>CM075977.1:41412166-41548915 GCA_038087875.1 Malacoraja senta | reverse complement strand
AACAGCGCTACCGTATATCGCTAGAATTTTTTCGCCACCTTACTCACCATTCTCCTCTGCTCCAAGCCACCAAGTTTTGTTCCGATCGGTGAAATATGAGAAAAGTAATGATCAAAGATACTAGGCTCCTCTAGTATCTTTGGTAATGATGGTTTAAAAAATCATGAGATCAGCAGATTGGTCTTCTCGCCTGTCAGTCACAATGAAGGTAATGCCCCTTCCGGCACCCGCTGAAGAATAAATCCCCGGAGGCGGGGCTGAGTAAACAAGCCGTGCTGATTTCCCGCACCGCAAGAGTGGTGTCAGGAAAGCTACTGTGTGGAGTCAGGAAAGCCGCTGCATGGAGTTGGGAAAGCTGCTGGGTGGAGTTGGGAAAGCCACTGTGTGGAGCCGGGAAAGCCACTGTGTGGAGTCGGGAAAGTCGCTGTGTTGTGTCCCTCCTCCCCATTCCCCCTCCCAGACGTCCAATTCGATGGAACATCAAGGCAGACATTTAAAACCTAATTTTAGTCGTTTTTATGGGTGTGATGTTGTACCCTTAAGGACCTACAGAGGGTGAAATCATCGTCACTACTGAGGACAGAAAGAACCTTGGCTATGAAGCAAATGTGTGGCCGGTGCCTTCCCCAAGATCAAAACAGGTGTATATTTCTATTTTCAGTGGTTAAAGTAGTGTAACAATCCTGCCAGAGATGGAGAAGAATGGTATGTTACATTCAGTTATAGCCTGGCGGAGCAACCATTTCACCACCATTGCTATCCCTCACCTCACTTCTACACCAGCACATTAATTCTTCACACTTTACCTAGTCCCAGCAACCCATCACTGAGATTCCCCCATTTTCTGCAATGCCACGTATCTTTTTCACAAATCCTCTCCATTTATCCTTTCAAGAATTAAATTACTCCCTCTCAGAGGCTTCTTCCTTGACTAAAAAAACTAGAGATAAGGACAGGGTACTAGAACTGATTCATTCGTCTCTTGATTGAAAGGAGGAAGTGGTGATATTTTTGCAGAATTGATAGTCAAAAATGAGATGGTATATGTTCTCTGCAGAGGAATAGAAACATAGAAACATAGAAAATAGGTGCAGGAGTAGGCCATTCGGCCCTTCGAGCCTGCACCGCCATTCAATATGATCATGGCTGATCATCCAACTCAGTATCCCGTACCTGCCTTCTCTCCATACCCCCTGATCCCTTTAGCCACAAGGGCCACATCTAACTCCCTCTTAAATATAGCCAATGAACTGGCGTCAACTACCCTCTGTGGCAGAGAGTTCCAGAGATTCACCACTCTCTGTGTGAAAAAGTTTTTCCTCATCTCGGTCTTAAAGGATTTCCCCCCTTATCCTTAAGCTGTGACCCCTTGTCCTGGACTTCCCCAACATCGGGAACAATCTTCCTGCATCTAGCCTGTCCAACCCCATAAGAATTTTGTACGTTTCTATAAGATCCCCTCTCAATCTCCTAAATTCTAGCGAGTATAAGCCAAGTCTATCCAGTCTTTCTTCATATGAAAGTCCTGACATCCCAGGAATCAGTCTGGTGAACCTTCTCTGCACTCCCTCTATGGCTATAATGTCCTTCCTCAGATTTGGAGACCAAAACTGTACGCAATACTCCAGGTGTGGTCTCACCAAGACCCTGTACAACTGCAGTAGAACCTCCCTGCTCCTATACTCAAATCCTCTTGCTATGAAGGCCAACATACCATTCGCTTTCTTCACTGCCTGCTGCACCTGCATGCCTACTTTCAATGACTGGTGTACCATGACACCCAGGTCTCGCTGCACCTCCCCATTTCCTAATCGGCCACCATTTAGATAATAGTCTGCCTTCCCGTTTTTGCCACCAAAGTGGATAACCTCACATTTATCCACATTATACTGCATCTGCCAAACATTTGCCCACTCACCCAGCCTATCCAAGTCACCTTGCAGACAAAATTAAATCTCAATTTGACTTGATATTGACAGTAGATGTAGTATGATCATGTGCAGAACAAACACATAATCTGCAGATCTGTACAACATAATCATCAGAAGAGATACGGAATTTGCAGTGAATGGAGCAATCAGGATATCAGGAATTAAAGATTATGTTATTCAGTACACTTTGGAGAAATTGAGTAGACAGATATGGACACGGCTAATACAATTAATGAGAGTGGGAGGATGTTTGTTGTTCAAACTTTCATTCCAATTGATGGGTGAATAGTCATCTCCTGTGCTTCAAGTTCAATGTAAACTTATTATTATGTAGGGGCAGCCCCATGATGACTCCTTTAAAAGACCATTCATGTATTTGTCCTTTTTTCTGCATTTCCTTTTTCTTTTTCTTTAGATTTTCTGAGGGTCATTTTGATCCCCCAAAAGCGATGATTGGTGTTGAGTGTGTTGCAATAATTTCAATCTAGAATCTATCCGACCTTGAATAAGAGGTGGATTGTAAAATGAAACAATCATTGTAAGCTGTCAGAAGGTAACCGAGTCATCATTTAAGTGTATTTCTGATATAACAAGCATTCGTACTGACGTCATGTAGGACAAGAAAATCCCCCCTCAGGAAATCTGGCTTCTGTTTCTCCCAGGCCCAGAAAGTTGCCTTTTAACTCCTCTTATGAATAGTTGTCCACCTTGACTGGTCAGTCCCCCGCCCATTTTAACATTTCCTTACGGTTAATGTTAAAGCTATTAGGCAATGACTATCGTATGTGTCATCTGCAAACTTACGGATCAATGCATCCACATTTTTTGTCCAAGTCATTTATATACATCACAAACCACAAAAGTCACTGCATTGATATATTGGTGAGACCAAGCACAGGCCCGGCAATCGTTTCACTGAACACCTCCACTCTGTCCGCCTAAACCTACCTGATCTCCCGATTGTTCAACACTTTAACTCCCCCTCCCATTCTCATACAGATCTTTCTGTCTGGGCCTCCTCCACTGTCAGAGTGAGGCCCAAAGCAAATTGGAGGAAAAGCACCTCATATTTCGCTTGGGCAGTTTACAACCCGGCCATTCTGACTGTCCTCCTGAGCACATTTTATCTTTGTATGCTTCGCTGTCACCTTCCCCTAGCTAACAATGGTCTATTCTACATTTTCCTTGAACTTCGTCCTCCTTGGTCTCATTTTCACACCTTATCCTTCCATATCGCTGTGTCTCCCTCTCCCCGACTCTCAGTCTGAAGAAGGGTCTCAACCCGAAATATCACCCATTTCTTCTATCCAGAGATGCTGCCTGTCCCACTGAGTTACTCCAGCATTTTGTGTCTATCTTGACATTTATGGTACCTGGAGTCCAAACAATTTCCCACAACCATGCAAACCTCTTACTGCACTTGACCACCTTTTCTGCCAACTTTCATCATCTCTTCCCCTCTACCATGCTCTATAACCCACAGTCTCACTCCCCAGAATCTCTGCTCCTCTTATGCTAAATCTGTTAATTATTCTGCCGCATGTTCCAACTTCAGACATTCCTGCCCAAGAAACTTGGATGCCAATTAAACATGCTGCATTCAAACTCTTTCCCTCCAATAGGTTACAAAGAAGCCCGATATTTATTGTAGCATTTATAGAATCATAGTATCATAGAGGAATATAGCATTGAAACAGGCTTCGGTCCAACTTGTCCATTGCGACCAAGTTTTGTCTAACCAAGCTATGTTCGCATTCCCGCCCATATCCATCTAAATGTTTCTTATCCATGGGCTTCACCAAGTGTTTTTTTTCTCTACCACTTCCATATATGCAACATCCACTGTGTGGAAAGGTGGCATCAGGTCTCTTTTAAATCTATCCCCACTCATCTTAAACCTATGCCCTCTAGTTTTAGAACCCCCTACCTTAGGGAACAGACTGAGTGTTCACCTTATCTATGTCTCTATAAGGTCACCACTCAGCTTCCTACATTCCAGGGAAAAAAGACCGGCCTACCCTGTCTCCCCTTATAACTCAAAACTTCCAGACTCAGTAATATCCATGTAAATCTTTTTTCCACCAATTTCAGATTAATGATATCCTTCCTATAGCATTATCATCATCGTTGAAAACATCAACAGGCACGGTGCCTTACAATGCTATGTACGACAGTGATCGCAACATCTACTGAAGTGTGGATGGCCGTTGCTCGCTAGGAGCTCATCCGCCCTTTGACAGGTCTTGTTTTTGGTCCTGCTGGGGGTCAACAGCCCCCTCCTCCCCTGGCAAACCAGGTGGGGGAGATGGTTTAGTCGCCGACTAACACTCACAATTTGTGGCCTTACTAATGCCTTGTGTAGTTGTAAAATGATGTCCCGACTCTTATACTCAATATCCTGACCAATGATGCACGCGTGCCCAACTCCTTCTTCACCGCCCTTTCATGGAATTGTGTACCTGCACCCTAGGTTTCTTTTTTCTACCACATTTTCCAGGGCCCTACCATTTACTGAGTTTTATTACCCTCCTGGAGTTGTCCTCTTTGCTTATTCTAACCAGCAAATATAAAGAAATTTTGTGGATCCAACGCCAAACTTAAAAGTGTTTTAAAATAACACACCAATTGACCAGTTAGCATATGTTAAAAAGGAACCTCACTCACCTGAGAGAATGATCTGCATCCATCATATTCTGTTTAAAAATGGAAATCTGTAAAAGGAATTGACATCCAAAAACACTTAATTATTTTGTACTTTTACCGCACATCTGTCTTATGCAATGAAACTTAGTGTCTTTCTATCCTTGTTTCTAACCTATCTTTAATCTCTCCCTATTCTTGTTGTATCAATCAATTGATGAGAGAGCGCCATCAAAATTCACCATGGTGCACAAACATTATAACCACAATTTAGCAGTGCAAGATTGAAGCCATAAATAGAATTACCCTCCCACATGCTTTTTGTGTTAATTGAAGGGTTCTTGTCTGATTGCTATGTTCCAATATACATGCTTGATGTCAGGAAATGAAAAGCCTTACTCACATTCTGAGATACAGGGATTTATTTCTTGTTGAAGTAGTTCTCCAATGATCACAACAAATTGCTGGGTTAATGAGGTCGACTGAATTGCAAGACTCTCAAATCTGGGATTTTTGCAGTGTTTCTTCGAATTTTTAAAAATAAAAGAGATAATTTATCTTTTAAACTGTAACTTTACAAAATCCATAAACAAGAAATGCCTAATAGAAATACAAAATGTATTTCAAGGTTTAAAATCAATGAAGATGAAGAAAGGCATAACACAGTCGCAAACACTGCTGACATATATAATATTGACTGCAATGCTTCTTCCCCCAGCTTATATGCACTAAAAATTGCAGCAAGAACCAAGGTTAACTAGAAAGGTCCCAAAAAAAACAACAACATCCCTTTACCAAACGCGTCCCCATCTGGTTGATCACTTTGAGTGGAACCGTGTACATGTTACAAGTTATTGAGCCGTGAAATAAAAGTTGAAGAACATGCCGAACTTCATGAACTGGTCAACTTGTTTCTGTTTCCATTCCTGGCTTATAAACATGCTGAGTCTTGTTCGCAATTAATAAAACTGCATCCCAGAATCACAATGCTTGCCAGTAGTTGTTGCTCTTTACAGTGAAGTTGGCTTCCAAGTTGAAACTTCCCTTCTTAGACTTAGACTTAGATTTAGATTCCTTTATTGTCATTCAGACCTTTCGGTCTGAATGAAATTTCGTTGCCTGCAGTCATACATATAATAAATAACAAAACACACAATAAACACAAATTAACATCCACCACAGTGAGTTCACCAGGCACCTCCTCACTGTGATGGAGGCAAAAGTCTTAAAGTCTCTGTCTCTTCCCTCTTTGTTCTCCCTCTGCGCTGAGGCGGTCCAGGCTTCTGACGTTGTGACCCCACCGGGTGATGGTAAGTAAGTCAGTCCCGCGGCTGAATCCGTGCTCCGTCCACGACGGGCCGGTTCAAACTCCGTGGCCCGGGGTGGCCGAAGCTGCCGCCCTCCAGTTCAGCAGACGCAGCTGTAGTTGCGGGAGCCCCAGAAAAACAGGTCACCCACCTGTGACCTGCGAGCTCCCGACGATGTCGTCCACCGGGCCCGCGGCCGAGCCTCCAGACTCAGGTCGCCACCAGCGTCCTCGGTCGCCACCGCCGGAACGCTACCACAGCCCCGAAGCCGGCCAGCCTCGCGCTGGTAAGTCCTGGCTCTGCCTCCGGAGCCTCGAGGTCGGTCGGTCGCAGTTGGAGTTGGAGGCCGGCAGCTCCGCCATTTTGGCCTCAGCGCAGACGGAGGCAGAGAAGGGGGATATGACAAGAAAAAGTCGCATTCCCCCGAAGGAAGAGACAAAAATCATGTTTCACCCCCCCCCCCCCCCACCCCACACGTACACAACCCAATAAACCAAAATTTAACTAAACAGGACAAAAGAAAACAACAACAAAAGTAAAAACAGACGGATTGCAGGCGAGCCACAGCTGTGCAACAGCGCCGCCACTTCCGGACACGTTCCACTTCTAGAAACATTAACACTCTTTGCCAACTGAGAATATCAGCAGGAATATCCTCACAAGCATGTTTAAATATTTATTTAAAATAAGTTCCCCAGCAAACATCATTTTTTTCAAAAACATGACAATTAATAAATGAATAATATTATAAAGCTTATTTTGCTGGATTATAACAATTTTTCCATAATCTAGCTCCATCATATTTTGTTCAGCCATGGGAATGCCTGGCTTAATTTTGTTATCTGCCACACTTTATATTCCTCTCCCCCTGAAACTTCCCTTTATTCCTTTTGCACCTGATTCCATAATCTCAATGCCAGTGGTTCTTCTGTGCTGAAAATTGTTTCTTATCATCTTGTGTGTTACGAAACACAATAAATGGGCTGGGTATTACCATGGCTGGAATCTGAAACAAAAGCAGAAATACTGGAAGAACTCAACCAATGAAGTAGCATCTGTGGAAAGAGGAAACTGTCAATGTTTCACGTCAGCAATCCTCCTCAGATCTGGAAGTATTCCTAAGCCCTGCCAGCAGTTGTAACTGTGACTGCTGGTACTAATACTATTTTATAATTATAAATTAATCAAACAAGCACAGGGCCTGCGTGCAGCTCTCCACCAATCTCCTGAAACACACCATCCTGTTTACCTGATGTTTTACTGTGCTGCTGAGCTTCCTAAAGGATCTGATGGGCCAGAAGTATCGCTCCACAAGAACAAGCTTACTCAACGCCCTACGTCTCTCTGCGTCAAAGTCAGGGTCAGTCTCACACTTTGATGTGCCAGTTACCTCTGCTGCAAAGTATTACATGTGTAACACGTTGCTGCTTCCTGCTGCGTTACAGGGGAACTCAAGGAACAGAGGAACCTTGAATTTATGATAGAGGTGACATGTACAGTCACACCTGGAAAAGGCATTTTTGGAAGGCACAGTGGAGACATTCAAGAATCATGCTTCCTTGCAAAATCCTGCCATCAATGCCCTTTGCACAGGAAGCCATTTTCTGTGTATACTGTTCTTCTGAAAGCCTGTTCAGCTTCCTCTCCATGTTTCCCCCCACCAGCTTCAGTCCAAAGGAGAACCGTGCCATAGCCACCCAACGCTGTAACGGGAATCCATTTGCTGGCAGTGTCCTGGTTGGATATGGGAGAGGCCTGCTGGGATATGTGACCTTTTTAGGATAGCTTTCTGAGATCAGAGCAATGAGAAAAGATGGAAAAGGTTTTTGGTACTGCCACCTATGGCAATCCATGCAGCATCAATATGAATTGATCCATCTACTTTGTTGAGCAGCAGGAGATATATTTGTGACTTTTGATGTACAAACAAAGAACTTTGGCTTCCCCAGGCTTCTCAATTTCTACTTCCTCCAGTTTTCACGAAACAAGCAGCATTTTCAAAACATGGCAGATAAAATGCAATGTAGATATATTTGAAGTTACTCACTATGGTGCTCAAAGCAGAATGGTGGAATATTTTTTGTAGATGAGTGACTGAGTAGCAATTTGGTGTAGGCCAACATGAAGGCACATTAAACAATTACAATGGCAAATTATTTGGCAATTATTTCAATTAGTTGGCCTTTATTATGAGAGGATTCGTGTACAAGAGTAAAGAACTCTTTTTACAATTGTATCAGGCTTGATGATTCTGCAGCAGAAGTATTGTGTACAGTTTTGATGTCCTTACATGAGGAATACTTCGCACTGGACCGGTCACAGGGATGGCAGGTTTGTCATCGGAAGAGTGAATGAGTAAATTGCTTTTATTCTCGGGAGTAAGAAGAATGTTGGAAAATCTCATCGAAACATACATGATTCTGAAAGGACTAAATGTTCTAGGGTGGAGGAGAACATTCCCAAAGGGGAAACAATGATTATCCTGGGCAACTTCACTGCCAGGCATGGAAGGGAAGCAATCTTCTGACAAACTCTGATCATCAGAAAAGGAGTAGAGAAAGCTAATTCCAACATCATTCTTCTCATAACAAAATGCTTGAAGTTAAAGCCATGACACAACAAATGCCCTTTCACCTGAGCACCGAACACAAGATATCAAGGCAATAATCATGCCACTGGCACCCATTAGATTGTATCATCATTTATACTTGCATCACTTCCTCCATGCCATGTCCAGTATCAATCATCATTTATACTTGCATCACTTCCTCTATGCCATGTTCAGTTATTCCACAGACTGACCACCATTTAGGCTGCTCTATAATCTCATCATTGTAGCCCCAAAACATCAGTGTCAACAGATGTGTTGCCACAAGAAAATCAATGTCAAACCTCTTAGAAAAGAGACAAAGGGTTTTTTCAGACTACAAGAATATCAATGTCCATCTTATGGATGACTCTGAAGTTCACCACAATTGACACCTGTGAAAAACCTCTTGACTTCTCTACCAAGAGAAATCAAGGGTGCGATCAGAATGACTGAGGAACTAATTAGCTGGAAACATAATGCGACAGAGTGGCACAGCGGTAGAGTTGCTGCCGTACAGCACCAGAGACCCGGGTTCAATCCTGAGTATGGTGCTCTCTGTATGGAGGTTTTACATTCTCCCTATGACCTCGAGGGTTTTCTCCGGGTGCTCCAGTTTCCTCCCACATTCCAAAAATGTGCAGGTTTGTAGGTTAATTTGCTTCTGTGAATTACCCATAATGTATAGAACGCAAAAGTGGGATAACATTGAACTAGTGTGAGGGTGATCATTGGCCGGCTGAAGGACTTGTTTCCATGCTAAACTCAACTAAACTAAACCAAAATGCTGGGGTAACTCAGCGGGACAGGCAGCATCTCTGGAGAGAAGTAATGGGTGAATTTCAGGCCGAGACCCTTCAAAGTTCCACCATTGTCACATTGGCAATCTTACATACAGTCCAGTAAAGTATTGTCATGCCTAAGCACAATCCCCGATTAGCAAAGTGTACAGAAATAGTCCACTGAGTCTGCACGCAAGCGGCATCAGGGTTTGGCACCATTTTCAGTCCAGTCTGCGCTCTAGGTCTTATGAGCGATGCCTGATCCAGGCAAGCCTCAGGCTGCTGCAGGCCTCCAGCCATCACCATCTGTGGATCAACCAACGAACCAATGTCCCTCTCCTCGCCTGTCCACCTTTGTGCCCCGGGAACACCTTCCGCAGCCGGCCTTGAGGCTAGACCCAGGTTCCCTCTCCTACCAGCCTTGCTCCTCGCCAGCTCCATCCTCCCGGTCCCTGGCCTTCGTGTGATGAGCAGGGGCCACATCAGTGGCTTCCCCCCACAGGCTAGGGCCCGCTGCGTTTGGCCGCGGGAATGAGCAGGGACGAGCTCGGTGGCTTCCCACCTGCAGGGCGTGGCTGATTGGGAGCTTCTGCCGCATGGCTTGCTACCAGAAACAAGCCCGGGAGAAACACATTCTCTCATAAACTAGTCACTTTCCCACCCAGTCAAGCATCTCCTGATGCATCTGTGGAAGAGTCCATAGTTCCCACGTTGGCCTCATCAGCCATCTCAGAAACCAAAGAGCCAGACTGGAAGCAATTTGTCCTTGATCCCAAGGGACTATCGAAGAAGAAGACTGGACTCGGAGTGGTATCGGATGTGGAAAATGCCAACAAAAAAGATAGAAACATAACAGCTGGAGAAAAGTTAACAAACTGGTGGAGGAAGAATCAGACAGCATATGTGGAGGGAAATGTACAGTTGACATTTCAAATTGAGATCGTTCCTCTAATCTGAAAGAGAAGAGGGGAGTTAGCTCATACACAGATGTGAGGTGGGTAGAGCAAGGGCTGACTTGTGATAGGTGAATCCTTGTGAGGATTGGTGCTTGGAGTCAAATAGGAGAGAAAGGGTGGAGGAACCCACAAGGATATTATAGATGGATAGAGGCTGCAAATGAAGAAATCTGATTGGAAAGGACGAAGAAATATAATACCAAATAAGAGAGGTGAGTGGGCAGATATGAACACCAGGAGGTGGAGATCCGATGGGAGCAGAATGTACGTGATGGGCAGATAGAGTGGATGGGGAAGAAACAGGGTGCCGGAGGCGGTGTGGTGAGAAAGATAGTTTTATGTGGGAGATTCAGGGTGGATAAAGGGACTGAGGTGGAGCAGGTTACCTAAAATTAGAGAATTCAATGATCATCCCAAAGGATGTAGACTACCAAGGTGGAATATGAGGTACGGCTCGTCTGGTTTGTGTTTGACCTCACCTAAGCAGTGAAAGAGGCCGAGGGCAGACAGGGAATGGGGAGCGGAATTGAAAAGGCAAGCAACCGAGAGCTCCAGGTAGCCATAACGGACAGAGTGCAGGTGCTTTGTAAATCAGTTGCCTAATCTGTGCTTGTACTCACTGATGTAGATGAGATGCTGTAAGGCAGAAGCAGCCACAGTCAGAAAATATAAAATTTAAGATAAGACGGCCATTGATACAAATAAGAACCAGTCTTCTGCTTCAAATGTAAGCTACACAGTAATCAATTTTGAAATTAAAAGAAGAACATTCTGAGGATATTGGCTGCTGGCTCACAGTGGGAGGTCACTTCAGAAATATGCATTGGAAACTGACATGACCAGACATGACCATGAGGAATTCTTGTATACATTGGCCAAGTAAACGGACAATGGGGCTTTGTAAATTGGCCTACATTGAAATCCCCAGAAAAAATTAGAATACACCCTGATATTCATGGATATAATACTAAAGACTCATATAATAAAATATCTTTATACGCGGATGATATATTATTGTATATTACAAAACCTCAAATCACTATACCAAATATATTAAATTTAATTGAAGACTTCGGATCTTTTTCTGGATATAGAATAAATTGGAATAAAAGTGAAATTATGTCAATAAAACCGAAAGATTCAACACATCTTTTAAAATTCCCTTTTAAAATAGCTACAGAAAAATTTAAATATTTGGGAATCGAAATTACCAGAACATATCAAGGTATGCTCAGGGCAAATTTTGACCCCCTACTTAATAAACTGAATACATTAATTAAATTCTGGAAAACGCTTCCGATGTCTTTAATAGGCCGAATAAACGCAATAAAAATGATCTTTTTACCACAAATTTTATACCTATTTCAATCAATTCCTATATACTTACCTAAGAAGTTTTTTAAAAAACTCGACTCAGATATCACTAATTTTATATGGGACTATAAATCACATAGAATACAAAAAACCCATCTGAATAAATCTAAAGTATTGGGGGGTCTAGCACTACCTAATTTTATGTATTATTATTGGTCAGTAAATATTAAAAACATGATTCAACTGATGGATAACTCCGCCCAGCAAGTAGACTGGATTGTAATGGAGAAAGAGGATTGCTCCTCTAGAAACATTGGAGCGATCCTCCTCTCTCCAATGAAATTGAATAACATAAACTATAATAAGAACCCAATTATTCATAGTACAATCCGTATTTGGAAACAAATAAAACAAAATTTAAAATTAAGAAACTTATCACTTTTATTACCTATAGTCAATAACCCTTTGTTTAGTCCTTCTATTATAGATAAAGCTTATACACAATGGGATAGACTAGGAATTAAAACGCTTGGTGACGTATGAAACTGGAAAATTACTTTCATTTCAACAATTACAAATAAAATATAAACTCGGAAATAATCAATATTTTAAATACTTTCAAATATGCGACTATTTGAAAAAATATATAAAAGATCATCATAATAACCCAGCAGATGTACTGGACGAGGCAATGCAGATAAAAGCGGAATCAGCAAACTTAATATCATATTTGTACAATATTATCTTAAATGCACAAATACCATCTACGGAGGGTATCAGAAGAGACTGGGAACAAGAGTTAGCTATTAAAATTTAAAAGGAAAGTTGGAATGAATACTTATTAAAAGTGCATAAATGCTCGATTAATGTAAGACACACTTTAATACAATTTAAAATTTTACATAGATTATATTATTCGAAAACTAAAATTCATAAAATTTTCCCAAACGTATCATCTATTTGTGATAAATGTCAATCCCAAGAAGCAACTATAGCGCACTCATTTGTCTTCTGTACAAAAATTCAAAAATTTTGGAATGAAATTTTTGAAATCTTTACAAAGTTATTTAAAACAAGACTGATACCCAAAGCAGAATGGATTATCTTCGGAATAACGGAAGATGATCCAGAATTAAATGTGTTTCAAAAGAAATTAATGGATTATGGGTTAATAACTGGAAAAAAGCTAATTCTAAAATTTTGGAAGAAGGCTCCAATACCAACTATAAATATGTGGATTTCAAATATGTTTGAAACATTACACCTTGAAGAGATAAGACTCCTCCTAGCAGGTAAACCAGATCACTTCCACCTGACGTGGTCTGCATTTATAGAATTATTACAAACATAGGGTGCAAAAGTACTTTAAAAAAAAATAAAAAATTGAGGTCGGGTAAGGGGGGATGATAGTTGAAGAGTTGGTATGTCCTATTTACGTGATGCTCAAAAAAAAAACATTTGTTTCTCTTTTTTTTCTCTTTCTCTTTTCTTTTCTTAGGGCCTATTTCTTAACTCTTTTTCTTTTTGTTTTTAATTTCGCTCTTATAGGGTCTTCGTCCTTTTTTGTTGTTACATTTTCTACACTTTTCTACACTTGCACTTTTTCCTTCACTTTCTTCTCTCTTTCAATCTTTTCTTTCTCCAGTGTAAAAAAATAAATAAAGGGAGTACATTAATTGTAAGATGATATAAATGACGAGTATTAATGTATGTGGTTGTAATGTAATGTACTTCTAATAAATAAAAATTTAAAAAAAAAAAAAAAAAAAAAAAAAAAAAAAAATCCCCAGGATGAGATTAAGGAAGTTCCAGACAACTGGAAGGCAACTTTAATTAGGAATGTTACAACATTTTCAGATTTTAAAAATCAAGCCTGCAATTTATCCCATCAGATAAAGCATAAAAAGAACTTTAATTTGATACCTAATTCACTTTCATATCTTCAGTATTAAAAACGTTGTGGTAATTTTCATACTCGGAAATTAGCATCTTGTTCCCTATTGCTTTTCCATTGACTTAACACAAAAGCTGTGGTCGAGGACAGTCAAAAGCCCATAACTTTCTTAAAAATTAAGAGAACTGAATGAAATGTTCAGTTATTATAGATTGAAGCATTCTGAAACAAATATGAAACATCTTACTTGGATGACCTGAAATTAAAGCATATAATTAGTTAGTTACCTAATTGTAGTTAATTACAAAATTGACCATTGTGACGGAAATAGTAATAAACAATCAGACTGTCTTGAAAATTTAAAAATGTGATATTCTCAAGATCAGAACTTTAATATTATTGTATTATATGCTGTAAGTCCATAACAGACAGGTAAAGAAATTACAATTTCTAGCAATAGACCAAGACTTTATGGAGAAGATCAGTTGCTAGCTGGTACATTGGCATATCATAATCAGTAGCATCATCATACTCCTCAGATTGTAACCAATAAGCAACTCTGTACACCTTGTTTTTCCTCAACTTTTCAATTTTGGTATTGTAAACTACAAGTTTTTGCTCTTCAAACCACGCATGACATGCCTTTCTGCCCACTACTTTCCCATTAAGAATGGGAAATAGATCATCACATTTGGAGTAGTCCAAATTCGGATAATCTCCGCGAATGCTGTCTAAATCAGTCTCTTTTGTTGGGCATTTGGGTTGACAATTTTGCATTTCTTCTTTGGAGACATCTGTTTAAAATGTAAAGGAAAAAAAACACTGAACAGCATTAACAGAAACAAGTTATTATTTGCAGTTTTAGAAAAAAAAAGGTAGAAATTATAAAGTTAAACGTTAAAACAAATAGCAAATACCCAACAAAAAAAATCATATTCATCAGTTTCATCAAATCAATTAAATTCATCTAAATTCAATTACTAGCTCTAAACATCTATTCATTTCTTAAGAAAAGGCAAAACATTTTAAATAGCCTTAGTATCCAAATAACAAATAACAAACTGATCCCATTCACACAAGAATTCATAATATAACGATTTTTAAATCTCACTTTGTCATGAATTTATATGCCAAATGGGAATTTAATGTTTAATTCCCATAAATTAATCCAGAAACATCCACTCTCAAGATAATCAAAATCATTATGTTTTGCACAATACATCTGACTAAAACTGTACTGTGGATATTTAGTATGAAAATATTGATCATGGATAGACAATAACACAAAATATACATAATTTAGATGTTCTTATGACATGATTGTGCAAAAAAATAATGAATTTGATTATCTTGAGAGTGGATGTTTCAGGAATATGATCGATTAGATTGTTGCCATTGCCATACATTTTAAGCCCATATCGGCAGGCAAGACACGGCCGATTCGTATGGGGCCCGAACGATTTCTCTTCATCAGCTAGCAGCCCGAGGAAATCCTTCTCTAACAACCAATACAAGCCTGCATTTTTATCCTGCATCCCCCACCCCCCCCAACCCAAAGCCACCGGAATCGCACGCACAGGCAGTGGCAGATTTGTAGCGCCGCTGATGGTAGGTTTTGTAACAACGCTACTTTAATAGCACATAACAATGTTATTTCACTTATTTATGAACAACTAATGATGAACAGATACGGGATACCAGAACCAAACACAGTCAGCCAATGTGAAAAAATATGTACAAATCCATAATCAAAAAATTTACCCCCCGGGGAGGTGAAATTTACCCCCTGGGGGTAAATTTGCCCCAGGTTGGGATAAATTTACCCCAGGTTGGAAACCCTTAAAAATAAAACATTATAATTTAAACATGTGAAGAATGAAATAAAATACCAGAGTAAAAGGAGGCTACAGACTTTTGTAGAACTACTGCTTGTGGGGAAAACTAGACACTGTTTTTGTGTCTAGCTGTGGCAGCTTTGACAGTCCAGAGTTGCCTTCCAGAGGGAAGTGCTTCAAAGTGTTTGTGGCCAGGGTGAGAGGGGTCAGAGATAATCTTCCTGGTCTTTGCAGTGTACAGTTCATCCATAGGGGGAAGGTTGCAGCCAACAACCATCAGTTTCCAGTTTCCAGCTGATTGATCAATGCGCTGCAGCGTCTGGATGTCATGCTTGGTGGCTGAGCCAAACCAGACCATGATGGAGAAGGTGAGGACAGACTCTATGATGGCAGAATAAAATTGGACCATCATTGCCTGTAACAGATTGTTTTTTCTCAGCTGCTGCAGGAAGTACATCCTCTGTTGGGCCTTTTTGACTGTGTAGTCGATGGTGGCCTCCCATTTAAGGTTCCGGGAGATGATGGTTCCAAGGTATTTAAATGACTCCACAGATGTGACTGTGGTGTTGTTGATGGTGAGTGGGGTGAGGGGAGGGGGAGCTCTCCTAAAGTCTGCAATGAATTCCACTGTCTTAAGAGCATTGAGCTCCAGGTTGTTGCAATGGCACCAGGACGAGATGTCAGCGGGTCCGAGATGTTATTTCCCAGCCTCACATGCTGCTTCCTGTCTGTCAGGAAGTTGGTGATCCACTGACAGAGGGGTTCAGGCACAGTCAACTGGGAGAGTTAAATCTGTGTAGGCAAAGTTATCATTATCCATCTCATTAACTACACAGCTCCTTGAACTGCTCCAACAGTTTATTCCTTGACCCATTTACAATTGTTCAACCAGCAAACGTAATCCTCCTCCCAAGATCAATGTCCTTAGTTGTATGCTTATGTATACATATTGACTATCAGGAGTCACTGAATAATTCTTAGTGGCAGGAGTCTGAGTTGGCTACTCTTCACCATCACACAGTCATCATGTGAGTTGTAATTTTCCTATTATATGCTATAGTGGATATCAACCAGTTCAATACAAAACCAATTCAGTTCACATTTGATGGGTATTTCTTATCATTGTTGATAATTATAAGAACGTGGCATTGAAATGATCAACAAACTTATTTTGAAAAATAAGAATAAAATGAATGCTGGAGATTTGAAATAAAAACTGAAGATGCTTTAGGCATCAGCAGATGTAAGGCATCTCTGGAAAGAAAGAGAATCAATTAACTTTTGTTGTTTTTCCAAGCAGCTGAGTAGTTCCAGTATTTTCTTTAATGTATTTGATCTAGCCTACTGTACAAACTCACCTGTGGAGTCCACCCTTATGAACCTGATCTGGACATTGAGTGATGACGTGACTAACTCACTATAGCCGAGTTCAGGAGTAGTAATTAGGTCTCACAGTCTGTATCCTGAGGATCTGCCCCTGCCCTTCCTCATAATGTCTTTGACAAAAGCCCTTCAAATGAAACATTTGAAATTAATTTAACGAAAGATAAATTATTTCTTTTTAAAATTTTGTGTTTAATTGAAAGCACATTACAATAAATAGATTAAAATATTAAGGTCAAGTTATAATAAGAAAGTAAGCATTCATTCTCCTGTTCAATGTTAGTTACTTTATTTGAATGAATAAACTTAAACAACTTAGGTCAGTGTAGTAACAAATTTGTTATAGAAAATGCTGGAGTCAGTCAGCAGGTCGGCAGCATTTATATAAAGAGAAACAGTTAACTCTTCAGGTCAAACAATCTTTATCAGACCATCTTCCTCCTGTCTGACAGTCTTCGGCCTGAAATGTTAACTATGGTTCTCTTTCCACAGAGACAGTCAGACCTGCACCAGCACTTTCTGTTTTTTTATTGCAGACTTCCAGCATCTGTAGTTTTTGTAATTTTCATGATGGGATAGGGAATAATCAACAAGCTTCAGCCTTCCTACATTGCTGCCATAGAGTCATAAGAGTCATAGAGTCATTGAGTGATACAGTGTGGAAACAGGCCTTTTGGCCCAATTTGCCCTCATGTCTCAACTACATTAGTCCCACCTGCCAGCATTTGGTCCATATCCTTCCAAACCTGTCCTATCCATGTACCTGTCTGACTGGTTCTTAAATGTTGGGATAGTTCCTGCCTCAACGACCTCGTCTGGCAGCTTGTTCCATGCACCCACCACCCTTTGTGTGAAAAAGTTACTCTTCAGATTCCTATTAAATCTTTTCCCCTTCACCTTAAACCTGAGTTACTCCAGCTGTGTTACTCCAGCACTTTGTCCAGGGCCAGATTTACGTATAAGCTTGACAAGTTTAAGCTTAGGGCCTCGAGATCTAGGGGGACCTCGCAGAGCCGGATTTACCATTAGGCTTCATAGGCTGAAGCCCAGGGCCTCGAAATCTAGGGGACCTCCGGCCAAGGCAGGACACCTGCTGTTCAACTCTGGGCGGGCCCCCCTCTCTATCTCTCTCTCTGTCTGTCAATCTCCGTCTCCGCCCGCCATCCGTATCCATGTCCGGGCCGCTGGGTCTCCGCTCTCCGTTCGCTCCTCATCCGCCGGCACGGCAGGCCGCCTTGCACATGCGCACTGCTACGGCCAGCACATCGTCCCCCTGCACATGCGCACAACCACGGCCAGCACATCATTGGCCGCCCTGCACATGCGCACTGCCACGGCAACTGGTCGGCGCTGTGCACTTTCTCCCTCGCTTTGAATTGTGGGAGATCTGGCCGCCATTGCTGTCTGGTCGTCGCCTCGCCGCGACTGCTGAAAACCAACGCAGAATCACTCCCTGACCCTGGATCTGGAGTAACTCCCTGGAGTAACTCTTGCTTCTGGTTTCCTGGTCCTCCATAAATATTCTAAATGGAATTTAAACTGGAGGTGGTGGAGGGCTGAACAATAACAGCCTATTGCATTTTATCTGTTTATTTATTGTGTATATATATGGTCTATGATATATAAACACACTGAACATTTATCTCCTGTGTATTATGTTTACATATTCTGTTGTGCTGCAGCAAGCAAGAATTTCATTGTCCTATCTGGGACACACGACAGTAAAACTAACGACTCTTGACTTGGACTTAAGCAAAAAAGGGTTCTTGGGGAAAAAAGAGGTACCTTAAATTTAGTTGCGTCTGGTTGGGTAACTATGGTAGGGTGAAGACTATTCCATGCTTTAATTGTGCGGGAGAACTCTATGGAGCAGCCAGCAACTCTGGATAGAAGAAATTGGGTCACATTTCGGGTAGAGACCCTTCTTTAGACTCCCTCTGGTTTTAGTGTTTTTAGTTTCATTTAGAGATACAGCGTAAAACAGGCCCTTCGGCACACCGATTCCACGCCGACCACCGATCACCCGTACACTAGTTCTATCCCACACATTAGCGGAGTAAGTCAAGAGTCAAGAGTGTTTTACTCGCTCACGTCCCAGTTAGAACAATGAAATCCTTACTTGCAGCAGCACAACAGAATATGTAAACATAGTACTCTGTAAACAATGTTATAGACGAGAAAACAAAACGGTGTATATTTATATATGAATATATAACTATATATGTGTGTGTGTGTGTGTGTGTGTGTGTGTGTGTGTGTGTGTGTGTGTGTGTGTGTGTGTGTGTGTGTGTGTGTGTGTGTGTGTGTGTGTGTGTGTGCGCGTGCGTGCGTGCGTGCGTGTGTGTATAATATATATACCCCCACACACACGCACAATTTCCCTCCTGGGATTAATAAAGTTCTATCGTATAGTATTGTGTGTGTAGGAAGGAACTGCAGATGCTGGTTTAAACTGAAGATAGACACAAAAAGCTGGAGTAACTCAACAGGTCAGACAGAATCTCTGGACAAAAGGAAAATATTATGTTTTGGGTTGGGTCTGAAATAGGTTCCTGCACACCTTTGGAATGTGGAAGGAAACAAGAGCACCCGGAGAAAACCCATGCAATCAAAGGGAAAAGAGCAAACTCCATACAGACAGCACCCATATTCAGGATCAATTCTGGGTCTCTGGCACTTTTAGGCAGCAACTTTATGGCCAATGTACTGCCCCATAGTCTTGAACTTAATTAAAATATACAGTTGCTGTAAAGGGGGACATAGCATCACTTGGAGATTTAAAACTGAAAATGGATATTTTCATTTTTTTAGTAACCAAGGTTATCAACGTATAATGTTTTGTGTGTTGGAAAACTAAATATAGTAGCACAGCTGGTAGACTTGCTGCCTCACACGCCAGAGATCTGTGTTCGATCCTGTCCTCGGGCACTGTCCGTGTTGAATTTGCACATTCTCCCTGCAAGCGTGTGGGTTTCCTCCCGCATCCCAAAGATGCATTGGCTTTGTAAAATTGCCCCATATGTGTAGGGAGTGGGTGAGGAAAGTGGGATAACAGAACTTGTGTGAATGGGTAGACAAAAATGCTGGAGAAACTCAGCGGGTGAGGCAGCATCTATGGAGCGAAGGAAATAGGCGACGTTTCAGGTCGAGCCTTCTTCAGACTGATGTGAGGGTGGGGGGGACGGGAAGAAGAAAGGAAGAGGTGGAGACAGTGGGCTGAGGGAGAGCTGGGAAGGGGAGGAGAAAGCAGGGATTACCTGAAATTGAAGAAGTAAATGTACATACCGCTGGGGTGTAAACTGCCCAAGCAAAATATGAGGTGCTGCTCCTCCAATTTACGGTGGGCCTCACTCTGGCCATGGAAGAGGCCCAGGACAGAAAGGGCGGATTCGGAATGGGAGGGGGAGTTGAAGTGCTGAGCCACCGGGAGATCAGGTTGGTTATTGCAGACCGAGCGGAGGTGTTGGGCAAAGCGAACGCCAAGCCTATGCTTGGTCTCACCGATGTAGAATAGCTGACACCTAGACCAGTGGATGCAATAGATGAGGTTGGAGGAGATGCAGGTGAACCTCTGTCGCACCTGGAACAACTGCTTGGGTCCTTGAATGGAGTCAAGGGGGGAGGTAAAGCAACAAGTGTTGTATTTCCTGCGGTTTCAAGAGAAAGTGCCAGGAGAGGGGGGTGGTTTGGGTGGGAAGGGACGAATTGACCAGGGAGTTACGGAGGGAGCGGTATCTGCGGAAAGCCAATGGGGAGGAGATGGGAAGATGTGGCCAGTGGTGGGATTCCATTGGTAGACAAAAAGCTGGAGAAAATCAGTGGATAAGGCAGCATCTTTGGAGTGAAGGAATAGACGACGCTTCGGGTCGAGACCCTTCTTCAGATTGATGTCGGGGGGGGGACACGAAAAAGAAAAGAAGAGGCGGAGACAGTAAGCTGTGGGAGAGCTGGGAATGGGAGGGGAAGGAGGGAGAAAGCAAGGACTACCTGAAATTAGAGAAGCCGATGTTCATACCGCTGGGGTGTAAACTACCCAAGCAAATATGAGGTGCTGCTCCTCCAATATGTGGTGGGCCTCACTCTGGCCATGGAGGAGGCCCAGGACAGAAAGGTCGGATTCAGAATAGGAAGGGGAGTTGAAGTGTTGAGCCACCGGGAGATCTGGTTATTGCGAACTGAGTGGAGGTGTTGTGCGAAGCTATCGCCAAGCCTGCGCTTGGTCTCACCGAGGTTGATCATACGCTGAATAATCCAACCACATTTTTGTATGGAAGTGGAAAGAAATAATAGAAATTGCATTCATTGCAATGTGTAAAAAGAGTTGAGATACTGTATTATAATTTTACCGCATGTCATTGTGGCATATATCATGTCTTGATTGGTGAATATGTTTAGTTTGTGACTTTATTTGAAGCAGAAATAATATGTGAATACTTCATTGAGCATAATTCCGACTGGTAACTACGCACTTCGTCCGAGCACATTATTGCACACGTCATGCAAGCCGTCTTAAATGACCACCTAAATTGTCATTTGGCAACTTAAAAAGCTGCCAAGGTTGCCCGGCTGACAACAGAGAAAAAAAATTAAGTGAGAGCCCTGCAAGGTGTATAATATTTTTGACTGTCAGAGGCCTTTCTTACATATGCTGTCACAACGCACTGTAGTCTCTAAACAACCCTTCAGTCATTTTCCTTGCCCTCCATTTCAGAATAATAGTGTTTCAAGCCAATAACTCGACACTAGCACATGCAATAAATAAAAAGCACAGCTTTCCAGCCCCTTATCTCATTGGCCACGCTCGGCTGCAAATCGGTGTCAATCTGGTGGACCATCTTCCTCTAGTCGTGGGGCTGGGGGATTGGGAGGGGCCTCACAAGTGGAACAGCTAAGGGCCTCTCTTCATCTAAATCCGGCCCTGACTTTGTCTCTTTTTTTTTATAAACCAGCATCTGCATTTTCTGGCACTATGGGTTCCTAATTTAATTAATTTATTGGGATTTTCAAAAAATTCAAGTCAAGTAAAATCAAGGTTAGTTTCAAAAGAACAAGTACAATTAGGCATAGAACTGTGCAAAATCTTGCTTCCAGCAGCATCACAGGCACGTAGACCCAGACAAACACACAAAAACTTAAGTTATACATACAAATTCTGCAAGACAGTAAACAGAGAAAAAAAACACCATGCAAAAACAAGACATTAATGCAAAAGCCAATGTCCATGGCAGTGATGATGACTGTGGAGGTTGATTCAGGAGCGTGTTTTTGTCTGAAAGTAGCTGTTCCCAAACTTGGAGATGTGGGACTTCAGGCTTGTGTACCTCCTACCCCTCCACTCCAAACCCACCGATGCACACTGGCACCTGGTCTCCCGACTTGTCCTTTTTGAAGTTAATGATTACTTTCCTGGTCTTGTTAACATTGAGCGATAGGTTGTGGTTGTTACACCACTCAACCATGTGTGCTATCTCTCTCCAGTACACTGGCCTATTAACACCCATGATTCAGCCAATCACAGTGGTGTCGATGGCAAATCTATAGATTTGTGCTTAACTACAGAGTAATGAGTGTAAAGAGAGAAGGGCAGGAGGTAAACATGCATGTTTAAGTGATTTGTGTTGATGCTGCTGATCTGTCGAGGTGATTGGCAAATTGGTGCAAATCCAATTTTTTTCTGAGTCAAAGTTGCGGTGGATATAAGTGCTACCAGATGATGATCATTGCGGCAGGTCACCGTGCTCACTTCTTTGGGCCCTGGACGATGAGTACCCTTATGAAGCAGGTCGGATCCTCATATCGCAGAATCGAGAGGTTAAAGATGTCCCTGAATATTGCAGCCAATTGGACCATACATGTCTTTAGTATTCAGCCAGCTATACCGTCTGGGCCTAGCGTTTGTGTAGATAGACCCTTTTGAAGTATTGACATTAAGTTGCAAACTCTAACACTATAAAGATTGGGTTGCAGGCAGAGTGATTTGAAAATGCATTCCCCAGTTTTTAATTTTAAGGAAATGTAATATCATCCTGGGACTACTGAATTGTCAGACCAATACTTTGTGCCTGAGATGTTAAACAGTGTTTTATATGTTGTCTGTTTGCCAAATAAAGCATTAATAGTTGTTTATTGTTTGTGAATTAAGTCATATTCATCTACTAATTCAATTTCTAGTCCAGCAAATTTCCATAATTTCCATAAACTAGGATGAAGTATGGTTTAGTAAATAATCTATCTATCTATATTACTAAAAGTCTGATCTTGACCACTTCCTGTTGTCTGTATATTGATTTTAGTAAAAATGCTGCCATTTACGGCTGTGATTTTTGGCCATCTTACTCAGAGTCCCCCTCCGCAGGACAAGACGATTTTTCCCATCGATGAAAAATAAAAGAGTTATTAGTGTTTAAAAATGTTGAGATTCTCTCTCCTGTCAATCATGCCATGTTGAGATTCTCTCTCCTGAAGGCCACGCCCCTTCTGGAGGGACTATAAAATCTGGAAGTGTGGAGGTGCCTCAGTTCTCTGCAAGATGAGAGAGCGAGTGGTCGCAATTCTCAGTCTGAGCTGTGAATAACACTGAACACATGTCTACTAAACTGTGAGTGGTTCTAATGATCTGTCAGTGCCCAGAATGGGTTTGAAAATGTAGTTTGAAAATGCAAAAGTATGTTTTGGTTTGAAAGTGCTAACGGTGTGTTGCCTTTGGTTTTGAAAGTATTAAAGCAAGCTGTGTTGCCTTTGGTTTTGAAAGTGCTAAAGCAAGCTGTGTTGCCTTTGGTTTTGAAAGTGCTAAAGCAAGCTGTGTTGCCTTTGGTTTTGAAAGTGCTAAAGCAAGCTGTGTTGCCTTTGGTTTTGAAAGTGCTAAAGAAACCTGTGTTGTTTTGGTTTTGAAAGTGCTAAAGCAAGCTGCGTTGCATTTGGTTTTGAAAGTGCTAAAGCAAGCTGTGTTGCCTTTGGTTTTGAAAGTGCTAAAGAAACCTGTGTTGTTTTGGTTTTGAAAGTGCTAAAGCAAGCTGCGTTGCCTTTGGTTTTGAAAGTGCTAAAGCAAGCTGCATTGCCTTTGGTTTTGAAAGTGCTAAAGCAAGCTGCGTTGCCTTTGGTTTTGAAAGTGCTAAAGCAAGCTGCGTTGCCTTTGGTTTTGAAAGTGCTAAAGCAAGCTGCGTTGCCTTTGGTTTTGAAAGTGCTAAAGCAAGCTGCCTTGCCTTTGGTTATGAAAGTGCTAAAGCAAGCTGCCTTGCCTATGGTTTTGAAAGTGCTAAAGCAAGCTGTCTTGCCTACGTTTTTGAAAGTGCTAAAGCAAGCTGCCTTGCCTAATTAGAGCTGCCTTGCCTAATTACAGCTGCCTTGCCTAATTACAGCTGCCTTGCCTAATTACAGCTGCCTTGCCTAATTACAGCTGCCTTGCCTAATTACAGTTGCCTTGCCTAATTAGAGCAGCCTTGCATTTTATATAATTAAAAGTCTAATCTTAACCACTTCCTGTTTGCGCTTTATATTGATTTTAGAAAAAACAGAACCATGTACAGCTGTGATTTTGGTCATCCTACTCGGAGTCCCCCTCCGCTCATCAGGTGCCGAGGATTTTTCCCATCGATGAAAAATAAAAGTGGTTAAAAATGTTGAGATTCTGTCTCCTGAAGGCCAGGCCACTTCCGGAGGGACTATAAAACCCGAAAATGTGGAGGTGCCTCAGTTCTCTGCAAGATGGGAGAGCGAGGGGTCTCAATTCTCAGTCTGAGCTGTGAAGAACACTGAACACATGTCTACTAAACTGTGAGTGGTTTTACTGACCTGTTAGTACCATTAATGTGGTTTGAAAATGTAGTTTGAAAATGCAAAAGTGTGTTTTGGTTTGAAAGTGCTAAAGCTTTGTTGGGTTTGGTTTTGAAAGTGCTAAAGCAAGCTGACAATAGACAATAGACAATAGGTGCAGGAGTAGGCCATTTGGCTCTTCGAGCCAGCACCACCATTTAATGTGATCATGGCTGATCATCCCCAATCACTACCCTGTTCCTGCCTTCTCCCCTTATCCCCTGACTCCGCTAGTTTTAAGAGCCCTATCTAGCTCTCTCTTGAAAGCATCCAGAGAACCGCCCTCTAAGGCAAAGAATTCCACAGACTCACCACTCTCTGTGAGAAAAAGTGGTTCCTCGTCTCTGTTCTAAATGGCTTATTCCTTATTCTTAAACTGTGGCCCCTTGCTCAGGACTTCCCCAACATCGGGAACATGTTTCCTGCCTCTAGTGTGTCCAAACCCTTAACAATCTTATATGTTTCAATGAGATGCCCTCTCATCCTTCTAATCTCCAGAGTGTACAAACCCAGCTGCACGATTCTCTCAGCATATAACAGTGCCACCATCCCGGGAATTAACCTTGTAAACCTACGCTGCACTCCCTCAATAGCAAGAATGTCCTTCCTCAAATTAGGGGAACAAAACTGCACACAATACTCTAGGTGTGGTCTCACTAGGGCTCTGTACAACTGCAGAAGGACCTCTTTGCTCCTGTATTCGATTCCTCTTGTTATAAAGGCCAACATGCCATTCACTTTCTTCACTGCCTGCCGTCCCTGCATGCTTACTTTCATAGACTGATGTACAAGGACCCCCAGATCCCATTTTACCTCCCCTTTTCCCAACTTAGATGCTATTTAGATAGTAATCTGCCTTCCTGTTTTTGCTACCAAAGTGGATAACCTCACATTTATCTGCATTAAACTTCATCTGCCATGCATCTGCCCACTCCCCCAACCTGTCCAAGTCACCCTGCATTATCATAGCATCCTCCTCACAGTTCACACTGCCACCCGGCTTTGCGTCATCTGCTAATTTGCTAATGTTACTTTGAATCCCTTCATCCAAATCATTGATGTATATTGTAAATAGCTGCGGTCCCAGCACCGAGCCTTGCGGTACCCCACTAGTCACTGCCTGCCATTCTGAAAGGGACCTGTTAATCCCTACTCTTTGTTTCCTGTCTGCCAACCACTTCTCTATCCATGTCAGCACTCTACCCCCAATACCATGTGCCCTAATTTTGCCCACTAATCTCCTATGTGGGACCTTATCAAATGCTTTCTGAAAGTCCAGGTACACTACATCCACTGGCTCTCCCTTGTCCATTTTCCCAGTTACATTTTCAAAAAATTCCAGAAGATTAGTCAAGCATGATTTCCCCTTCGTAAATCCATGCTGACTCGGACCGATCCTGTTACTGCTATCCAAATGTTCAGCTATCTCATCTTTTATAATTGACTCCAGCATCTTCCCCACCACCGATGTCAGGCTAACTGGTCTATAATTCCCTGTTTTCTCTCTCCCGCCTTTCTTAAAAAGTGGGATAACATTAGCAATCCACAGGAACTGATCCTGAGTCTATAGAACATTGGAAAATTATCACCAAAGCATCCACGATTTCTAGAGCCACTTCCTTAAGTACCCTGAGATTCAGACCATCAGGCCCTGGGGATATATCAGCCTTCAGTCCCATCAGTCTATCCAACACCATTTCCTGCCTAATGTGGATTTCCTTCAGTTCCTCCATCACCCCAGATCCTCTGGCCACTACTATATCAGGAAGATTGTTTGTGTCCTCCTTAGTGAAGACAGATCCAAAGTACCTGTTCAACTCATCTGACATTTCCGTGTTCCCCATAATAAATTCACCTTTTTCGGTCTTCAAAGGTCCAACTTTGGTCTTAACTAATTTTTTCCTCTTCACATACCTAAAGAAGCTTTTACTCTCCTGCTTATATTCTTGGCTAGCTTACCTTCGTACCTCATCTTTTCTTCCCGTATTGTCTTTTTTGTTATCTTCTGTTGTTCTTTAAACATTACCCAATCCTCTTGCTTCCCGCTCATCTTTGCTACGTTGTACTTCTTCGCTTTAATTTTTATACTGTCCCTGACGTCCCTTGTCAGCCATGGTCGTCCCTTTCTCCCCTTGGAATTTTTCGTCCTCCTAGGAATGAACTGATCCTGCACCTTCTGTATTATTCCTAGAAATACCTGCCATTTTTGTTCCACTGTCATCCCTGCTAGTGTATCTTTCCAGTCAACTTTGGCCCGCTCCTCCCTCATGGCCCCATAGTCCCCTTTATTCAACTGCAACAACTGACACCTCCGATCTACTCTTCTCCCTCTCCAATTGTAGATTAAACCTGACCATGTTATGTTCACTGCCTCCTAATGGGTCGTTAACCTCGAGGTCCTTTATCAAATCCAGTTCATTACATAACACTAAGTCCAGAATTGCCTTCTCCCTGGTAGGCTCCAATACAAGCTGTTCTAAGAATCCATCACGAAGGCACTCTACAAAGTCCCTTTCTTGGGGTCCATTACCAACCTGATTTTCCCAGTCTACCTGCATGTTGAAATCTCCCATAACAACCACAGCATTACTTTTGCTATATGCCAATTTTAAATCCTGAATTAACTTGCGTCCTATGTCCAGGCTACTGTTTGGGGGCCTGTAGATTAGACCCATTAGGGTATTTTTACCCTTACAATTCCTTAGTTCTATCCATACTGACTCCACATCTCCTGTTTCAATGTCACCCCTTGCACGGGACTGCATTTCATTCCTCACCAACAGGGTAACCCCCCCCCCCCCCCCGCCCCCTCTGCCCACCTGTCTGTCTTTTCGATAGGAGGTATACCCTTGAATATTCAGTTCCCAACCCTGGCCCTCGTGCAGCCATGTCTCAGTAATTCCCACAACATCATACTTGCCAGTTTCTAACTGAGCCTCAAGCTCGTCCACTTTATTCCTTATACTTCGTGCATTCATATACAGTACTTTGACCTCCGTATTCACTTCCCCCCTCGCAATTGGCCCTGACCTTACTCTGTTGTCCATTCTCGAGCTTTCCTTCCCATTAATTCGAGAATCTTTTGTAATTTTTCCTGTCGTCACCTCCTCTTCAACTCCATCTTTATACTCCCAATTTGTCAATCCCTCCCCCCCACTATTTAGTTTAAACCTACACATGTAGCCCTGGCAAACCTGCCTGCCAGAATGTCGGTCCCCCTCCAGTTAAGGTGTAACCCGTCCCTTTTGTACAGGTCACCCCTACCCCAGAAGAGATCCCAGTGGTCTATAAATCTAAATCCTTGCTCCCTGCTGCAGCCCCTCAGCCACACATTCAGATCCCCTATCTCCCTGTTCCTGTCCTCCCTAGCACGAGGTACTGGAAGCAATTCAGAGTTAACCACCCTAGAAGTCCGGCATTTCAGTCTTCTTCCCAACTCTCTGAAGTCATGTTGCCTTTGGTTTGCTGAGTTGCCTTTGGTTTTGAAAGTGCTAAAGCGAGCTGCCTTGCTTTTGGTTTCGAAAGTGCTAAAGCGAGTTGCCTTGCTTTTGGTTTTAAAAGTGCTAAAGCGAGCTGCCTTTGGTTTTCAAAGTTCTAAAGCGAGCCACCTTGCCTTTGGTTTTAAAAGTGCTAAAGAGAGCTGCCTTGCCTTTGGTTTTGAAAGTGCTAAAGCGAGCTGCCTTGCCTTTGGTTTTGAAAGTGCTAAAGCGAGCTGCCTTGCCTTTGGTTTTGAAAGTGCTAAAGCGAGCAGCCTTGCCTTTGGTTTTGAAAGTGCTAAAGCGAGCTGCCTTGCCTAATTAGAGCTGCCTTGCCTAATTAGAGCTGCCTTGCCTAATTAGGGCTGCCTTGCCTAATTAGAGCTGCCTTGCCTTCTATATAATTAAAGTCTAATCTTGACCACTTCCTGTTTGTGCTTTATATTGCGCTACCACGTACGGCTGTGATTTTTGGCCATCTTACTCAGGGTCCCCCTTCACTAATCAGGTGCCGAGGATTTTTCCCATCGATGAAAAATAAGAGTTATTAGTGTTTAAAAAATGTTGAGATTCTCTCTCCTGTCAATCACGCTATGAAGGCCACGCCCCTTCTGGTGGGAGGAGGAGGGACTATAAACCCCGGAAGTGTGGGCGTGGCTCAGTCTCTGCAAGATGGGGGAGGGAGAGATCACGACTCGCTGTCTTTAGTGGCCTTGCACGCTGCTTGAAATGGTATGAAACTGCAATTGAATTTGGTGCCCTTGCACCCTGCTTGAAATGGAATTTCAAGGAATAGCCGCGAGTTAACTGCGAGCCCACCAGCCGTGATCGAATGAGCTGCCAGCACAACAGGCTTGAGTGACTGAGCTGCCAGCCCAATATCCATTCGGCCCACAATGTCCATACTAGCCCTCTGGACACCAGTCCCTTCAGCGCACAACACCCATACTAGCGCTCCAGAAAGCCCCCCCTCCCCCCAACTGGCCACCAATATTGGAATTAGTGGAGAGGTGGAATATTGCGTTGGGGACCAGCCCTCCCATGTGATGCTGGGACCCAACGGGTCCCACTTAGTCTATTATACTTATAAAACTCTGATCTTGAATGTGGATGTATTTGTTTATTTGTGTGTGTATTTGTGTGTTTGGCTGCGATTCACATCTCCTCGAAAACACAACGTGCTAACGGTGAATTTTTTACATATTCCGATAGAGATTTACGTCATGATTTCAAAAATCGCCTTATCTGAAAATTTGATGAATTATTTCTTGAGTTTTTTAATTAAAATTGTTCACAAATCTGAAATCTTTTTTTAAGTTAACGAGCTGATGACGTCACAATGGCTGCGCCTCGTGGCCCGCTGCACAGTTTTCAACACGCAGCCTGCTGGGCACTTTTTTCCAGGAGCTGCGAGTTAGATCAACCCCCGACTCGCAGTCGATTCACACTCGGCCGGCCGGCTGCCCCGCCCTCCCACCCTCTCTCCCTCGCCCCCTCCCTCCCCCCTCTCCCCCTCCCTCCCCCCTCTCCCCCTCTCTCCCCTCCCTTCCCCACCCCCCTCTCCCTATCCCCCTCCCCTCCCTCCCCCCTCCCCTCCCCCTCCACCCCCTCCCCCTGCCTCTCTCCCCCCCTATCCATCCCCTCCCCTCTCCCCTCTCTCCCCCCTCTCTTCTCCCCCTCTCTTCTCCCCCTCTCTTCTCCCCACTCCTCTCCCCCCTCTCCTCCACCTCCCCCCCTCCCTCCACACCCCTCTCTCCCCCTCCCCCTCTCTCTCTTTCTCTGCCCACTCTCTCTGCCCCTCTCTCTCTGCCTCAGTCCCTCTCTATCCGCCCTCTCTCTCTCTCTGCCCTCTCTCTCTACCCCCCCGCCCCTCTAAGGGGCTATGAGTGAGTGGATAGGGCGGGGATGGGGTAAAAGGAGCCAATGATTAATATAATATCAAGGGGGGTGGTTAGTGTGTGTGTGTGTGAGGGGTGGTTAATGTGTGTGTGATGCCCCCTCCCCCCCACCAGCAACCGCGCATTGAGGGGACGGGACCCAACTGGTCCCCCTTGGTCTAGTATATTCTAAATTCCACTTTTAATTTATTTTTCATTAATTTAAATGTGTATTGTCTTGTTCCAAGATATTAATAATCAATTAAGGCCAGTTTATGGTTGTCAGGTAGCCTGCAGAACTTTACAGTGGCAACTGTTTTTTGTGTGTAGGTCTAGATAATGAGTGGCTACTTCCTTTTCCATTGCAGAGGTGGGGGGTATATGTGCACTTATATGTGTGTGATTGTATGGAGGGAGAGAAGCTCCCAAGCCCAATCTGTCCAAAGTTTACATCTATTATCAAGAGACACTGGATACTTTGCAACAATCTTTCAATGTTCAAATTGTTCATCGCTGTCTGTCGAAAAAAATAAACCGGGGAAAGCGGCTAAACCGCGGCGAACGAGAAAAATCAACGATAGTGCTTAATCCAAGGGAAAAGGCATATAAATTGGCCAGTGGAGCCAGCAATCCAGAGGACTGACAGAAATTTAGAACTCAACAGAAAGTAAGCACGAAAGAAAGCTTGTGGGGAATATAAAAACTGACTCTAAAAGCTTCTTTAGATATGTAGAAAGGAAAAGATTAGTGAAGGCAAATGTAGGTCCCTTGTAATAGACTGGTGAATTTATAGTGGGAAACCAAGAAATGGCAGAACAGTTAAACGAGTAATTTGGTTCTGTCTTCACTATAAGGAAGATACAATCTCCCAGAAATACTAGGGGACTGAGGATCTAGTGGGAGTGAGGAACTGAAGGGATCCACATTAGTCAGGAAATGGTGTTGGGTAAACTGTTGGGACTGAAGGCAGATAAATCCCCAGGGCTTGATGGTCTGCATCCCAGAGAACTCAAGGAGATGGCCCTAGAAATCGGCCCTGGAAATTGTGGATGCATTGGTGATCAATTTCCAATGTTCTCTCGACTCTGGATCAGTTCCTGTGGACTGGAGGGTAGCGAATTTAACTCCACTTTTTAAGGAAGGAGGGAGAGAGAAAACAGAAGATGCTTGGGTCGATTGTTAAAGATGTTATACCAACGCATTTGGAAAGCAGTGACAGAATCAGTCAAAGTCAGCATGGATTTATGAATGGGAAATCATGCTTGACTAATCTTCTGGCATTTTTCGAGGATGTAACAAGTAGAATGGATAAGGGAGAGCCCAGTGGATGTGGTGTATCTGGACTTTCAAAAAGTCTTTGACAAGGTCCCACACAAAGAGATTAGTGTGCAAAATCATCGCACATGGTATTGGGGGGAGGGTATTGACATGGATAGAGAACTGGTTGGCAGACAGGAAGAAAGGATTGGAATTAGCGGGTCCTTTTCAAAATGGCAGGCAGTGACCAGAGGGGTTCCGCAAGTCTCAGTTTTGGGACCCCAGTTATTTACAATTATATTAACAATTTAGGCAAGGGAATTAAATGTGACATCTCCAAGTTTGCGGATGACACAAAGCTGGGTGGCAGTGTGAACTGTGATGAGGATGCTATGAGGTTGCAGGGTGACTTGGATAGGTTGGATGAGTGGGTAGATGCATGGCAGATGCAGTTTCATGTGGACTGTGAGGGAGAAATGTTTTGTTTCTTTCTGAATCATCTATTTATTCAAAACAAAATATATTGTGGAAACTGCAGCAGACTCTCCCTCACAAATGATACCCTTACTCTTCTAAATTGGCTCTTACAGTGGTTGCTTGGACTCCATACAAAATAGGCCAACTATATTTTCTATGGGGAAAAAAAACTTTTCCTCTGCATATCAGAATTATACATGTGAGACCTCATTATAACTATCCTCCATCCCTCCTCCTGGTGATGAGGTAAGATGGTGGGAAGGGGAAATCACACCATGTTATAGCAATTCTGCCCCATTCCCAACATTCTTATTCACCTGAATTCAGGCTATGGATGTTTTCGTGCTTTGGGAGCCTAATTTATGCATCCTGGTGCCATATTCAGCAATGATCTTAATGGCCTGTATAATCTAAACAGCAGTAATAATTTGCAACAAGGATCCAAACCACAGATTTGAGGGTTTTAAATCCTTATTTTTTTCTGAGGGCCGGAAGGATCAGGTTGCTCATCTTTGTCACATGTGTCAAAATTTGGCCTTGGTTTGTGACCTCTGACTGAGTGTATTCCTGGATGTTTTACAGCATGATGGGAATACACCCAGTCAAAGCCATACCATCCTCTGCACTCCAAAGATTACGCCGGCACCAGACATACAGTCTTACTTAAGCAATCAGAAGTGGTAGAGCTCTTTATCTAACTGAATTGACTGTGACTGTTATTGACAGAGCCTTAAACAATTAATAAATGTTCATACATAGAAAATGGAAAAGAGCAAGATTCTATTTAACAACTTTATGATTTTTTTTCTCCTAAAATTATAATCCAGAAATTATCATTTATTAACTGGAGATTCTGGAACAATCTGCAAACTTGGCCTGCATGTGCTATTGGCATTTACTACCTCTCATTTCAGTCTTGGTGATTCCTCCAAAACTTATATTTGTCTTCCCATGGTTACATGTGGCAATTCGACAGAGTTCTTCATTTTCATACCTGCCTTCTGACTTTGAGTTGGAGTCAGACACAGGGGTCAGACACGAGGTTCAGGAGTTGTGGGAGTAATTTAAATTGCCAGTCGTTCAGTTCATCGTCTAAATTCCCATTTGTCTTTCTATCATAATCCCATGTGATCACTTGTGTATGCAGCTCACATACTTTATTTTCCAATGCCAGCACATGGATGTGCATGCATTCATTCATAAACAGTGCTTGTCTGGAGGACATCTGGGTGCAGGAATTGTCTTAAAATAAATAATTGAAAGGTTGAGTTTAAATAAATTGGACTACAAATAACTGAGAGGTGACCTTATTGAATTAAGATTCAGATGGGGATTTAGAAGCTGAAAGGATATTATCTTTTGTGGAGGAATTTAGAACTAGGAGTCATTGTTTCAGATTACAAAGTCATTCCCTTAAAATGGGTATGAGGAACATCTCTCAGAGGATTGTAATTTTTTGGGGGAATTCTCTACCCCTGACTGCTGTGGATGCTACATTATGGAAAATATTCCATATTTGAAAGATATTTGCATTCTCGGGATATCAACTGTTGTGGTGACCAGGCAGGTGAGTGGAGGTGAAGCCAAAATCAATTGTGCCATACTCCCTGAGTGTCAAAAGAGGCTTGAGGATCTAGCTTAGTTTGTTTAGTTGAGTTTATTATTGTCACGTGTATCGAGATACAGTGAAAAGCTTTTTTGTTGAGTGCTATCCGATCAGCAATCTATGTTAGCAGTAATAGGATCTGTCCGAGTCAGCATGGATTTACCAAGGGGAAATCATGCTTGACTAATCTTTTGGAATTTTTTGAGGATGTAACTAGGAAAATGAACAAGGGAAAGCCAGTGGATGTAGTGTACCTGGACTTTCAGAAAGCATTTGATATGGTCCCACTTAGGTGATTAGTGGGCAAAATTAGAGCACATGGTATTGGAGGTAGGGTGCTGACATGGATAGAAAATTGGTTGGCAGACATTAAACAAAGAGTAGAGATTAACGGGTACCTTTCAGAATGGCAGGCAGTGACTAGTGGGGTACCCCAAGGCTCGGTGCTGGGACCACACTATTTACAATATACATTAATGATTTAGATGAAGGGATTAAAAGTAACATTTGCAAATTTGCAGATGACACAAAGCTGGGTGGCAGTATGAACTGTGAGGAGGATGCAGGGTGACATGGACAGGTTGGGTGAGTGGGCAGTTGCATGGCAGATGCAGTTTAATGTGGATAAATGTGAGGCTATCCACTTTGGTGGCAAAAACAGGAAGGCAGATTATTATCTAAATTGTGTCAAGTTGGGAAAAGGGGAAGTACAACGAGATCTGGGGGGTCCTTGTTCATCAGTCACTGAAAGTAAGCATGCAGGTACAGCAGGCAGTGAAGAAAGCGAATGGCATGTTGGCCTTCATAACAAGAGAAGTTGAGTATAGGAGCAAAGAGGTCCTTCTGCAGTTGTACAGGGCCCTAGTGAGACCACACCTGGAGTATTGTGTGCAGTTTTGGTCTCCAGATCTGAGGAAGGACATTGAGGGAGTACAACGTAGGTTCACCAGGTTAATTCCCGGGACGGTGGGACTGTCATATGTTGATAGAATGGAGCGGCTGGGCTTGTATACTCTGGAATTTAGAAGGATGAGAGGGTATCTTATTCAAACATATAAGATTATTAAGGGTTTGGACATGTTAGATGCAGGAAACATGTTTCCGATGTTGGGGGAGTCCAGAACCCGGGGCCACAGTTTAAGAATAAGGGGTAAGCCATTTAGAACGGAGATGAGGAAACACTTTTTCACACAGAGGGTTGTGAATCTGTGGAATTCTCTGCCTCAGAAGGCAGTGGAGGCCAATTCTCTGGATGCTTTCAAGAGAGAATTAGATAGAGCTCTTAAAGATAGCGGAGTCAGGAGATATGGGGAGAAGGCAGGAACGGGGTACTGATTGTGGATGATCAGCCATGATCACTGTGAATGGTGGTGCTAGCTTGAAGGGCTGAATTGGCCTACTCCTGCACCTGTTATCTATTGTCTATTGTCTATTGTTTATTGGGTTTTTTCCTCCACTGTTGACCTACTTTCCAATTTTTCTGTCTCCTCCCCATGATTGCTGGAGGAATTTATTATACCGCCTCTGCATATCACAATGCTATGTGAACCTTTTCATATCTCCAATGCCCACTTATTGCCTCCTATGCCAAGTTAGATTCAAAACTGACTGTATGGATATTTATCATGCAACATTAAATTGTATAGTAAGATAAGAATTACAGTATTTTAAAATGTTGGAGGTACGAAACTGAACTGAACTGAACTTAACTTTATTTATAGAGCACTTTAAAAACAACCACTGTTGCAACAAAGTGCTGTACATGACTAATCATAAACATAAAACCAAACAATAAAAACATTAAAAGACAGTAAAAACAATAAAAAAAACAATAGAAACACTAAAACAGGAGCAAAGTCTCATGCAGGGTCAAAAGCCAAGGAATAGAAAAGGGTTTTAAGACTAGTTTTGAAAATGGACAGTGAAAGAGTGTGTTCAGCCCACCGACTCCTTGTTAGGTAATTCATCGTCCTGTTTTCTGCCCACCCCCATACCTGTCCATAAAACACTCTGACTCATGTACATAAAATGCATATCGCATGTAATACAAAACAGCTTAGAAAATGAGTGGTCTCTCAAACATACATCTCTAATAATTTACCCACAAATCATATTACATTCAACAGTATGTCTAGGCATCTATGAAAATATGTCTTGGTTCTTTCACCCAGACCTATCCTTCATTAACATTGTAATCGGGCAACTGAACGGTCCTCTCATCAGCTAGAATGCAGTCTTGACCTCCCATCTACCTCATTGTCTGACCTGCTGAGTTACCTCAGCATATTGTGATCTTTTTCTGTAAACCAACATCTGCAGTTCTGTGCTTCTACAGTAAACTTCTGATGTTCTATTATCTGATGATTTGTAAAGTGATGGTTTGGCATCTAGCATAGACAAAAATGCTGGAGAAACTCAGCGGGTGAGGCAGCATCTATGGAGCGAAGGAATAGATGACGTTTCGGGTCGAGACCCTTCTTCAGACTGATGTGGAGGTGGAGGAGGCGGGAAGAAGAAAGGGAGAGATGGAGACAGTGGGCTGTAGGAGAGCTGGGAAGGGGAGGGGAAGGATGGGAGAAAGCAAGAACTACCTGAAATTGGAGAAGTCAATGTTCATACCACTGGGGTGTAAACTACCCAAGCAAAATATGAGGTGCTGCTCCTCCAATTCGCGGTGGGACTTACTCTGGCCCAGGACAGAAAGGTCGGATTTGGAATCGGAGGGGGAGTTGAAGTGCTGAGCCACCGAGAGATCAGGTTGGTTAATGCGGACTGTGCGGAGGTGTTGTGCGAAGCGATCACCAAGCCTGCGCTTGGTCTCACCGATGTAGAGCAGTTGACACCTAGAGCAGCGGATGCAATAGATGAGGTTGAAGGAGGTGCAGGTGAACCTCTGCCTCACCTAAAAAGACTGCTTTGGTCCATCTAGCTGTCACTTTCCGTGCTTCCTTCCACTGGCTGGGACTTCGATTCCCATGCTCCGATTCCAGTCAATAGCCCTTGGTTCATGTTCTTCTTTCTCATTCAATGGAGCATTAGTTCTATGCTCCCTTCCTGCACAACAAAGCCACAGTTCCCAGACTCCTTTCAAACATACTGGGTTAGTGGAAAATGTGCTGTTTAAGTTCTGAAACAAAGGGATTTAAAACTAGAGTTTGGACAGCACAGTGGTACACAGGCAGAGCTGCTGACTCACAATGCCTGAGACCCAGATTTGATCCTAGCTTTGGGTGCTGTCTGTTGCGTTTGCTCGTTCTCCGTCACCAGTGGTTTTCCGCCGGGTTCTCTGGTTTCTTCCCAACGTCCCAAAGATATGTGGGTTTGTAGGTTAATTAGCCTCTGAAAAATCACCCTTAGTGTGCAGGGAGTGGATGCAAAAGTAGGGTAACATAGAACTAGTGTATAGAAACAAGGAACTGCAGATGAAGGTTAATGCAGAAAAGGATGCAATGTGCTGGAGTAACTCAGCAGTTCAAGCAGCATATCTGGAGAACATGGATAGATGCCGTTTCGGGTCAGACTGAAGAAGGGTCTCGACTCAAAACATCACCAATCTCCAGAAATGTTCTCCAGAGATGCTGCCTGACCAACTGACATACACCAGCACTTTGAGTCCAGAGAACAAGCAATAGATGGTTGGCATGGACTCTGTGTGCTGATAGCCCCATTTCCATGTTGTACCTTGCAGGCAATTCAAGGAAAAGTGTAGGAAGGAACTGCAGATGCTGGCTTACACCAAAAATGCTGGAGTAACTCAGTGACACATGCAGCATCTCTGGAGAGAAGGGGTCGTGTTCTAAATACCTGGTGGTGTTCTAAAAACCTGTGCGGACCAACTGGCTGGAGTTTTTATGGACATTTTCAACCTCTCACTTCTGAGGTCTGAGGTTCCCACCTGCTTCAAAAGGGCATCAATTATACCAGTGCCCAAGAAGAGTAAGGTGACGTGCCTCAATGACTATCGACCTGTGGCACTAACGCCTGTGGTGATGAAGTGCTTTGAGAGGTTGATCATGGCGCAAATCAACTCCTACCTCAACAAAACCTGGACCCACTGCAGTTCGCTTACCGCCACAACAGATCAACGGTGGATGCGATCTCGCTGGCCCTCCACTCCACTCTGGACCACTTGGACAACAAAAACTCATATGTCAGGCTGTTATTCATTGATTACAGCTTGGCATTTAATACAATCATCCCCTCCAAGCTGGTTACCAAACTTGCACAACTGGGTCTCTGCGCATCCCTCTGCAATTGGATCCTCGACTTCCTCAATCTCAGACCATAGTCTGTTCGTATTGGTGGAAATGTGCCAGACTCGATAACAATCAGCACGGGAGCACCTCAAGGCTGCGTGCTCAGCCCCCTGCTGTACTCACTCTATACTCATGACTGCGTAGCCGCTCATCGTGCGAACTCCATCATCAAGTTCGCTGACAACACCACTGTTGTGGGACGTATCACTGATGGGGATTAGTCAGAGTATAGAAGAGAGATCGAGCAACTGTCCATATGGTGCCAGCACAATAACCTGGCCCTAAACACCAGCAAAACCAAGGTGCTGATTGTGGACTTTGGAAGGAGTAGGATGGGGACCCAACAGTCCCGTTTATATCAACGGGTCGATGGTTGAAAGGGTCAAGAGTTTCAAATTCCTGGGCGTGCACATCTCTGAAGATCTTTCCTGGTCCGAGAACATTGATGCAATTATTAAGAAAGCACATCAGCGCCTCTACTTCCCGAGAAGATTACGGAGAGTCGGTTTGTCAAGGAGCACTCTCTCTAACTTCTACAGGTGCACAGTAGAGAGCATGCTGACCGGTTGCATCGTGGCTTGGTTCAGCAACTTGAGCGCCCTGGAGAGGAAAAGACTACAAATAGTAAACACTGCCCAGTCCATCATCGGCTCTGACCTCCCTTCCATCGAGGGGATCTATCGCAGTCGCTGCCTCAAAAAGGCTGGCAGTATCATCAAGGACCCACACCATCCTGGCCACACACTCATCTCCCTGCTACCTTCAGGTAGAAGGTACAGGAGCCTGAAGACTGCAGGAATAGCTACTTCCCCACAGCCATCAGGCTATTAAACTTGGCTCGGACAAAACTCTGAACATTAATAGCCCATTATCTGTTATTTGCACTTTATCAGTTTATTTATTCATGTGTGTATATATTTATATAATGGTATATGGACACACTGTAGTCAATGCCTACTGTGGTTTGTTGTGCTGAAGCAAAGCAAGAATTTCATTGTCCTATCAAGGACACATGACAATAAAGGACACATGACAATAAACTCACTTGAACTTGAACTTGAACTTGGTCGAATATTGCATTGGGGGACCAGGCCTTCCGTGTGACTGGGATCCAACGGGTTCCACTTAGTCTAGTCTTATTTACTTATTTATCTTATCTTACATCTCCTACTTTGACTGCACTATATCGAGGGCGGACTGTGAGATTAATAGGTTACATGGAAGTCCATCATAAAGGAGTAGGAAGGAACTACAGATACTGGTTTAAACCGTAGACACAAAAAGCTGGAGTAAGTCAGCGGGACAGACAGCGTCTATTGATTAAATGGACTAGGTGACGTTTTGGGACGAACCCTTCTTCACACTCTTGACTCTTGACTCTTGACTCTTGACTCTTGACTCTTGTACAAGACACTCTGTCTGACCCGCTGAGGTCCTCCAGCGTTATGTGTCCATCTTCCATCATAATGGAATCGAGGTGTTTACGTCATTGGAATGCAACTCGTTCTCCGCTGTCAATCAGGATCTATGGTCCGCCCTCTCTCTGTGTCTATTGGTGGGGAGTGAGCGGGACGGAGCGATGTGATTGGATGTTGGCCACGTCAGTCTGGGCGGGGGCTGGGATGAGAGGCGGGGTCAATCGGCTATGCCGCAGCTGATTGGCCGGTGGCGCCGTCACTCAGGCCGGGGGGGGCGGGAAGGAGGGAGTGAGGGAGTGACGGTTGGGGCCTAGGTGATATTTTTGTTGTGAGGGGAGACGGTAGTTTGGAGAGAGAGGGAAAATAAACACTGGAGGGAAAGAAAAAGGTCAAACGAAAGACGGAGGCGGATCGGGGACAGATGGACGGGATCAGACAACTGGGAGCGTAAAATAAAGTTACAGCCTTTACTATGTGTTTAAGTTGACACTGTTTGCCGGTGGAGTTGGTGGGTGGAGCGGGCGGACGGGCTGGCGGCTGACAACCGCCCGACGGCCCCGGTGGCAGCTGCAGGACAGGCTGCCTCTTCACCAGGGGCCTTCGTTAGGGACTGAGTTCACGTTTCTGTGACCCCGTGGCGGTGGGGTTCGCGTTAACTAACCCCCCCCGTCTGTCGGGGTAAGAATCTGTTCATTTTACATCCAGTATCCTCTGATGTTTTGACCAAGAATTTATGGTCTTTTTTTGCCCGGATAAACAGCGGTATTTCATGGTAATTTGCAAATATTTAAATGCAAGTTCATTTTTAATGTAAATAATTTGGACAGTACAAATCTGAATCCGTATTAGTGCATTTCTATTTATTTTAGATGAATGTTTTAGCTTTCAAAAGTTTAGTTTCAATATTTACTTTCCCGACTAACCGAAAGTTATTGATCGAAGGGCGAGTTTTTTTAATTTAGAATTTCCATAAATTTTGGCTCTGATGTGGCAACTGTTTGTCATTAGCAGAGATTTCATAAGCCTGCTCTTCACCCATAGTTTTTAACCTAATTTTGCTCAATCTTCTTCCCCGTGCTGCTGTTGAGGAATATGTCCGGTTGCATTTTTATTTTGACTGACTGTTGATTCTTCATGTACGTGAACTTGAATCTGATTGTGGTAACATTGGCATAGTTTTGACTTTAGAGAACGCCACTTGGGTGCTATCCCTTTAGGTCTGAAATTTAGCAGTTGCCTGTGGAGATGTTCCAACTAGCCACATCATAAGATCAATTTGGTAAGGTAGCAATTTCTACTTGTTTACCTTGGAAGGCAGGTTATTTGACAATCACAAAGAAGGCAGGAAATGATTCTAGAAATATTTTGCCCTTTCCCATTTAAACACGGGCAGTTCATTTATGTTTCCCTTTTGCACATTGGAAATTGCTTGTAATATTTAGGCTTGGGGTCTTGAAGCTTTTATGACTAAGAGAACATTATCACTTAAAATCTGTTATGTTTTGAATATATTTGCACAGATTTATATTTAAAATACAATAGATATTACTTTGTGAGACTATTATTTTGAATCTTGTTAAATGTTGAAAATGCCAAATAGGGTTATATTCAAAATCTTGGCTGGTGTGTTTATTTTTCTCTGTTGTTTTATTAAGTCTATTTGAATAGGCATGTAAACCCTTAGTATAAAAGTATAGTAATGTTCAATTTTGAATTCTTTACACCGGAGATACTTTTTCAGCTTTCAGGAAAGTATTCTTAATTCCTGTGTCAGCCTTTGATCAGTGGCTAAATGAGTATTTCTAGGAGGCTGTAGTTTCATTCTCCATGCTATTGATTTTAAGTGCATGGGTTGACTTTGTGTTGTACTGAGATTTCATTTCTTTCAGATGAGACATTAAACCTGTGTTCAACTTTTTTTTGGGATGGTCGCAAAATAAATCCCTTCAGAGTTTAAATGAGTTTTCCTGGCATCCCAGTAAATGTTTATTCCCAAGAAACATTGCAAAATAATTGTTCAGTTGACCATACATACTTCAATTTGTTTGTGGAACTCGTATGGAAATTGTCTGTTTTATTTCCTTTTATGCCCATGATTAGTTTTTTTAAAGTGTTGCATAAAACTGAGGCACGTTTGGATGGTTTCACGACCACGAAGGCTGCAGCAGCTTTCAGAATCATCCCTAGTTTTACCACCATTTTAAAATACTATACTTTTTCATTTCTGGCATTGAGGATTTAGGAAATTGGGGAAAATATTTACTCTAAACCATTTGAGTCATGATACAATTAACTTAAACAGACAACATGTCTTGCTTTTTGGCAATATGTGTAGTAGCTGGATTTTCTTGGATTTGTGTAACTGGAAATCTTTTTCCTATTTATTCACTTTTCTCTATTAATGTATTGTTCTCAAATGTTTGTAATTCACTCTTTGTAGTATATAGTTTACTAATATAGCCAAGGAACTATTATTTAACCAAATAATTTAAATAGTGAGGAATCAAGATATTGGTCTTATTTCAGTTAATGCAGTTATGGGAAGAAGCAGTTACAGGAGGAGGCATTAAGCTAATAAAAAAGAATGGTGAGCCTATCTTTTTTTTTTAAAGGAAAATGTTCAACCACTGTAAATTTGATCTCTTTAAAAATAATATATTAATTGGAAGCCATTGGTAGTTTCAAAAGTAAAATGGTTAAATTGCATCCTATTGGGGGGTGGAGGGAGGGGGGTATTTTCTGGATATATGTGAACATTTGCAAATATCTGCCCACTTAGGCTTTGAAACCAGCATACATCTGTCAGGGAACATGTTGTATAGCAGGTGATGCAGGTTTCCACAGTAGAGGTCAGCATCCCTAATGAAGAAGAAATTAATATCTTGAAGATTTTGTAATGGAGTTAATGATTTCTGATCTTTTCACTGTCATATATGACATGTCAAGAGTGTTTTATTGTCATATTTCCCAGATAGAACAATGACATTCTTACTTGCTGCAGCACAATAGTACACTGGAAACAATATGATAAATGAGAGAGAAAAAAATAAGAAACTTCAGTGTATACTCATACTCACAAGAACACACACACATACTCAAAAAAACAAACCATAGTAGTGCAATAATAATAATAAATGTCTATTGTAGTTCAGAGCTAATTTGAAGTTGTAGTGTTTAATAGCCTGATGGCTGTACGGAAGAAGCTGTTCTTGAACCTGGTCGTTACAGTTTTCAGGCTCCTGTACCTTTTTCCCGATGGCAGTGGTGAAATGAGTGTTTGGCCAGGATGGTGTGGGTCTCTGATGATGCTGCTTTCTTTTTGAGGCAGCGACTCTGATAAATCCCTTCGATGGTGGGGAGTTCAGAGCCGGTGATGGACTTTTTGCAGTGTTCACAACTTTTTGCAGTCTTTCCCGCTCCTGGACATTCAAGTTGCTGAACCAGGCCATGATGCAACCAGTCAATATGCTCTCTACAGTACACCTGTAGAAGTTCCAGAGAATCCTCTGACAATCTCCTTAATCTTCTCAGGAAGTAGAGGCGTTGATGTGCTTTATTTATAATTGTATCAGTGTGCTGGGTCCAGGAAAGATCTTCGGAAATATGCACGCCCAGGAATTTGAAGTTTTTGACTCTCCACCATCGCCCTGTTGATATAAACAGGATTGTGGGTCCTTATCCTTCCTCTTCCAAAGTCCACAATCAGTTCATTGGTTTTACTGATATTGAGACCCAGGTTGTTGTGCTAGCACCATTTGGTCAATCAGTTGATCTCACTTCTATACTCTGACGTACCATCTGTAATTCGTCCAACAACGGTGGTGTCATCGGCGAACTTGAAGGTGGAGTTCGCACTATCTCCGGCTACACAATCATGAGTACAGAATGAGTAGAGCAGGGGGCTGAGCACACAGCCTTGAGGTGATCCCGTACTGATTGTTAATGAGGAAGAAGTATTTCTGCCAATTCGTCTGGAATACATACAAGTTTTTCTTGCATCAACTCCATACATAAATTGATTTCTCAGTTTTGGAAACTTGGGATTGTTTTTATATACTGGAAAAAAATAACCTGCAATGTCTCTTAATGTCACTTCAAACATCTTAACTTTCACCTTTGCTGTACGTTCTTGCCTGAGCCCATGAATATCCCTTAAAATTAACTTATGTGTGGCACAATGTTTTGCTCATTTTGGAAAGAATAGCTGTCGGTATCATTGCTGTATATATTTTAGAAAGTTTTAAAGGTGAAAGTCAGTGCGATTTACGTTTTGAAGCATTTGTTTTACAGAAACAATAAGCCCCTCAGCTGCAAGCCTATATGGTAGCGTTTGTAGTTTGGGTAATTTGGTGATATGGGTTTGCTGAAGAAACTCGAGTGAAGTGAAAACAGTTGCTGCATTCCTTCACCATTCATTTTTGGCAAGTAGACTCACTTGCTGTTTCATAATGGTATGGGATTCGCTTTCATTATTACAAAACAAGCAGATCAGTAACAGAAAAAATCCAGGTAATGTGAGAGGAGGAAGAAGTAGCAGTAAAGAGGAACAGTTTGAGAGTGCTATCAGATTTCAAACCAAGTTTCATAATCAGATTAAAATATTCCAACTGCTTTCTGACAGAAATTCATTATGTTCCTTAATGATAAAATAGATACAACAAATGGTGACAAACACATAAGGCATTTTTTGTTGTTGCATTTGAATGGTTTGCAAAATTGCAGTAATATCTTGAGTGTATGGAATTCAGAGGCTTGTGCTTCAGGGTCTCACTTAATGTTTAGTGTATTTCTTAGCTTGATAAAGAATTAAAATGGTAGGTGAATACAAGTTAAACAATGGAATAGAAAGGGTCAAGCACATTATCCAAGGTTTGTAGCACAGTGGAAAGGAGGGAAAAGCTTTTATTTTATAGAGCCTTGAATGACCTCTGGATTGTTTCCCATCTGATTAAATTTTCCTGCTGCCATTGCTGTTATGTTCCAACTAATTAGTGTAAAACCAGGTCGCAAAGCAACAAATTATGTGGAGCAAGGCTTTGCAATTCATCTCCAGCATTTTTGTGTACCTTGCAATTCATCTACCCAGTACCCAAAGAAGCAATGATGTGCAGATAAAATCATATTAGTGTTGTGTTGCAAATTTATTCAAAAAGGAAAAGGAAGCATATGTAAGAATTAGGAAGCTGAAACTGGACGGACCTTTGCGGAATATAAAGGGAGCAGAAGAGATCTTGACCGAGGAATTGGCAGGGCTAAAAGGAGCCATAAATGTCCTTGGCGGGTTGAATTAAAGAGAATCCTATAGCATTTTATAACTGCATTAAAAATAAGAGGGAAACTAGAGGCGGACGACTCGATAACAAAGGAGGAATTTATGCCAGAATTCTTCATGTACGTGAACTAAACGAATACTTGGGTATTCACTAAGAAAACATGGAGGATAGCAAGATCAGGAAGGGTATGGTGATATTCTAGGGCAGCTTGAAATCAAGAAGGAGGAGATATTGGGTCTTTTGAAGAATGTTAGGGTGGATCTGCTCACATCTGGAAAAGCATAATCTTGTAGGTATTCAGCATAGCTTTGTGCAGATGTATTGCAAACCTGATTGAGTTTTTTGAAGAGGTTTCGAAGATAATTGATGAATACATGGAGTTTAGAAAAGTTTTTGACATGATCCCTCGTAGGAGGCTGAACTAGTATAACATACATGTGATCCCTGGAGAATTGGTAGATTGGATTCAAAATTGGCTTAGCCACAGAAGTCTGAGCAATGCTGGGGTGGTGTTATTCTGAGGTCTGTAACTAGTGGAGTTCCTCAAGAATCAAAGATAGACACAAAATGCTGGAGTAACTCAGCGGGACAGGCAGCACCTCTGGAGAGAGGGAAGGGATGACGTTTATAGTGAAGTTCCTTCTTCAGATTGATGTCGGAGTGGGAGGTACAGAGATTAAAATGTAGTCTTAGACAGTAAGACTGGTAGGAGAACTGGGAAGGGGGGGGGGGATGGAGAGAGAGAGGGAATGCAAGGGCTACTTGAAGTTGGAGAAGTCAATGTTCATACTGCTGGGGTGTAGGTTACCCAAGCAAAATATGAGGCGCTGTTCCTCCAATTTGTGTTGTTTGTGATGTATATAAATGACTTGGATGAAAATGGAGATGCACTGATCCGTAAGTTTGCAGATGACATATAAAATAGTAACTGCCTAGTAGCTTTAACATTAACCATAAGAAAATGTTTGAAAGATTGGTAATGGCCAACTTCTGTGCTTGACTTTGGGACTGCTTGCAATTTGTATATGGGGAAAAATAGGTCTGTAGTGGATGCCATCTCTCTTGCACTACATGCTGCCCTGGATCAGCTTGACAATAAGGACACCTTTGTCAGAATGCCGTTCCTTGACTACAGGTCATAATACTCAAGACCATAATACCAAAAAAGGTCATCCATTTTATTTTTTTTAAATTTTATTTTATTTATTTGTTCCGAACAAGTAAAGACATAAATAGGAATAAATAACAACAACAAAATCGAAATAGTCAAACATTGGACATTCCAGGCAATATTTGCAAAGCAATGAAAAGCATAATGCAAAATTTAATTGTCCAACACTTTTTCTTTACAAGCTCGAAAAGGAGTGAGAAGAAGAATAACTTATTTAATCTCACCCCTTCTCCCTAAACCCTTCTTCCATATTTAATAATTAATTAATTAATAATAATAATACCCCAAACAATTTTTAGAGATACATACAGACATATATATACATACAACTGATATACACATACAAGTAATATGTATGAAGTAACCAAAAGACATAAATAAATAATAAATAAAATAATAAATAAACATTAACCCCTGTTTGTCAACCATCCCCTTCATCCCTGTACCTTGTGAAAAAAAGTTTTTTGTATGTCATTTTGAACTGGTTCATGTTTGGACATTGCTTTAATTCCACATTCAAACTGTTCCACAATCCTATTCCACAGACCGAAATACAAAAAGTTTTTCTGGTCGTGTGGACTCTTTGTACCTTAAAATTAAATATTCTTCTTAAATTATAACCCCCCACTCGCACATTAAATAATTTTTGTATATTTCCAGGTACGTTTTTATTTTTGGCCCTAAACATTATCTGTGCTGTTTTAAATGCAACCAAATCTTCTAATTTTAATAATTTTGACTGTAAGAATAATGGATTAGTGTGACCCAGATACCTGACCTTGTGAATAATACGTATTGCTCTTTCTTGCAGAATAATTAATGAATGTAGCGAACTTTTATAGTTATTGCCCCAGACTTCTGCACAGTAATTTAAATAGGGTAAGATTAGTGAACAGTAGAGAATGCGGAGTGATTTGTGATGCAGAACCTGCTTAACTTTGTGTAATACCGAAATGCTTTTTGACAGTTTGGATTGTACATGTTTAATGTGTGATTTCCAGCTGATTCTATCATCCATTATAACCCCAAGAAATTTATATTCATGAACTTGTTCAATTTCAACCCCATTTATCTTTATATTTGCTAGTGTATTTGTTCTGCAATTACCAAATAACATTATTTTGGTTTTGCTCAAGTTTAATGATATTTTGTTCCTGTCAAACCATGTTTTCAGTTTGCCCATTTCTTTTGTTATTTCATCCAGTAGTTGTTTTAAATTCTCCCCAGAACAAAAAATATTTGTGTCGTCTGCAAACAAGACCAGCCTCAAGGCGTTGGACACATTACAAATGTTGTTTATATACATGATGAATAGTTTTGGACCCAACACTGACCCCTGGGGGACACCACAAGCAATGTCCAAACATGTAGAACTGTAACTGCCCAGCTTCACAAACTGTTGCCTGTTACTTAAATAGCTTTTTATCCAATCCAGTACTAGACCTCTAATGCCATACCTTTCTAATTTTTTTAATAAAATATCATGATTAATCGTATCAATAAATATCCCAGCTGCATATAGTTTATTGTCAATAGCATTTGTGATATCTTCAATTGATTCTATTATTGCAAGTGATGTTGATCTGTTTGATCTGAATCCATATTGACTTTCAGTGATTAGTTTATGCTTTTCTACAAATATGTCTAGTCTATTATTGAACATTTTTTCTAGTATTTTGGAGAATTGAGGGAGTAACGAAACAGGTCTGTAGTTTGTGAAATGATGCTTGTTCCCAGTTTTGTATATTGGTATGACTTTTGCTATTTTCATTTTAATTGGAAAAGTACCGGTTTGGAAAGATAAATTACAAATAAATGATCCATGAGCTTAAGGACCTTGGCTTTGATCATCCACCTGCATAAAGCTTCTGGACTTCCTGATCAGCAGACCTCAGTTGCTTAGAATTGGCCATGGCATTTATTCCACCATGAGTCTCAATACTGGTGCCAACTAAAGGTTGTGTGCTCAGTCCCTTGCTCTACTCCATGTTTTACCGTAACTATGCAGCCAACATTGAACACAACATTGTCTTCATCAGTTGAACTGCTGTAGAGATTGTTGACAGCTTCATGTTCCTCAGCATCAGTATATCACCAGCAGCCAAACCTGGTCACTACACACTGATATGGTGATCAATAAAGTGCATCAGCGTATTTGCTATCTTGGGCATCTGAGAGGATTCAACATAATCACAAGGATTCTCTCAAACTATGGATGTGCTGTAGAAAGTATTCTGAAACAGTGCATCGCAGCCTACTGTGGCAACTAATCTGAACTTGACCGCCTGAACCTGCAGAGAGGTAAATATAGCCCAGTCTATCACAGGTTTGTCAGTTCCTTCCATCCAGTCCATCTTCACAATGCATTGTATAAGGGAGGCTGGAAGTATCGTCAAGACAGATGCCAGTCATCCTAGCCATTTTCTTTTTGCTATTCTACATTCTGGGAGATGATACTGGAGCATTAAAGGTCAGATGTTCCAGACATAAGTACACTTTTTTCCCTCCCCCTTAACTTCCTCCCGGCTGTCAGACTTTTGAAGCAATCATCTCTTTCACACCTTAGTCTGCCTGGGCCTACCTGATCTCCCCGGTTGCCAAACACTTAAATTCCCCATCCCATTCCCACACTGACTTTTCGGCCCTGTGCCTCCTCCATTGTCAGAGTGAGGCCAAACCCAAATTGAAGGAATAGCACCTCATATTTTGCTTGAGCAGTTTACAACCAATATTAATTTCTCTAACTTAATGTAATCCTTGCATCCCCTCTCTCTCTGTCCCTCCCCCACCCAAGTCGTTAATAGTTTCAAAGTCGTCTTGTTGAGTCTCATTGGCTGTAACTCATTTTCACCTAATGCAAACTAACAATGGGCTGTGTCCTTCTTCATTGTTGCTTTTTTTGCATATCTTTCCTTTATTTGCTCTATATCACCGTCTTTATCTCTCATGTCCCTTTCCCCTGACTCTCAGTCAAGTACAAGTTCAAATTTATTTGTCACATGCACCATAAGGTTAAAAAAAATTGTCACATGCACCATACAGTTAAAAAAGGACACAATACACAACATAATTCAACACAGACATCCACCGCAGCATTCTTCACTGTGGTGGAAGGCAATACAGTTCAGACAGTCCTACTCCTCCCTTCTTCACCCGTGGTCGGGGCCCTGACCCTCTGTAGTTGCCGCTACGGATGACCCGATGTTCAAGCCCTCTGGTAGGGATTGTTGGAACGCCAACGTCGGGACAGGTCGAGCTCCCGATTGGGGGCCACCTTCTTACCGGAGACCGCAGCTTCCATATATTTTAGGCCTGATACGTCACCTATTCCTTTTCTCCAAAGATGCTATCTTACCGGGTGAGTTACTGCTGCTTTTTGTGTCTACCTCTTTCATACACCCTTTCCGGAGGTGCTGGAACATACTCTTACTCTTATCTCTACCTCGTTTAGTTATTTTGTTATTGTACTTTAATTTTTGTTGCATTTCTTCAGATTGCACTGTAATCTTGCACATTCTGTTGCTTTGCACTTATTCTCATATTTATATGTTGTATTTATCATACTATATGTATACTGTTTAATCTTGCAGCTTTTTGTGAACAAGGAATTTCATTGCATCCTGGTGTATATGACAATAAACCAACTCAAATGTGAACTGTGGACAGTGAGGCAGGTTGTCAATGGATTCAACAAAATATAGATCAATAACAAATATGGGCAGGAATGTGGTAGGTGGAGTTTAATCTAGACAAGTTTGTTTGGGAGCTCAAATGCAAGAAGAGAGTATACAATAAATCACAGGATCTTTTATCCAGGGTGGAATTGTCAAAAACTAGAGGGCATAGCTTTAAGGTGAGTGGGGGAGGGTTAGTTTAAAGGAGATTTGTGAAGCATTCTATTTTGCACAGAGCACAAGTTGTGTCAAACATGCATCCGGGGGAAATGGTGGAAGCAAATACAATGGTAATGTTTAAGAGGTATTTAGACAGACATGAGCAGGCAGAGAATTCGGGGGGGGGGGGGGGGAGGGGGAATAGATCATGTTCCGACAGCACATAGAAAAGTACAACCCAGAAAAAAGCCCTTCGGCCTATTATGTCCATGCCAAACATAGTGCCAAGATAAATTATCTCATTTGCCTGTGTGTGATCCATACTTCTCCATTTCCAGCATATCCACGTGCCTATCGTGGATATGCTGGATATATATTTCTGGCAAGAACTTTGGTCAGATTAATTTGATTCACGACTGGTGCAGTGCACTTACAGTTGAACCTTCTTAAATGCCACCATCGTATCTGCTTCCACTGCCACCACCGGCGTGCATTCCAGGCATCCATCATTATGTAAAAAAAAGTTGACCCACACATCTCTTTGAAACTCTGTCCTTCACCTTAAAACTATGCCCTCTATTGCTATTAATTATTAACTAATTAATGCAGTTAAATTAGCATCATAGCCAGCACTGACATTGTGGGTCAAGAACCTGTTCCTGTACTGCACTGTTCTATGTTCTTAAGTCATTTTTGTATTCACTTGCATGACTAAATAGCAATAGTTAATAAGATATGGACTTATGTTGCAAACATTTTTCCAACAAATGCTATTTTTCTCTCAATCTGTTTTGAATGTTCAAATGACATTGATGTTTAGAAAAAAATAAATATATATTTCTGGCAAGAACTTTGGTCAGATTAATTTGATTCACGACTGGTGCAGTGCACTTACAGTTGAACTAGATTTTAATAATGTTGAACGAAATGTTTTGCAATGGTTGGATACCCCTGTCTTGCATTCATAGATTGAATCCTAGACGACATACTTTGGAGAGGGGAGAAACCACCTAGTCTAGGACATATTGAAGATGCCACTTTGCTATTCACTGCTTCATTGCAATGGTTAATTTTGAAAACTGGGGATCCTTCCATTTTGGATAAATGCATCATTTGCATTCACATTGATAAAGGTTAAAGGCACATTGATAAAGACTACATTGCAAGGCTCCCAAAAGTGCACATGTTCCTAGAGAGAATTTTTTTGCCTTGAGAATATGAGTAGAGTGTGTCATTCAGCTCTTCAAACTTGCTCTGCCATTTAACAATATCTTGGGTGACCATTTTTTTCCTCCCCTATTAATTCCCTTAAACACAAGAACCAAAATCCAAAAAATGTACCAATCTAGATTGTCCTCATCCCTCTTGGGTGGACAATTCTATATTTTCCACTATGGATGCTTTTTATATACATTGGCTTGAGGGTACAATACAGGTTGAATTGTGATTTGATCTTTCAAGAGGGAATTCCTAAGGTCAGAATAGTGAACGGTACAGCTTATGCAGAAAATCCACCTACTGTTTCTGAGGCATAATGGTGTTACGTGAGGGTTCCTACTGGCGTTTTACAATTGCTGTTTAAATTTTTTTATTTGTTTTAAAAAGTAGAGACAGCCAACACTATTACTGATGAAGAGCTGGTTAGGCATATTAATATCTGACCTGCAGATAAAGGGTGTTTGTGGAACACTTGATTCTAACCAGTAGCACTTGATGGAAGGTTTATTTGAAAATACTAACATTTTGCTGATTGAGAGTGGTATTGCGGGAAGATAATCTGCCAGATTGTATTTGTTTTGGAAAAAATATGAGTTTTTGTTTCCTTTTTTTGTGTAGATACGATACGATAGAACTTTATCCCATGAGGGAAATTGGTCTGCCAAGTCATAAAACACAACAAGATACATGACATATGCAATTAAAGTGATGAGTGGAAAGTCCAGGATTGGGGATGTGCAAAGATTGGCGAGGGGGGAAGGGGAAGGGGAAGGAGAGTCAGTCTACCCCATGGCAGAAGCGGGAGGAGTTGTAGTTTGACAGCCACGGGGGGAAAAGGATCTCCTGTGGCGTTCTGTGCTGCATCTTGGTGGAACCAGTCTGTTGCGGAAGGTGCTCCACAGGTTGACCAGTGTGTCATGGAGGGGCTGAGCTGCATTGACAAAGATGCTCTGCAGTTTGAGGACCATCTCCAGTGAATCCAACTCCACCCCCAGGACAGAGCCAGCCTTCCTGATGAATTTGTTATTTCTATTGGCGTCCGCGGCCTTTGCCCTGCTACCCCAGCACACGACAGCGAAGAAGATGGCACTGGCCACCACCGATTGATAGAACATCAGCAGTATCTTACTGCAGACATTGAAAGAGCGGAGCCCCCTCAGAAAGTACAGACAGCTCTGTCCCGTCTTATACAGTGCCTCCGTGTTCCTGGACCAATCCGGTTTACTGTCCAGGTAAACTCCAAGGTACTTGAACTCCCTGGTAAACTACAGATCCACACCCTTGATGGAGACAGGGGACAAGGGTGTAAAGGGCCTGTCCCACTTTTTCGACGACTGCCGGCATCATTGACTGACATATCAGGTCACCAAAAACTTTGTGGCGTGATGACGTATGACACGCGGTGTTTTTTCAAGTGTTGCAACATTTTTGTCACCGCTGGATTTTGAAATGTTCAAAATCTTTTGGCGACACTGATATGTCGCCGGCAGTCATTGAAAAAAAATGACAGGCCCTTAACTCTCCTCTGAAAGTCCACCACTAACTCCTTAATCTTATTGGTGTTGAGCTGCAAGTAATTTAGGCCACACCACTGTGCAAAATCGTTGACTACACCTCTGTATTCTGCCTCCCTCTCCTCGCTGATTCAGCCCACAATGACACAGCCATCTGAAAACTTCTGCAGGTGGCAGGAATCCGAGTTGTATCTGAAGTCTGATGTGTAGATGGTGAACAGGAAGGGAGAGAGGGCCGTCCCTTGTGGGGCCCCTGTGTTGCTCACTACCATGTTGGACCAGGGTTGGATAACAATAGCACATGAGTTCAAGGAATATATAGGAAATGTAATGCATGTCAGGAACAATTTCTTAATAACGCTAACATAAATTCCAAGCTGCACAGTTTTGCCAAATATGTTAGAGTATGAATTTGAGGCCCAGGCAGGCAACACAATGGCACAGCGGTAGAGTTGCTGCCTTGCAATGCCAGAGACCTGGTTCAATCCTGTCCACAGGTGCTGTTTGTATGTTCTCCCTGTGACCATGTGGATTTTGGTGCTCCGGTTTCCTATCACATTCCAACGACGTGCAGGTTTGTAGGTTAATTGGTAAACTGCCATTACGGCGTAGGATGAGAAACTGGGATAACAACATAGAACTAGTATAAGGGTGGTCATTGGTCAGTCAGTTCCGGTGGGCCGAAAGGCCTGTTTCTATACAATATCTCTAAACTAAACTAAATGTGGTAACTTTAGCATATACCTGTTGCTCTGCTATTAAATCCCCACAACCTATGCACTGAGTTAAGTCTTGTCTGTTGTGGTCGAATATCAGATTGTCATAAAAGAAAGAAGAGATTCAATTACATTTAGAAAAACAATAAATGAGAGGGAAATTTTATTTTTCCATTTTTTCAATTAAATCCAAATATTTATCTTCCATTAAATACATTGAGATATAAATTCTAGTATCTATTGATCTATTGAATGCTCAAAGAAGGCTGTCTTAAATTGTAAACTATCACCTCTCTTGTTTTTGTTTATAGGCTCAAAGATCTGCATGCAAAAATCATAATTAATCTTGTCTGAATTCTAAGTTGACATTTTGTCCTCTTGTCACTATTGGCATGAGCCTTTCACCTAAGTTTTGAATACCTTTTAAACGTTCCATTGCTGTCCGTTAAAATTGCTGACATTACATCAATATGCTCCAATAGATTTGTGTGAAATATTTGTGCTTTATCCCTGCGCACTGCTCAAGTATTTGCTACCTTTTTTTTCATTGTACAGAAAGCAATTGTCAACTACAAGACCACAATGTGAAGTAAATTGGTGCAATTTATGTAGATGTATTAAGAAAATTGCATTTAATATTATATTAGTACAGAACCAGTATCCTCTTTTTGCCTTGTGTTCTTTTTCAGGACAGATGTGTTGCAACAATACTAATATTTTGGTTTCTGATTTCTGTGCTAACAGGAAGATTTGTGATTTAGATTTAGTATAATGAATTATTAGATCAAATTTGTCTTTGCAAACAATTGTATTGACTTAAGAATGTATTTGAAACTATTTATGGATTCTTTGGTATATTTTTCTTTCAACTTATTTTGGACAAATCTTGGAATGTTTTCCAAAAGCGCACGAGAAACAGAAGCAAAAATAGACCATTCAACCTCATGTTGCCCTGCTGTTCAGTAAGATCCCAGCTGACCTCTTGCCTCAGCATCACTTTATTGTACAAATTTTATTTCCTTTGATTCCTATTAACATCTAAAAATCTAAACAACCATGTTTCCATCTTTATTTTCTTATCTTCTAGTCTTTAGCCATAGTGTTTGGAATATCGGAAGTAAAATTGGATCTTATATGTGAGATAATGTATTTTTAGGTTGGATTATATATCATGAACTCTCATGACAAGCCCAGTATGATAAATAGCTCAGACTAAGTCAAACTATAAGTCACTTACAATTTTAGTAATATTTGTTATCTTGCAAACCTCATCGATGTTATCAGATTGTCCCTGACAAAAACATATTCTATTTCTGATGCATATTTTTATATACCCTAACCTTGGTATACTAATGACACCAAGGATCTACCATTATTTAGTCTCTGGTAATTTGTTCACTCCTGAGTTAGATGTTATGGATTCAAACCCCATAGCAACTCAAACTCATAGTCTAAATGTGATGATTTAATTCCTTCACAATGAGAATCCCTCATATATGCTGTTTCTTGTTACCTTTATTTTAATCTAAGGCACACTTTACATCTTCAGGTATTGCAAAAAGATCTTGGGCCATTTCTGGAGAAGACCTAGAAGTTTTATTGCTGTCTTTGCTAATATCTATTCCCCTGTATACTGTCAACCAAGATAAGTTAACTGGTGATTTATGTATTACTCTACTCAAATTAATTGCTGCAGTTTAGAAATAATTTACCTTTGAATACATTGACATATTTGCCTTCACATCATCAATGTGTGCTCTTTTACCTAATTGTTTTTTTATTTGCTTTCTCTGCTTTATTGTCAACTAAATCTTGAGTCTGCAAAAAGGTTCCAGAATCTTTTTAAAAGATGTCCACTGTGTATGGGTCATGATCCAGATTTCTGGCCTTGACTAACTGAAAGCTTTATTTTTAATTCATTAGTTAGAAGCGTTTTCAGTCATTTTTGTACTTCCTTCTGTTGTGCGATGCTTTACTTGCTTCTGATAATATATGAACCATTATTCAGATACTTATATATTTCTGCAGCTGCGCACAGTTGCTTATATCTGTAACATGATTACCAACACTGAAATTATCTTAAAGTGTTTGTGAATTTTGTTTGTAAATTCTGTCCTTTTTATGCACTTTACATGCTGGTGATGTGAGCTCTAGGTTGTTTTCTGCTTGACTAGCATGATGTAGAGAAGACTATATTTAAAATCTAAAGACCAGTCGACCTAATACATTCCAATAAATCCCAATATAGTTGGGGAGCTAGATTTGAATGTAGGCATTGAAGGAAATACAAGAGATTCAAAAAGATACAAAAACTAAATATGATTGGAACATATGATCACAAAAGTAATTATTTTGATTAAAGTTGCTCTGATATGTTAGCTGTTGTTGTACCTAGCCATCCAGTCTTCATTAGCCACGATAGCTAATCTCTTTCATAGCTGGAATTGTACCTAACACTTGAAAGCCAAAAACTTGTTCTGAGATTTTGGATTCGCAGGAATTCTTCAGTTTCAGCAATGATCCTCCATGGTAAATGCAGAAATTGAGTAATTGTGGTATAATTTCCAAAGCACTGCACCAGTGCAGGGATTATGGAAATTATGGATTCAATCCAATATATGCCTTGCGTCTCTAGCATAGCTTATGAGAACTGTAGTGGAATACTAACAATTAGCTGGGTTGAAGAATTATATTAAGAATTGAATAGATTATTGATTGTAGCTGCTACAACTTAATGCTCACTTTTCAGATGTGATTACATTATTTACTATCTACAGGCTGAATTATGACATTACACTAAATGTATTTGAATAGTACCTCCCAACTCTGTTGTTAATTACAAGGAAAAAACAAGATGGCAATTTCTAATATGGTCCCTTCCACATCAGCACAGTATCCTGATTTGAATACATTGCCTAATTCATTTATGGCATATGATTGCCACAAGTAATCCAAGGATTTAATGTTTAAGAAAGAACTGCAGATGCTGGAAAAAAATATGCTGGAAAAATTGTCTGCGTCCAAGGATTTAAGATGGGATGAACAGTAAATCATGCAAAGATTGCCATTCCACTGAGAAATATATAGTAGTTGGCTTCCATTCTTGTGAAGGAAAAATTTGCAATGAATTTCAATTCTGGGCATTCAGGATTTTTTTAGGAGAAGTTATTGAACATTTCGTGATATGGTATATATTGGACTGGATTTGATTATCATGTCTCTGATTGTTAAACAATGGCTTGAAGTTACCTGTGTGAAAGAACTGCAGATGCAGGTTTAAACCAAAGATAGACAAAAAATGCTGAAGTAACAGCGGGACTGGCAACATATCTGAAGGGAAGGAATGAATGACGTTTTGGGTGGAGACTTCTTCAGACTCGAGGGTCTCGACCCGAAACGTCACCCATTCCTTCTCTCCAGAGATGCTGCCTGTCCCACTGAGTTACTCCAGCATTTTGTGTCTATCTTTGCTTGAAATTACCTTTTGTTTCTCATTCAAATACCAACAACCCTCAAGCATACCATGTGTTAAATTCATACTACTTTCAAATGCAAAGAATTAATTTGAAAATTTCAATTAATTTCAGGTGAGGGCTTTTCACACCATTTTTATTTTGCAATCTTTGGTTGTAATATTATCATAGTTGCTATAGACCATGCATTTCATCTGTGTTTAATATGTTATGGTTGTGATAAAATAATTTTCCTAAAATTGAAGCCATTGTTTGGCCCTCCACCTGCTATTAGAAGAGAGTCTGTATGCTGCTTGTTTCTCCTTTCTTGAGATTGTTTATCTGAATTTTTTTATATCATGGAGCTCTCACAGATTGAATATTCTGCTAAAGAGGGCCATTTGGTTGATTTTTTTTCCTTACAACAAATCAGATATGTGTATTCGATCGCATTACCCCACCCTTTCCCTACAGCTCTTTTTGGAATAAACAAATGTATTTGCCTCCCTTTAGGTTCAGACTTACCTTCAACTATTTCCCTATCGTTCTTATTTGTTCTTCATTGTCTAAAATTTAAACCCTATAGTTGAAGACAAATTGACCAATGAATTGTTTATTTCTTGCATAAGGCAACTCAACTACAGAGGCTTGATTAATCTTGATTCTGATGCTGCTGCTGCTGTAGGTTGAACAATTTCCAAGAAGTTCTGAAGATTAGCTCCATTCCCACAGGAAATGTAGTTGAGGTTAGCTGCAACATTGCAGCAAAGAAAGATTGAGAAATGTTTTGAGGCAATGATGCAGTTTTTTTTAATACCAGCCTACATAGGGGACGCTACTGCCTTGTAATTTGCATTTTTTAAGGAGTTGTTGGGTGAATATGATGCCCACTGTGCCTATGGATGGATTAAATCCATATTTGAGGAGTGTTTTTTCAGTCAGAGGTAGCAGATATTTAAGGAAAGCATTGGCAATGACTCTCGCTGTGGCAGAGTAGTAGGTATGTTACAAAACTTACCTTCAGTCGCGCTGTAATTCTACCACTGGCCGTGTGCGCGATTTTGGCGCCTTTAAGGGGGGGGTGGGGTTAAAACGCGGTTTCTCCTCCCTGTCCTGGAAATATTTTGTTGGAGTACAAAACTTCGCTGACAAAATCGTTCCTACCGGCGATTTGTGAATTTTTTTTAAAAATTAAATCGTCAATGTCAGCGCTACAGTCATTTTAAAAGCAGCTCCTGAAGCGTCAACGCCAATAACGGGGACGGATTTCACACAATGGACAGGTAAACAAAAGTGCTTTCTTTAAATGTATAAAAGTGCTTCTTAAGAAGCCTTTAATTCACATTTTGTGATGCGACACGGTGATTTTATTCCCCGAATTAACGGCAGTATTTTTCATGCCAATACGGGGTTAAATTCACCGCAAATGAACGTTCCAAAAGATCGCGTTCCAGAAATTCTCACTCACAAGATAAATTAAATGCCCATTAATTTACAGGTATTAAACATTCAATTCCTTCCATTTGGCCTGTAAATTCATGAAAATTAGATTTAAAAATTATGTTATATTGTGAATTATTGTGTGAATGTTATTTGGACACTTAGGCTATTTAAAAATGTTAATCTATTCTTAAGAAATTGATAGATGTTTAGATCTAGTAATTGAATTTTGTAATTAGCTACAATTAGGTAACTAACTAATTATATGCTTTACTTTCATGTCTTCGAAGTAAGATTGTTTCATATTTGTTTCAGAATGCTTCAATCTATAATACCTGAAAATTTCTTTCAGTTACCATAATTTTTAAGAAAGTTATGGGCTTTTAACTGTCCTCGATCACAGCTTTTGTGTTAAGTCAATGGAAAAGCAATAGGGAACTAGATGCTAATTTCTGAGTATGATAATGGCCATAACTTTTTTAATACTAAAGATATGAAAGTGAATTAAGTGTCAAATTAAACTTCTTTTTATGCTTTATCTGATGGGATAAATTGCAGACTTTATTTTTTAAATCTCAAAATTTTGTAACATTGCTAAGAGTAGGATAGTAGATGCCCTTTGTAGTTACTGTGGCCAAATGTCTCTTTTCGTGAAGTTGGTCGTTATTACAACATTTTGGTAAACCCTGGAAAATCATAATCTTCCCACATCTGGCCAGTGACGCAATGGATATAAACTAAAATTCTTCACTGCTGAAACTTAAGATTTCAGCAGCAATACTGCCTGCCCCGGCATCTAGTTACATCTCAGTTGTGATATGGAATTCTTGATTTCTTGTTCAGAAAGGTGGCATGGGTCACCTAGATAAGTTATTGTGGGATGGAGTTACTAATGTGATTGAGCAAGTCTTTCATGTTTCCCATATGGCAAATATTGATCTTTCTGACACAATGCATGGTCTTTCTTGACCTCACTTGAGCCTTGATTGAATCAATTGGGAAGAACTTTGAAACATCACTTCTCCACAGCAGAATGCAATGTTAACCATCAGTCAGATATGTTGGACAACTAGTATTATAGCAGGCCCAAAACCAGATTCTGAAACGGACATTCTATTCCATGCTCTCTGATAGGACCAACTGGATTAATGTTAATATTCTACAAGTGAGAATAAAAATGCAAATCATATTAATGTATGGTTAAATTCATGGTACAGGAGGGAATCTTTTGCTTCATCATTTGCTAGAGCATTTTTATGCCTTGGGGATCTGCTCATGTGGATTGGTTGCACCATAACAGGAGTGGGGCCATTATCCTAGCAGGAAGGTTTACTGGTGCATTCGGGTTGTGCAGTCTCAATTCTGGTGAGTTCTGACACGGCGCTGCACAAAAACCTGTGCGTGAATGAGTTTAAGGTGGAGAAGCTGTTGCACTTACAACCCCACCCTCTTGGCCGCAGAAGTCAGAGTCCAGTGGTTTGAAAAATCATCACGGCTGGAGACTTTTTGGCTGCAGTGGATGGCCATGTCATCTTTAGTGCTCTGAGTAGCCCTTCGCACAGTTTGTTGCTGTGTTGCCTTTCCAGCCTTTGGTTCATAAAGATCTCTTCTGCCTGGTCCACCAAAGCAGACTTTCCATGAAGGATGAGCATGTCCCACAGGTTGAACTGGACTACATGGTACCAGAACTACATGAACTGGACTACATTGGTACCAGTTGCAAGGCAACTGAAGTTAGTTCTCACTGAAGTTAGAAAATATTTTCCGTTTGGTTTATCATAGTTACTTGGTTTATACATTCCAATCTATTTTATTTTATAGATGCACAGAATTGTTGCTTGAAAGGGGAAGAGAATATTTGGGGTAATGAGATGGGCTCATGTGGCATAATGACTAGCAAAAGTCCTATAGGCTGTTTTCCTGTGTCAGCTAGAGTATTGTATTGGTCAATTGTTGTCACAAATATCATGATGCTGTAAAAACAATGTGTGCTATCCAATCAAATCATACCTTCACAAGTACAACAGGTAATACAAGGAGAAAAATGCCGGAATGCAGAATATAGTGTTATCAGTGTTGCTGGTACTGAGGAAAGCTACACAGCTACATTCTATGTGTCTTTGTGTGAACTACATAAAATGGTAATCACTTCGTTGTTAGAGTGCTCATGCTGTAAAATGTTGCCACACATTGCAATGACTGTTCAATTAGTGTTAAGACCTATTGAAGCACAAACGAAGGCTCAAGAATTTCTCTCTTGAGATTTCTACTGTGAGCTTTCAGATTAATCTCATTGAAATTCAGCAAATGTAAGTATTCATTAGGTCGATGAGCTGACTCTGCCCTAAACGCTATCTTGGCAAGAAAGATATTGCTTATAAACAGTAACATATAGCTTACAAATAGTTCTGATTCCTTGTAATATTGTCAAAAAATTGAGTTTTAGAAATTGACTACATATAGGAAAACTCTTTTTTGAATTTCATACAAGTGAAGACTGAAAATGTCAGGAAATGCCTTATGGTTATGTTGTCTGTTCTGCTTACAATTGACTTCTAATGTATTTTATAAGGATTTCACTGAATTACAAGATGTATATAGATAGTATTGGCAGCTCGGTGGCACAGCTACAAGAGCTGCATTCGCAATGTGTATTGCGCAATGTGTTCAGTCGTAAACTTTGTTGTCTGTGCAGTGTTTGCACATTTCCCCTGTGACCATTTGGATTTCTTATAGATGCTGTGGTTTCCTTTCACATCCCGCAAATGTGCCAGTTGGTAGTGTAAATGGCCTTTATAAATTGTTCCAAGTGTTTAGATAAGTGGCATAATCTGGGGATAGTTTATGGATGTGTGGGGGAAGTAAATGTGAGCTTGATGTTGGCCTGAACTTGGCAGGCCAAAAGGTAGTTTCCTGGCCTGTATAGCTCTGATTCTCCAGTGTTCACAGGACAAATGCAGGTACAACTCTTGTGCGAGAAAGGATTAATATATTTTTAAAAGTTCATGTATTCAAGGAAAATTCCTTGTATGTGTACATACTTGGCCAATAAACTTATTCATTCATTCATAACAAACAATAGATTTTTATAACGTAGGCTCAGTGATCGTTTCGCTGAACACCTCCGCTCAGTCCGTCTTCATCTACCTGATCTCCCGGTTGCTCAGCACTTCAACTCCCCCTCCCATTCCCAATCTGACCTTTCTGTCCATTGTCAGAGTGAGGCCCAGCGCAAATTGGGGGAACAACGCTTCATATTTTGCTTGGGGAGCTTACACCCCAGCTGTATGAACTCTAACTTCAAATAGCCCTTGCTTTCCCTCTCTATCCCCTCCCCCTTCCCAGTTCTTCAACCAGTCTTACTGTCTCCTACTACATTCTTTGTCCCGACCGCTCCCCTGACATCAGTCTGAAGAAGGGTCTCGACCCGAAACGTCACCTATTCCTCTCTCCAGGGATGCTGTCTGTCCCACTGAGTTACTCCAGCATTTTGTATCTACAATAGATTTTTATATATGCTTTTAAAAATATTTCTGTTAGTCCCATTGTTTTCCAAATTCATTTATATAAGTCAAGGACAAGCAATCAATTTGGTATTATTGGATTTGAATTGTGCAAAAAACATTTAACTGAGAACAGTTGAGAGATCAATGCTTCCTTTAAGAAAGCATCAAGCATTCTTGACCTCCCAAAGATGCTGTTGAGTCTCTTGGTCCTTATATTCTGCATGTATTCATATTTTAATTCTACTGAGAGCCACAAATCTATTGAGAGTTTTTCACCCAGAAATTTAATAGTTTACAGTTTGTCACTACAATCATGAGTTTAGTTTAGAGATACAGCGCAGAAACAGGCCCTTTGTCCCACCGGGTCCGCGCCGACCAGGGATCCCTGCATATTAACACTATCCTACACACACTAAGGACAATTTTTACATTTACATAGCCAATTAACCTACATACCTGTATGTATTTGGAGTGTGGGACGAAACCGAAGATCTCAGAGAAAACCCGTGCAGGTCACGGGGAGAATGTACAAATCTGTACAGACAGCACCTGTAGTCGGGATCGAACCCTGATCCCCGGCGCTGCATTCGCTGTAAGGCAGCAACTCTACCGCTGCGCCACTGTGCCACCCTTCTTATTCTAGGGAAGTCTTGGGGCCATCTTATTCTCGGGAAGTCCTTTGTGATTGAGGATGCCTTACTTCCACTTTGGTTTCATAGATTTTTGTGAAATTATTTTTTATTGGAGGTAGATACATATATTAAAATCGATACCAGTCTTACATTTTTAAATTACTAATATCGTCCATTATTATTACAATGTCTCCAATACTTTTTTCTTTTTTTTTTAAACTAAATAGAACTAAAAAGATATAGATGAAATAAAGAAAGAGAAAAAAGAGAAGAAACAACAACAAAAAAACAACAAAAAAACCAAAAACAAAAACAAAAACAAAAACAAAAACAAAAACAAAACAAAAAAAAAAAAGATAATAAAGAAGAATGGAATAATTTACTACGATAAAAAACTTCATTCGAGATATATTCGTACATTTCAGAGTATAACCTTTCATCTATTCCTTGGCACGGGTGTTAGTCAGGTTCTTGTGCTGAACCATTCTGACCCTTTAAATAGTCAATAAAGGGAGACCATGTTCCGACGAATAGTTCCTGTTTGTCCAACAGGACAAGTCTAATTCTTTCCAAGTGTAAGGTCTCCGTCATTTCTATGATCCACATTTTAATTGTGGGGGTTATAGGGCCTTTCCAAAATTTTAGAATTAATTTTTTCCCAGTTATTATACTATAATCAATAAAGTTTCTTTGAGTTGTTGTAAATGTTTGATTTAGTTCTAATGTTCCAAGTATTATCAATTTTGGATCCGGGTCCAATTGAATGCTAGTCACTTAAGATATTATTGTGAAAATATTTACCCAGAAATTTTTAATTTTTATGCAATTTGCAAACATATGAGATAAGTTAGCTTCTAAATGTTGACATTTATCACATATTGGTGAGATATGTGGGAAGATTTTATTTAATTTTGTTTTAGAATAATGTAACCTATGTATTACTTTGAATTGTATTAGAGAATGTCTGGCATTTAATGAACATTGATGTATGTGTTGTAAACTTTCTTCCCAAGTATCTTTCGTTATTATTTGATTTAGTTCTTTTTCCCAAGTTTGTCTGTGTAAGTCCGTCAATGGAATATCACTGTCTAATAAAATATTATATATATAAGATATTAGTTTTTCTGTATTAGGATGTTTATTCCAACAGTCGTCAAAAATTTCTGAATTTCTAATTCTAAAATTTAGAGTATTTGCTTTTACGTAATCTCTAAGTTGGAGATATCGGAAAAAATCATTTACTTGAAGTCCATAAATCTGTTGCAAGTTTAGTTTAGAGATACAGCGCAGAAACAGGCCCTTTGTCCCACCGGGTCCGCGCCGACCAGGGATCCCTGCATATTAACACTATCCTACACACACTAAGGACAATTTTTACATTTACATAGCCAATTAACCTACATACCTGTATGTATTTGGAGTGTGGGATGAAACCGAACATCTCGGAGAAAACCCGTGCAGGTCATGGGGAGAATGTACAAATCTGTACAGACAGCACCTGTAGTCAGGATCGAACCCTGATCCCCGGCGCTGCATTCGCTGTAAGGCAGCAACTCTACCGCTGCGCCACTGTGCCACCCTTCTTATTCTAGGGAAGTCTTGGGGCCATCTTATTCTCGGGAAGTCCTTTGTGATTGAGGATGCCTTACTTCCACTTTGGTTTCATATATTTTTAGGCCAAATGTAGGAACCATAGTTCTTCCACAGATGGCATGTGGGAGCTGCTAAAGCGTTTGGGGGAAGAGGATGCAGACTGACAGTCATTTGGTAGCAACGTTTTCCCATGGCCCTGCGTTTCTCTTTATACTTATTCGGGGCTTCCGTGTGTCCCCAATACATAGCCACAAGATTCTCAATGCAATCATAAATGGTGGTACGCTACTCTGAGCAACCAGAGAACATAGAATAGTATAGTGCAAGAGCAGGCTATTTGGCCCACCATGTTTGTGCTGAAATATAATGCCAAGGCCTACTCTTATCTCCTTGCACTTTATCCATATTCCTCCATTCCCTGCATATACGTGCCTATCTAACAGTCATGGGCAAGAGTTTTCCAGAAGTCAGTGGCAATGTTGCATTTCTTCAAGGAAGTGCATCCCAAATCCTTTTTTCATCAGACTGTCAATCTGCCAGAACAAAACTCAAAGTGTTTCTTTCAGGAGTCTGGCATCAGGCATACAAATGGCCTTGCTTGCCAAACATGGCCTGCTCCATGTTGCACTGAGACCAACTAGAACCTCCAATGCTGGGCAGTCATTCTCTGTAGACATTGTCACAGTGGTAAGTGTCATTGTACCTCTTGGGGAATATATATTTCCGTGATGAAAAGTTGCTGTACTAAATAATAGTGAGATTTGAATGTAGAGAAGGAGCATGTAAGCTAATGGAAATCTTAAATGGTTACCTGAAATTTTTGCCATTATTATTGTCTTGGAATGAGTATCATTTGAATGATCTTGGCCTTTATGCTAATATGCATTACATAAAATAGCTAATTATAGCATAGTTTCCATTGAACTTGTATTTGGTTGTTCTAATGGACTTCCGAAGTGCCTTTGTTAAAATGCCCAATGGCTTTTTTCACAAACTATTAAAAACAAGGTCAGAATGGTTTCCTTCGAAACAGTGTACAAGTAACTCCTGTGTTACTGAAATCCACCTTTGTCAGATTTCACAAATCACGAATTAAAATATGAGATATGGAAAAAAATTTACACTCATGGAATTTATGTGAAGTAAATAAATCTACACTAAATGAAGTTATTTTTTTCTGACGAATTTTTTGATGCATGCACTTCATGTTACAGAAATCTGTGAAGTGATCTGTTTACTTGAAGTGCAATTCCCTTCCCTGTAATGCGGGGGTCACCTTTATAATATGATTAATCCATTGTCATAAAATTGAGTAATACTAAAGCCTTGGGACTTCTTTGTGATCCTAAAGATAATGCAAATTTTCAGAATGGAAGAGTGTTACCTACATATATGGTTAGATGCCAAGCACTAGGGCCTCTGGAATCAATGTGAGAATTGGGAGTAGAATGTCAACTGCTGATCAGAGGCTCAAGAAGGCCTAGTAAGTAGGTGTTTTGGGCATGTTGTAGTAGTGGGGTTTAGGGGAGAGTGATCAATTAAGTGATTGGAGCCTAAGGATGGGAATATAAACCCAATATTGGAGTGGTTTGTGAATTGGGTATTGGGAGTACGATAATTTCATAAGACTTGTACTAGACGTTTGTGTTTGGTGTCAGCTATGGGAGTATTTACGGTGCTTAGTTCCATGTACGACCACACTCGTTTGCAAAGATAAGTACAAAGACTTGCCTCGCATTGTATTCTTTCCAATTTACTGTTAATGAAAACCTTTCTAAAAGTGACTTACAACTGCCAATTACTGGTCATTTGCAGAGTTTGCTGTGATGCCATTGAAATATGTCAGTGATATGATTGATGCAAGAATGAAACACTTTCAAAACTACCTGTTTGAATCCTTGTTACAGCTTTAACTACCACAAAGACATTGCAATTGTAAGTTTTTTTTTATCCATTCATATTGAATCCCATCATACTGGAAAATATGGGATTCAATATCTAAGCCTATATGTTTATATAACTTGCACAAAATTATTTGAGCGACCTGTGATTACAGAGTATTGCAAAACTCCAATAATCCAACACGATCAGCCATGATCACAAGAATGGCCTCCTCCTGCACCTATTTTCTATGTTTCTATGTCTAGAAATCTTGATGGTCCTGCCCCTGGCTCACTCGTTAGTCCAGAACCCAAGCTGGGATTCCAGAGTGTAACTGAGGCTGGAGTCCAGACCATGGTCTGGTTGTGTGGTAGGAACCAGAACCAGTCTACAAAATCAGGCGTTAAGAAAGCAGGTAGATTTGCAGCAGGAGCCAGGGTATGGAGTATTTCCTATCTATTTAAATTAATTTGGTTCATCCAAAACTGTGATATACTATTATCTAACGTGTTTGTTTTTATAAAGTAGTGAAATAATGTACATTTGTGCATTTATAGGAATACATTCAATTTAGAAAATCTGTTAGTCCAGCATTACAAAGTCCCAAGGCTGCTGGATTATTGGAGTTTGAGTATTTGGTATTATTGTAAATCATGATTCAAATTTGTGCATTCCTTATTGTGTATTGGAAAATGTTAGTATTTGTATAAATATTCAAGTTTTTAAATATGGTGTTTAATTTCCATTCAGCTTTTCTCTTTCCTTTCTGCTTTAAAATGTTTTGTTAAGCTTGTCTCCAATTAAATATTTGGTGATTTGTTGTGGTATCACCTTGTGGCTCAGTGTCAAATTTCATTTTGGAATCTTCTGGAATATGTATGTTATGTTGCAGACAGTGTAAGAATAGATAGAAACATAGAAAGATAGGTGCAGGAGGTGGCCATTCGACCCTTCGAGCCAGCACCGCCATTCAATATGATCTTGGCTGATCATCTAAAATCAGTACCCATTTCTGTCTTTTCCCCATATCCCTTGATTCCTTTAGCCCGAAGAGCTAAATCTATACAGCGAATTGGCCTCCACTGCTTTCTATGGCAGAGAATTCTACAGATTCACAACTCTCGGAGTGAAAAAATGTTTCCTCATCTCAGTCCTAAATGGCCTACACCTTATTCTTAAACTGTGACCCCTGGTTCTCGACTCCCCCAACATCGGGAACATTTTTCCTACATCTAACCTGTTCAATCCTTTAAGAATTGTATATGTTTCTATAAGATCCCGTCTCATCCTTTTAAATTCCAGTGAATACAAGCCTAGTCGACCCATTCTTTCATCATATGTAAGTCCTCCCATCCCAGGAATTAACCTGGTGAGTTTACGCTGCACTCCCTCAATAGCAAAAATGTCCTTCCTCAAATTATGAGACCAAAATTGTGCACAATACTCCAGGTGTGGTCTCACCAGGGTCCTGTACAACTGTAGTAGGACCTCCTTGCTCCTAAACTCCAATCCTCTTGCAATGAAGGCCAACATGCTTTCTTCACTGCCTGCTTACCTGCATGCTTACTTTCAGTGACTGATGTACAAGCACACTCAGGTCTCGTTGCACATCCCCTATTCCTAATCTGACACCATTCAAATAATATTATACCTTCCTGTTCTTACCACCAAATTGGATAACCTGACATTTATCCACATTGTACTGCATCTGCCATGCACCTGCCCAATCACCCAACCTATCCAAGTGACCCTGCAGCCTCATAGCGTCCTCATCGCAGCTCACACTGCCACCCAGCTTTGTGTCATCCGCAAACTTGGAGATGTCACATTTAATTCCCTTCTCTAATTCGTTAACACGTATTGTAAATAATTGGGGTGCCAGCACCAAGCCTTGTGGCATCCCACTAGTCACTGCCTGCATTCTAAGAAAGACCCGTTAATTCCTACTCTTTGCTTCCTGTCTGCCAACCAGTTCTCTATCCATGTCAATATCCTACCCCCAATACCATGTGCTCTAATTTTGCTCTACACCACATCCACTGGCTCTCCCTTATCCAGTCTACTTGTTACATCCTCAAAAAATTCCAGAAGATTAGTCAAGCATGATTTCCCCTTCATAAATCCATGCTGACTGACCACCCTGTCACTGCTTTCCAAATACGCTGCTATAACATCTTTAACAATCTACTCCAGCATCTTTCCCACTACCGATGTAAGGCTAACTGGCCTATAATTCCCATACCTGCCAACTGGTCCGAATTTGTCATATTTGTTCCGACCTTTAAGTTAAAGTGTGAAAAATCGGAACAGTACGATTTTGAAATGAGGGGAAAAAAACGCCCAATCAACCGCTGTCTCTAAGGGGGTTGCATCCAATCACCGACCAGCTTCCCATAAAATTCCCGTCCAATCAGCCGCTGTCTCCAAGGGCAATGTGTCCAATCACATAATGTGCTGATCACTCGGCAGCCAATCAGACTGGCACTTTAACAACCGGCTGCTGGAGGATCGGTGTTTCCGGGAGTCATTCAGTCTGTTTTGGGTGAAGTGGAGAGAGAGGCAGAGGTGCTTCTCTTCCCTTAGGTAGTGGTGGGATGTGGGGAAAGCTCACATCCGTCTCTTTTGTAAGGAATACACGTGGGGGTCGACCATAAGGCGGGACTCAGCGGTCGAGAGGCTTGAGAGGGAGCTACTGGACGCAGAGTCTCGCCTGGGTCGGATTGGTGAAGACTCCTGCGAATGGGGAGAGTTTCAGGAGAAGAAGGAAGCCTTGAGGAACCTGCTGCTTGAGCGGTCTCGAGGCGTTTACGTGAGGTCGCGGGTCCAGATGCTGCACGATCTGGACCGAGCTTCGCCTTTCTTTTTCTCTCTGGAGAAAGGGCGGGGAGCCTGCAAGCAGCTCGTAGAGCTGCTCGTGGATGATGGCTCCTCTCTCACTGATCCGGAGAGGATCAGTGCTTTGGTCCGGTCCTTTTATGGGTCCCTGTTCTCCACAGATGGATTCAGCAGGGAGGCTCAGTGGGCCCTGTGGGAGGGTCTACCGACTGTAGATAGGGAGGGGTCCGATCTTCTTGATGACCCCTTATCACTGGAGGAGTTTACTCGTGCCCTGCACCAGCTCAGGAGGGGCAAGTTCCCTGGGCTGGATGGGTTGACGGTAGAATTTCTGGGATATCCTGGGGGTGATTACATGATGGTTCTGGGCGTGAGCCTGGCGACCGGGGAGATGCCCCTTTCGTGGCATAGGGCAGTCGTCGTCTTGCTGCCCAAGAAGGGCGAACTCTGCATGTTGAAGAACTGGCGCCCGGTCTCTCTCCTATGTACAGAGTATAAAGTTTTTTGCACGGGCGATGGCAAATCGCCTGGGCTCTGTGATGTCTCAACTGATTCATCCTGACCAGTCCTATATAGTCCCTGGCCGATCCATTCAGGATAACAAAGCGTTCGGATTTGGACCGCATTTTGTGGCCCGGGTCCAGCTTTTGTATGCTGCAGTGGCGTGTCTTGTGAAGGTTAATGGTGTGTTGTTGGCTGCCATTCATTTTGGGAGGGGATTCTGTCAGGGGTGCCCCATGTCTGGTCAGCTGTACTCGGTCTGTGTGGAGTCGTTCCTGTGTCTTCTTCGGAGGAGGTTGACAGGCCTGGCCCCACCTGGCCCGGGGGTGGAGGTGGTTCTTTCGGCTTATGCTGATGATGTACTCCTTACACTCACTGACCCTGGTGACCTGCGGAGGATGCGTGACTGCCAGAAGATTTTCTCGGCTGCATCTTCTGCCAGGATTAACTGGAGTAAGTGTTCTGGACTTTTAGTGGGTCAGTGGCAGGTAGAATCCCTGCCGAGGAGATGAAATTGTATGCGTGGAGCACCATGCACCTCCTCTATCTGGGGGTGTACCCGAGTCCCACTGAGGATGCTTTGCCGGCGAACTGGCAGGAGTTGGAGATAAAGGTGGTTGCCCAGCCTGGGGCGCTGATCAGGCCTGCTTGGAGTTCTTTCCTTTCAGGGGAGGGTTTTGGTCATTTAACCAGCTGGTGGCCTCCACGTTATGGTACCGGCTGGCTACTCATGTCCTGCCTTCTATATTTGTAACTGCTTTACAGAAGAAGCTGGTGGATTTCTTTTTGGGAAATAGGAAGCACTGGGTTTCCGCAGCGGTCCCGAGTCTCCCGTTAGAGGCGGGCGGCCAGTCCTTGGTATGCGTGCGTACCCAGGTGGCGGCTCTCCATCTCAGGACTCTGCGGAGGTATATGTATGCAGAGAACCCCCCCAGATGGCCACGTATTTTTTCCGTCGGGGTCGTTGCCTAAGGGGGGTTTCACGGCTCCCGGTGGCGGGCTTCAGTCGACCCGCCTTACGGGGTTTGCCTAGTTTCTATCGTGATGTGCTAAGAGTGAGGAATTTGGTTGTTTTCAGTCAGCGTGTTGCTCCACAAGGGGAGGGGAATGTTGTGGCTGCGGGAGTGGCCGGTCCTCACCCTGTCATGGCGGGTGTCGAGGAATGGTGTGTGCCTAGAGTGGTTCTGACTGAGCTTACCCCCGCTCCGTCGGATTTGCTCATCGGGCCTAGGCTCCGGGATATTTCTCGGGCACCGGCTCCACACAACCTGAGCCACCTTTCCGAGATGCCCAGCGAGCCGTTTCGTGATGCGAAGAGGCGCATACTGTACAGAATGCTCCTGCACATTCTGCACCTCCTTGCCTTCGTCTCCCGTCCTGACACACCTTGGCCGTCTGTGTTGCCACCTGAAGGCGGGGGAGGTCCCCAGTGGGGGTCTCTACAAGGGAGTTGGGGACCTGGGTTGGAGAGTGTTGCACAGAGCTGTGGCATGTAATAAACTTTTGAGTCGGTTCACGGGCTCGTCGGCCGCCTGTATTTTTTGCGGTGAGCAAGAGACCGTGTTCCACGCGTATATGGAATGTGAGAGGTTACTGCCCCTGTACCAATATCTGAAGGGGTTGTTCCTCAAGTTCTGGTTGCATTTTAGTCCTAATAATTCTAGTGTTTGGACATAAGGCAGGGAGTGGGGAGAGACGATCAGGGTGCGACCTTCCTGTCGGTTTGCTCCTGGGTCTGGCCAAGATGGCCATTCGAGGGTCCAGGCAGCGGGAGGTCGATGGTCATGCTAGAGTCGGCTGCCTGCCGCTCTTTTGGGCCTACGTCCTGGAGAGGGAACACACGGGGACTCTGGAGGCCTTCTATGGGCGCTGGTCACCGCGTGGGGTTGAGAGTATGGTCGGTGGGGGCGCTGTAAGCCAGCGCCCTGTCAGCAGCGTGTCAGTTTTTTTCAACTTTTTTTGTTTTTTTAGTATGTTTAAATGTATGTTTTTAATGTTTCTCAGTGTGTTTTGTGTGGGGGTGGTGGGGGGGTAAGGGGGAAACCGTTTCGGTCGCCTCCTCCACAGAGAGGCGACTTTCCAGGTCGACCCCCGTGACCTAACAGCGAGGATCGGTGCGGCCTTTCCCGGAGACGTGCCCGGGGCTTCAGCAGCGGGCACAGCGCGGAGTCTCGGCGTGGGGTGGGCGAGCCCTCGCCGGAGGGGAGCGCTCCGTTTCGCTGGCCCGCGGCAGCCTGAAGCCGTGGTCTGCAGAGCTCCAGCTGGCGCGGCATCCGCAGTCTGGGATCCCTCTTGGGGGACCCGGGGAGAGGAAGAAGCCACCACTCCGACTGCCGGCCCGCGGCCTACTTCTACTGTGGGCGCGGCATGGACTTACCATCGGGAGAGGGGTCCCTCACTGGGGATCCCTGGAGGGGAGCTTCGACCTCGACTGCCGGCCCTGTAGTCTGCGGTGCTTCTGGCTGCGGCGCGAACTTTAAATCACCGACCGCCGGCCTGCGGCCTACACCAACCTGAAGCCGCGGTCTCCGGTGGGGGAGGCACCGATTCAGGACTTACCTTGACTTTCATTCATCTGGATGCCTGCAGCGGAGGGTTGAGGTCCCGACCACGGGGGAAAATGGAGGAGGACTGGCCAAATTTTGTGCCTTCCACCACAGTGATGAATGCTGTGGTGGATGTTTGTGTTAAATTTTTATTGTGTTTTTATGTGTTCTTTCTCATTGTACCGCTGCTGGCAAATTCATTTCACTTGCACTTTATGTGCAATGTGACGAATAAAACCGTATTGTATTGTATTGTATTGTAAATAATGAATGCATTATTGTAATATAATGATTATTTGATACATTGTAACTTCTGATTGTGTTTTGATGTGATGTATCATGCGATTGTGTTGAATAAAGTTTTTGGAAAAAGGAAGAAAAAAAGAGGGGGGGGGGGGAGAGGGAGGGAGAGATTCCTTCCATCCTGCCCCTTAATGTTTCCCCAGGCCATGGGGATACGTTGCTACCAAATGACTTTCAATTATAAACTTCTGAACAAATGCAAGAAAGCAGCTATGACATATAATACACAATAAACCGTATTACAAATATACAATAAACAAGCTATGCATTGTACTCTTACAAGGGTATGACCGCACATATTTAAAAAAAAAAAAATCAATAAAATGGCACCGTGTAAAAATACTGATTTCCTCAGCAAAATACTGATTTTCAGGTACTAGAATACTGAAATGCTCTGACAAAACTTGGCAGCTCTGAATATATCACGATATCGGTAAACTACTAAAAAAAAAACTTAAAATCCAGGAGCTAAGGCGTGTCCCTGGACCTCACCCTTCGGCGCTCGCATTCCGTCAACCCGTGCACTTAGAGTAAGATTTTTCATTTTCAAATGTTGGCAGGTATGAATTCCCCGTTTTCTCTCTCCCCTCTTAAAAACTGATCCAGAATTGAGGGAACATTGGAAAATGATCACCAATGCATCTGCGATTTCTAGGGCCACATCCTTGAGTACTCTGGGATCAGGCCCTGGGGATTTATCTGCCTTCAATCCCAACAGTTTACTTCACACCATTTCCTGACTAATGGAGTCCCTTCAGTTCCTCCCTCCTACCAGAACCCCAGTCCCCTAGTATTTCTGGGATATTGTTTGTGTCTTCCTCAGTGAAGACGGGACCAAAGTACTTGTTTAACTGGCCTGCCATTGCTTTGTTTCCAATTATAAATAAGATCTTTAATTTCCAAGATTGACATATCATAATCCTGGATTTAAATATTATGTCAGCGGCAGAGTTCATGCAGCACAATTGGGCAAAAATGTTTACTACCAAATGAATCGGTGTTTAAAGTTCACAACTATGCAGAAAAACTTTGTTGAACTTGTCAAGTATGACAACCAAATTACACGGTAAAACTATAACGACGGAACTTTTGCAATTTATTTTTCATAATTCTTGCTTCAATGGATACATCTATCAAATCTCTTCCAATATTTATAATATAATATTTCAACAAATTGTAGCATGTTTTATTTACTTTTAACCTTGCAACTCGTATCTTGCAAAATCTTTGAAATTAAAATTGTCCATGTAACCTCAATTGATTATTTATGGCCTTCTGACCAAAATTATAAAATCCTCAATTCTGTGCAAGATGCAATGCAGCAAATTGTGCAGGCTTCTTTGACAGTATTGAGCAAGCCAGTGGTCTCACACCTAAAAAGCCAAATACAGTAACCTCATTTCTTCCAAATCACATTCCGCCCAGATTTGGAAAAATGTCACTTCTTTTAAATATTATTTGGTTTGAATGTAATAACACTGGATTATTTTAACCACACAAGAAGCAACTGACACCACCACTTCAGGAATAGGACAATTAATGCTGACTTTTCCAGCAACCTCTTGCATATTGATTGATTGAATTAGCAAAAAATTCCACTCACAGCTTGCTAGAAATTAATGTTTAAAGCTCATAAATTCTTTAAGCCTTGACTGAATTTTAATTAAAAGTATAACAGGAAACCAAATCATAGCTTATATCTTGTTGAACAAATAAAATGTTGGTATCGTGTGTAGAATAAGTATTTATTTCTGTATTTTGTTTTGCTGTGGAACTAAAGTTGTGGAAGTCTTGGAATATAACGAAGATCCTGAAAGGAAGAAATTGATTTGAAAAATATATTTGAAAGCTATTTATATTTTGTTGTACTATATGATTAGATGTACTGCCACTGTTGATAGCATAAAAAGATCTCTCAAATTCAATCAGTTAAAAGTGAACTAATAATATCATGCTAAATAGATATTTTTGGCATTTCGTTTGACATTTGAGAAATGTTGGTAGTTTGTAACTTTTTCTTGATTTTATATCCTTATATAATGAGAATTGAAAAAAATGATTGTTTAAACCAAATTATTGGCAAGCAGTTTTATTTTTTTGCCAGATTATATGGGCATTCTCTGTGATAATGTGATAAATGATTTAGATGCCAAACTAACTACTCTATTTCCTGGCAATGAAGACGTTATTTTTTTTTTTTTACCCAAAAATAAGGCAAGAAAATTTACCTGCGTATTGGAGGCTGAAGATTAGGTTGTTAGCCAAGAAAGATAGACTTGGCTATCCCTCAGTACAGCAACATCAAGAATGATGTTGCTGTACTGAGGGACAGCCAAGTCTATCCCTCATTGCTGGCAGCTGATGGGAAGTGGCTGTAAAGTGGGAAAGCGGCTGTAAAAGGACAGCGCTGATAGAGGGGGGGGTTGTAATGTTCCTTTCACAGTGTGTGGGGAGTCTGGTCCGGGTCAGCACTGCCTGGGTTGCACAAATTTGCTGGGCCGCCAGGGGTAAAGTTGCGGGGAGGGCAGGAGCGTTGAGAAGGAAGGGGTCGGGGATCATGCTGGCAACTCATGCACTCGGCGCTCCGGGCGCGGAGCTACCGCATTGTGGCCGGGGAGGGAAGTAACTCGGGTGGCTGCGTGCAGCCGCCGGGACTAACAGCGGAGCCGGCCGCCACCTCAGCGCCTTCTGCCGGCCCGCCAGTCTGCCACGGTGTCCTTCGGGACAGGTGCAACCAGTGAAGGTGATGGTTGGTGGGTAGCTACTGGGCAGAAGGCTGGCTGCTCCGTCGCGCTCTCGCTCTCGCTCTCCAAGCAAATAGGCAGTAAAGTTAGAAGTAGGCAGATTCATCAAGGATTAATGAACAATCCAGCAGGAGGGACTTCATGGGTCGAACAGCAACTTTTTTGATGAGTCGAGCAGCATCTTTGTTGGCGGGAGGGACAAAATGTTGTTAATTCCTTTTGCCCCATAGATGCTGTTTAACCCACTGAGTTCATCCTGCTGATTGTTGCTTCTAGTCAGGTCAATAGACAATAGGTGCAGGTGTAGGCCATTTGGCCCTTCGAGCCAACACCGCCATTCAATGTGATTATGGCTGATCATCCCCAATCAGTACCCCGTTCCTGCCTTCTCCCCATATCCCCTGACTCCGCTATCTTTAAGAGCCCTATCTAGCTCTCTCTTGAAAGTATCCAGAGAACCGGCAGAGAATTCCACGGACTATTATTATTACAATGAGTACAAAAGTCAAGAAATCTTGCTACGTTTGTAAAATATTTTAAATAAAGTCCTGTACAGATTTGTTCTTCATTCCGAAAGAACAGTACAATTTGAGTCAATGTACCAGAATCCCAAGACTGACTCTGGAGATGAGGAGTCCACTGAAAGGTTGGCATCTACTCAATAAAGAATTAATGACTTTAACGTATTTATTTTTACACAGATGAGGCCTGGCCTGCTGTGTACTTCCAACACTTTTTATTATTTCTTCCGATTGGAGCAATGGGAAGTGATCTTATTTGGGCAAGCTCATTTTTACAGATGACTATACATAAGAAGGCTGTTTCCATTGTTTCCACTAGCTTGGGGTCAAGAACTGAAATATATTAATCTCGGAGCAAGGGGTGAGCTGTTAAAAACAGATTTGAAATATCTTTATACAGAGGGTTGTAATCTGGATTTTTTAAATCTACCTGGAGGGGGAGCTGTAGATTTTTCAGTCATTGAGCATGTTTGGAACTAAATTTTTCAATTTTCAACAAACTTTGCAGATGGAATTCAGTCAGAAAAGTAGGCTTGACGAACAGGATGAGCTACTGTGATTGATTGAATGAATAAGCAGAGCAGAATAAGCAAGAATAGCCTTGTCCTGTTTTCAATAACAAGGATGTTAGCCTGTAATAATGATACATCTGGGAATTAAGTATTTACTTCTTTGTGAGAGGGTAGAAAGTGAAGACAACTGTTTTTTAGCACAAAAATTGTTATTTGTATGTTACTTGAGATCCAATTTTTGTTGTTGCCCATTCCAGTCCTTTGTGTGATCTTAATGTTCACTCTGAAATAATATGTTGTTAAATAGATAAAATACCCAAAAATCAGCATTGGTTTACTGTCAACACTCTTCAATGTTGTGTTGAATAAGTGCTTATTTCTATTATTTTCTGTATGACTAATAAAATTAAGGTGCCAGATACTGATGTAATTAAATAATAAGAAAAGATTTTCATGGTTTGTCTTTTACACAAAAACAACATATCAGACCCAGCCATTCTTAATCATCAAATAAAAACGATTCCCCACTGTTATCAGATTCTTCAACAATGCTAAGGAAGAATTCCCTATCTTCTGATCCACCTCATTGCACTTACATTTTTTTAAATCTGTACTTTCTGTAAACGTAACACTATACTCGTGTACCCAATGTGCTCATGTAGGATATCTTCCTAGATACCATGCGAAACAGACTTTTTAATTGCATCGCAGTGCATTTGACAATAATAAACTAATACCAAACAAGATCAATTATCATAATTTACATTTGAGCTTTGTCATGCCCATTTGTTTCCAATTCTTACCAAGTCCTTGAAATGGAATTGGGTACAATCTGAATACAAGACTAGTAGTTGTAGTAAGAATTGTTACCCATGATGCAAAGGTAGTATCTGACCAAGGAACCAGAAGTAGTGAACATTTTCAAAGCTTAGTGGTATTATGAATCTTTGTTCTGCTCTTCATGGTTGCTTATAATGTTCTTGTGATAATACAATTGTGGTCTGTTGTTGTAAACATCCCCGACTGGAAGCTGTAAAATGATTTCGCTAGCTTTCAGTCAGATGTTTGCGACCACCGGCTACATAGGAACCTAGATTCTTTTAAATGACGGGAGTTGCTCAGCATCCTCAAGTCCTGCAAATGACATGGGCCTTTCACAATCAAACAGGATTTAACTGGAGAGACCTGCTTTGACATTAAAGGTAGGAATGGTTTCTAATATTTCTGGTGTGCTAGTTAGTTTATTTACTACTGTACACAGTTTCTTCATAAGCAAGCAAGTAAAAGGTAACAGATGGGTAGATCGGAGTGTGGAGTTTGGGTTATAATCAGATTAGCCTCGATTTTATTGAATAGCAGAGAAGATGGGAGAGCAAGGGAGTGGTTTATTCTTCATCTTAATTTATATGTTCATAAATTCTTTAAAGTGGGCAAGTAGTTTTTGGTATTCCATCCCCTTTGCTATTACAAATGTCTTGGGAGCTCTTGACCAGCCTAAATGTTTCTCCCTGCCAGCCCCTATTCCTGATGTTTCATTATCCAGGCCCCATCCAGTAAGAAGATACATTGAAATAAGCACTTTCTGAAATGAAATCTCATCTTGTTCATCTAAATTCCAGAAGATATAGAATGAATAACAAACCCATTTGATTCAACTGATCGTGTCAGTTTTTTAATTCAACATGGTTACTTTAATTATTGTCTTTGGTGGTCAAGATGCGGCTGAGTGAAAAGCTTTCTATAATTCAGTCTGTAGAACCTCAGGAAAACACTACTAAGACCACCTGCCACCTGCTTTTCTTAGAAGTCAAGAAATCTGGGCTGTGCTTGAAAGTAGGGGGGAGGCTATGATGGGGGACAAAGCTTGAAAACTGAAAACCCACACTGAGTTTTGCCATAAGAATGTACACAACACTTCATAGCAAACAGCCCATCTAGGCATCTGCAGGATTATGTGAATATCTGCATGACTGGGACCTCAAAGCTGCATTCCGATTGAGAACCTGTTACCTAAAGAACAGATGGTGTATGGAAAGACTGCAAGAGCTGCTACAACATGTTGGTAATCTTAATACATGGATATTTCAGTAATGTAAATGTCAAACACCAATGTGATCAAACAGCCGCTCCCTGAATTGCATTATGGATTATTTCTATCGAGAAGCATGATGGGTGTGAGCTTAGCTGTGTGCCAACTCCAAGAGACATGTAGGGAGAGCATCAGCCACTATATAGATTTTAACCTCACAAAAGCCTTTGACCCTGAAAACCTAGAGTGACAATGGAGTATCCTTCAAATTTGTCTGTTTGCAAAATAAATCCTCACTGTCTTGCGTCTGCGACATTCGGGCTGTCAGCTTAAGCTGGGAGTCCATGGCTCATGGGTGTCAAGTTGGAATATGTCTTGCCAATGTCACCCCAGCTTCATTTATCAAACTACAGTACACTGACAATACTTCCATCTGCATGTATTCAGAGATTAACTGCCAAGTCACCATCAACTAATTCACTGCATGGACCTTAAACTTTTCAGAACAACGATCGTCTATCAACCAGTGCTCCCACCCCATTCCCAGAATTAGAGGAACATTGTGTAAACATTGGAAGGAGTCCCACACCCTGCAAGTTACCCAGCTCCTGCTCAATGGAAGAAAGGTTTGTCATATTCTATGTCAGAGTGTGTGAGTTCCTCTGAACCTATAGAGCCAAAGTGGAAGAAAATCATCCTTAATTACATACGAGGGAGACAAGACTGAAGATGCTGAAATGTTAAGGGGAAAAAACAAAGTCCTGTCAGGAACCTGGCTGGTCAAGCAGGATCTTATGGGAAATGGCCAGTTGCTGTTTCAGTGAGGAGTAGGGGAGAGCTGGTAGGAAGGTTTGTGTGAGATCTGTCAAGTGATGGTTGGATTCTGGTGAGGAGAGGTAGATTACCAGACGAGTTGGGTGGGTGCTGGAAGGGTCGAGATAGCAACCCAAGGCTGGAGGTAGTATGTGGAGAAGACAAAAGAGTGGAATTTAATGGTAAATGATGGTGAGGAATGAAATGTAGAACCAGAGGGAAGAATGAGAAGGGGAGAGGAACTGGGTGATTGTGAGGATGTGGAAAGAATGGGAAGAGGACCTGGGTGAAGAGAAGGGGATGAAATTACCTTAAATTGGAGAATTCGATGTTCATACCATTGGGTTGTAGAATTTCCCAGTGGAATATGAGCTGCTACTGTTCTTCCACTTTGAGTATGGCCTTATTCTTTTAGTGGAGTAGGGCATTGACAGATAAGTTGATATGGGAATAGGAAGGAGAATTGGAGTGGTTTGTAACAGAGCTCTGTAACAGGCTTAGGGACCTTGGCATTGAAGGTTCTGCACTCAGCTGGCTCTGTTCCTACCTTTCCAACCGATCCCACTTCATCTCTCTCCATAACCACACCTCTGCCACAGCCACTGTCACTCAAGGCGTTCCCCAAGGCTCCGTTCTTGGTCCCCTCCTCTTCATCATCTACATCCTCCCCCTTGGTCATATACTCCGTCACTTCAACCTGGACTTCCACTGCTATGGTGATGACACCCAGATCTATCTCAGCACCAAGTTCCCCCACCACCCCCCTCTCTCCCATATTAACTCCTGCCTATCAGCCATCAAATCTTGGATGCAACTCAACTTCCTTAAATGAAACAGTAGCAAAACAGAATTTCTCCTCATTGGCTCCAAATCAACACTCACTAAAATTAACAACCCCACTCTCATTATTGACGGCACCACTGTCTCCCCATCTCCTCAGGCACGCAACCTTGGCGTGATCTTTGACTCAACCCTCTCCCTTGAGCCTCACATCCGCCATGTTGTCAAAACATCATTTTTTCACCTCCGCAACATTGCCAAAATCAGATCCTCTCTCACACCCCCCGCTGCTGAAAGACTCATCCATGCCTTCATCTCCTCCCGACTGGACTACTGTAACTCTCTTCTCTTTGGCATCAATTCCAGCAACATCAACCGACTCCAACTGGTCCAGAATGCAGCCGCCCGACTCATTACCCACACCAAATCCTGGCACCACATCACCCCAGTTCTCAAAGAACTCCACTGGCTTCCCATTTCCCACCGGATCATCTACAAAGTCCTGGTCCTCACCTACAAAGCCCTCAACCACTTGGCCCCCCCTTATCTCACTGACCCCCTCTCCCCCTACCAACCCTCACGGTCCCTCAGATCCACATCAGCTGGTCTCTCCACTCCGAAATCAAACCTCTGCACTTTTGGAGGCAGAGCCTTCTCCAGGGCAGCTCCCAGGCTCTGGAATTCCCTCCCACAACTGATCCAAAATTCTGAGTCCCTCACCATCTTCCAGTCCCGCCTCAAGACCCATCTCTTCACCTCTGCATACCCTTAGTCCCATGTTCCCCTCCCTTTTGCATCTCTGTCTTACTGCTCTATTTTGTTTTGTTTATTCTTGACTCTCAATTGTAAAGCGACTTTGAGTCCTGAAAAGCGCTATATAAATAAAATTTATTATTATTATTATTATTAGAGCTCTGGCAGCTCGCCACAGACAGAGTGTGAAAGTTCATCAAAGCAGTCACCTAGTGTATGCTTAGTCACTGATGTAGAGGAGGCCACATTGAGAACAAATTATGCAATAGATGAGGGTGGAGAACGTGCGTGTAAACCTCTGTATCACCTGTAAGGGTTGATTATGAGGACCTCCCTAAGAGAGAATTATTTTCTTACAGTTTGGCAGAATCTTATTCAGTCCTGACCTCAGGTCTGTGGAGATTGCCTTTGCTCCCTAAGACCACATGGATGCTCTGGTTTTCTTCCACAAGCCAAAAATGTTTGCAGGTTAATTCCCCTTGAATGTATATATGGACGGGAAAGGAATGGAGGGTTATGGTCTGAGTGCAGGTAGATGGGACTAGGGGGAAGTATTTATTTTTAATTTAAAAAAAAAATTAAAAAAAAAAATTTTTAATGTTCGGCACGGACTTGAAGGGCCGAGATGGCCTGTTTCCATGCTGTTATGGTTATATGGTTATATGGTATAGATGAGTAACAGCCTCTGAGAGAGTTAATCAAATTGTGGTAGGATAACATGGGTTAGGGTAGAATTAGAGTAAGAATTGGTGGGTGATGTTCAGCATGGACTCTGTGCGCCAAAAGCTTATTTCTGTCTGTATTTCTCTTTGCTTATGCCTTTGTTTATATTTTAGCAGTTCTGAAGAAGGGCCATTCCCTGAAGCATTAACTGTTTAAAGTCCACAAATATTGTCTGCACTGCAGAACCTTTCCAGCATTTATTTATCAAGTGCAAGTTTATCAAGAAAAATATTTAACTCCAACCACTCAAGTTTGAAATCATAATGTTCTGGTTCTTGTACTTTTCAGAAATAATTAGGCATAAACTGTGGAACTGAGCTGCAGACATTGTAAACATCCTACACTCAGCTGTAACAAAGAAAGCGGCTGAGGGAAGGTTGTTTACCTTGACTGGCTTGGAACAGCAGCATTTTAAAGAAACAATGCCATGAGAGAAGATATCTGGAGAAGGTTTGTAAAAGTTAGCAGAGTTTTATGATCCCTTAAACTGCAATGGGTATGGAGACACAAGAAAATACATGTGTTGGAATTTAGAAAGCAATAAACCGCTGCGGGAATACAGCAGGTCAAACAGTATCTATAAAGGCAAAGGGATAGTCGGCATTTTGGTTCAAGACCCTACAGTGACTTTTGTGTCTAATATCTTGCTGAGTTCTATGGACCAAAATGGTCCCTGGTGTTTCTTTAACTGATCTCCAGAAAGAATGTTTGAATTTCTCTTGGTTGGGTCTTAACCTAAATCCTAGCCAAACGATAATCTACAGCAAAAAAGGACCAGGAAGTGTGGAGTAACTCAGCATGCCAGGTTCCTCTTCAGCATCCTGACCCGAAATGCTACCTATCCATGTTCTCTAGAGATGCTGCTTGACCAGCTGAGTTACTCCATCACTTAGTGCCTTTTCTTTGCAATCAACATCTGCAGTTCCTTGTTTCCATAATTCACAGCAGATCATATTAATCATTTTGTTAACATAGGTGCTTAAAAAAAAGTGTTTTTGCTTTCAAAGGTTATACTGGGAAAGTGTAAAAAGTACATTTTGTATACAATATGTTAACTCGCCAGTTTTATTAATTACTTTGGATATGGATGATTGAGGTTGGTTAATGGGATTCCTCAGCGAACCAGCATACTCAATGAGCCAAAATGGTCTATGCTGTTAGTAAATGAGGAAAAATTGTGAATCTCTAACCATGAAACTTTGCAATTTTATTATGGACCATATACAAATCTAAATGCACTTAATCTCAAACACATCTAAGATTCTACTGATGAAGTTAGCACCATGCTGTTCAATACATTGCCATAATGATACAATACTAAGATGCATGTTATAAGTACTTAAGATGTACCCTTGTTATGTCTATTATCTTATGGAAGGTTTAATGGCATTACTGAATTTTCTTTCACAAGAATTGTGGTAATTCAGGTTTGGATTAACAGAACTTTTTAATCAAACTGGTTAAACAGCTAAGCACCTGCAATAGTGTCTGCATGCCAACAGCTATTTGCATGTTATATGATCCTGATTAACAATTTTCACCATGAAAATTTAATTTGAAGAACATGCACTTATGCAGTTTCACTTTTAACACATTCCACTTGATTTACTCTATAACATGTAACTACCCAATTATTCTGAAATTGGCATGAGTTTGACCTTGTCTAATCTAAGAACAAATGTTTTTATTAACTACTCATGTCCACAATGCATAAGCTAGCAGGGTACACTTGATGGTTGATTGATGCATGTTTTTCCATATATAAGCATTGTTATTATTTTCCATGAATGAAATGGCAGTTGGATATACCCTGACAAGTCCTAGATCATTTACTTGACGTTGGCTATCATCAATATTTAGGAGGGATAGAGAGAAAGGAAAAGGAGGTGGGGTAGAGTTGCTGGTTAGAGAGGAGATTAACGCAGTAGAAAGGAAGGACATTAGCTTGGAGGATGTGGAATCGGTATGGGTAGAGCTGCGAAACACTAAGGGGCAGAAAACGCTGGTGGGAGTTGTGTACAGGCCACCTAACAGTAGTAGTGAAGTTGGGGATGGCATCAAACAGGAAATTAGAAATGCGTGCAACAAAGGCAAAACAGTTATAATGGGTGACTTCAATCTACATATAGATTGGGTGAATCAAATTGGCAGGGGTGCTGAGGAAGAGGATTTCTTGGAATGTATGCGGGATAGTTATCTAAATCAACATGTAGAGGAACCAACGAGAGAGCAGGCTATTCTAGACTGGGTATTGAGTAATGAGGAAGGGTTAGTTAGCAGTCTTGTTGTGCGTGCCCCCTTGGGCAAGAGTGACCATAATATGGTTGAGTTCTTCATTAGGATGGAGAGTGACATTGTTAATTCAGAAACAATGGTTCTGAACTTAAAGAAAGGTAACTTTGAGGGTATGAGACGTGAATTGGCCAAGATTGACTGGCAATTAGTTCTAAAAGGGTTGACGGTGGATATGCAATGGAAGGCATTTAAAGACTGCATGGATGAACTACAAAAATTGTTCATCCCAGTTTGGCAAAAGAATAAATCAGGGAAGGTAGTGCATCCGTGGATAACAAGGGAAATCAGGGATAGTATCAAAGCAAAAGATGATGCATACAAATTAGCCAGAAAAAGCAGCATACCAGAGGACTGGGAGAAATTCAGAGACGAGCAGAGGAGGATAAAGGGCTTAATTAGGAAAGGGAAAATAGATTATGAAAGAAAACTGGCAGGGAACATAAAAACTGACTGCAAAAGTTTTTATAGATATGTGAAGAGAAAGAGATTAGTTAAAACAAATGTAGGTCCCTTGCAGTCAGAAACAGGTGAATTGATCATGGGGAACAAGGATATGGCGGACCAATTGAATAACTACTTTGGTTCCGTCTTCACTAAGGAAGACATAAATAATCTGCCAGAAATAGCAGGGGACCGCGGGTCAAAGGAGATGGAGGAACTGAGTGAAATCCAGGTTAGTCGGGAAGTGGTGTTGGGTAAATTGAATGGATTAAAGGCCGATAAATCACCAGGGCCAGATAGGCTGCATCCCTGAGTACTTAAGGAAGTAGCTCCAGAAATAGTAGATGCATTAGTGATAATTTTTCAAAACTCTTTAGATTCTGGAGTAGTTCCTGAGGATTGGAGGGTAGCAAACGTAACCCCACTTTTTAAGAAGGGAGGGAGAGAGAAAACGGGGAATTACAGACCAGTTAGTCTAACATCGGTAGTGGGGAAACTGCTAGAGTCAGTTATTAAAGATGGGATAGCAGCACATTTGGAAAGTGGTGAAATCATTGGACAAAGTCAGCATGGATTTACGAAAGGTAAATCATGTCTGACAAATCTTATAGAATTTTTCGAGGATGTAACTAGTAGAGTGGATAGGGGAGAACCAGTGGATGTGTTGTATCTGGACTTTCAGAAGGCTTTTGACAATGTCCCTCATAAGAGATTAGTATACAAAATTAAAGCACACGGTATTGGGGGTTCAGTATTGATGTGGATAGAGAACTGGCTGGCAAACAGGAAGCAAAGAGTAGGAGTAAACAGGTCCTTTTCACAATGGCAGGCAGTGACTAGTGGGGTACCACAAGGCTCAGTGCTAGGACCCCAGCTATTTACAATTTATATTAATGACCTGGATGAGGGAATTGAAGGCAACATCTGCAAGTTTGCGGATGACACTAAGCTGGGGGGCAGTGTTAGCTGTGAGGAGGATGCTAGGAGACTGCAAGGTGACTTGGATAGGCTGGGTGAGTGGGCAAATGTTTGGCAGATGCAGTATAATGTGGATAAATGTGAGGTTATCCACTTTGGTGGCAAAAACAGGAAAGCAGACTATTATCTAAATGGTGGCCGATTAGGAAAAGGGGAGATGCAGCGAGACCTGGGTGTCATGGTACACCAGTCATTGAAAATAGGCATGCAGGTGCAGCAGGCAGTGAAGAAAGCGAATGGTATGTTAGCTTTCATAGCAAAAGGATTTGAGTATAGGAGCAGGGAGGTTCTACTGCAGTTGTACAGGGTCTTGGTTGAGACCACACCTGGAGTATTGCGTACAGTTTTGGTCTCCAAATCTGAGGATGGACATTATAGCCATAGAGGGAGTGCAGAGAAGGTTCACCAGACTGATTCCTGGGATGTCAGGACTTTCATATGAAGAAAAACTGGATAGACTCGGCTTATACTCGCTAGAATTTAGGAGATTGAGAAGGGATCTTATAGAAACTTACAAAATTCTTATGGCTAGATGCAGGAAGATTGTTCCCGATGTTGGGGAAGTCCAGGACAAGGGGTCACAGCTTAAGGATAAGGGGGAAATCCTTTAAGACCGAGATGAGAAAAAACTTTTTCACACAGAGAGTGGTGAATCTCTGGAACTCTCTGCCACAGAGGGTAGTTGAGGCCAGTTCATTGGCTATATTTAAGAGGGAGTTAGATGTGGTCCTTGTGGCTAAAGGGATCAGGGGGTATGGAGAGAAGGCAGGTACGGGATACTGAGTTGGATGATCAGCCATGATCATATTGAATGGCGGTGCAGGCTCGAAGGGCTGAATGGCCTACTCCTGCACCTATTTTCTATGTATCTATCTATGTAACAAGAGTCTCCCTGGCCTGTCTGCTTTTCCGCTTGCATAGCTGCTGAATACATTCAAATTTCTTACCAAAATCTGTTATTTGTCAAACACAGCTGTCAAACATCAGCATATCTCAACTCAGAAGTTGCTCATTTGGCAAGTGAAGGGTTTATATTAATTACTTGATCTGTGCATCAATCTCGAGTAAGATGATTTACTTTGGTGTTAGATTAGTGCAGGAGATTAACTAATGCATATTTCCTGAAAATTGCCCAGCTGTAAATGAACTACTGTTGGTGGTCAGGCGGGGTGGGAGATTGCAGCCTTCACGTGGTCCACCCTGTTTCGACTAATGCAATCAACCCGACGTGCACAAACAAATAGATCAAATAGAACAAGTTGTCCTACGTTCGGTTGTGCACGCCATACGCAAGAAGAAGAAGGTGATTAGGCTGGTGTCCTCGGTGGCATTGTGTTCCAAATGAATTGTTGGTCAGATGATGGAATAAGTTCATAAGTGATAGGAGCAGAATTAGGCCATTCAGCCCATTAAAGACAGACAGACTTCCATTGGAGTGTGCAAGAAAGTATAAGAATGTATAAATTTGAATTAAATTCAAACGGCTCTGAGAAAGCACAATACAAATAGTATTAATATTGTAGTTGTGTTAAAACACCAATTCACAAAGTTGTTTTAATTTGTAAAGTTGTAAAATATTTCAAAATGCTGGTTTAATTGAGAGGGTACACTTGTATTGCCTGATGAGAGCTACAAAGTCATTTCAAGCAAACTGGTCTAAGGACACATACACAAACACCAGCCATAGTTCCCTGCTTTTTAAATAAGGAAACCATTATTGCTTTTTATAGGAACCTGAACAGGACCTATACTATATAATTTCTGTTTTCATATTAATGACTAAAAATACCAGTTGTATGTATTATTAAATAAAACTTCTGGGTGGCGCTTGGGAGACTTTTGGAGTTTCAAAGTCAAAGTCAATTTTATTTGTTTCATTTGCTACTAAAAGTTGCATACCAATGAATTCAATATTTACAGATAAGTTATATGCTGAAATGTTAACCTGTTTTAGTCACAAACACATTCCCATCTGAGTAGTCCCAACATTTTCTGTTTTAATTTTGAACAATTCACCATAAAACGACAGGTTTAAATTTTCTTTAATACAATTTTGTTCATTTACTGCACGATGCATTGATTATTTCATACGTGTTCATTTCCTGTAAAGTTTCAGGCTTGTACATGGAGTTGTGTGTGTTTTATGTTGCAAAAAGTAGTTCAGATGTTGTCTGTATCCAATTTATTGCACAAATAAACATTTTCTGAAATAATCACTGTTTTTATTTTGGTTGTTGAGATTGACTTCAAGAATTAGGATAAGAGTTTTCCTGGAGAATGTCTGTGCAGTGGGAGGCCCAACATCGGAACATTTCTGAACCTTTATGTGGATGATAACATTCCTAACTACATGGGCACGCCCCAGCTGTTACAGTAATCAACGTTCTATGTTCTTCATGCAAAGGAAAACACTTTGAAGTCAATAAATTATGCTATTGTTGAGTGCGGAAGCCATGGGAGGGAAATCTTTATATAAACTTTAGAAAACCGAACTAGCTCTAATCTTCCAAGGCCACATAGATTCCTGGGTGGTGTTAAAGGACTAGAATATTGCAAATGTTACAAACTTGCCCCCCCAAAAAAGAAATGTGTAAACTATACCATTCATCACATTTTTACCCACCTACCCCCATAAATACTTCAGAGTTCTTCTGAATGGCAGCATAAGAAATTTGGTAGCTAATCACAGACTTTTAGTTAGGTAAACTTCTAGAATTCATTCTGCCGGTGTTAGTCTCCAAAGTTCCTTGGGAATGAGCAATATTGGAGTTTTTGAGCTTCTGTGTATTCTTTTGCTCATCTCTCATAATTTTGTTGAAAAAGCTACAGAAACAAGAGGATTAAAACCTGTATATAATATATGTTCTTTTTACATGTAATGGGGATTTCCCTGATCTGTTGAATATTATGAGGACAACCAGGACAATATGTGTTGATGCATACCTATTGCCTGCTTCCACCACTAAACTTGTGTTTGTCACCCAAATACAGAAAATCATCTTCTCCCTGTGATGCATGCTCTACACTAAGTCTACAAGCAGCATCTATGGAAAGAGAAAGTTAAGAATCTATGGAAAGAGAAAGTTTTGAATAAACTGGAGGGTCTTTGTTTTCTCTCCTTCAAAGTTCCCTGAGTGGCAGCTTCAACCTGAAACATTAACTCCACTTCTCTTTCTACAGACGCTTCCTGACCAGCTGAGAGTTTCCAAAATGTTCAATATTTATTTCAGAATTTTTTACATATGCATTTTTTTAAATATTCCCCTCCAGCAATGATAATCTTTAATTGTTTTGAGAGACAAATGGGCTAAAACAACAATTTAATGAAATAACAGAAAATACTGGAATCACTCGGCTGCCCTGGGAACATCTGCAAAGAGAATCAGAGTTAACACCCACCACCCTTTGTGTGAAAAAGTTATCCCTCAGATTCCTGTTAAATCTTTTCCCCTTCACCTTAAACCTATGTCCTCTAATCCTTGATTCACCTACTGTGGGCAAGAAACTCTGCATCAACCCGATCTATTCTCATGATTTTATACACCTCCAGAAGATCAACTCTTATCCTCCTGCGCTCCAAGGACTAGTCCCAGCTTACTCAACCTCTCCCTATAGCTCAGACCCACTAGTCCTGGCAACATCCTCGTCAATCTCTGTACCCTTTCCAGCTTGGCAACATCTTACCTATAACATAGTACCCTGAACTGAACACAATGCGCTTAATGCGGCCTCACCAACGTCTTATACAACTGCAACATGTCCCCCAACTTCTATACTCTACTCTTTGACTGATGAAGGCAAATGTGGCAAAAGCTTTTTTAACCACCCAATCTACCTGCGACTCCACCTTTAAGGAACAATGCACCTGCACTCATGGACCCTTCTGCTCTACAACACTACCCAGAGCCCTACCATTCACTGTGTAGGTCCTGACTATGTTTAACTAGCATTTCTCTGTATTAAATTCTATCAACCATTCCTCAGCCCACCTGCCCAATCGATCAAGATCCTGCTGCAATTTTTCATATCGATCTTCACTTTCTGCAAAACTACCCACTTTTGTATCATCAGCAAACTTACTAATCTTGCCATATATGTTCTCATCCAAATCATTGATATAAATGACAAACAGTAATGGGCCCAGCACCGATCCCTGGTGGCACACCACTAGTCACAGGCCTCCAGTCTGAGAAGCAACCTTCCACCATCACCCTCTGCTTCCTTCCATGAAGCCAATTTACTATCCACTCAACTATCTCACTTTTGATCCCATGCTATCTAACCATTCAGAGCAGCCTACAATGCGGAACCTTGTAGAATGCTTTGCTGAAGTCCATATATACATCTACACCTCTGCCATCAACCTTTTTGCTCACGTCTTCAAAAAAATCAATCAGATTTGTGACACACGATCTCCCATGTACAAATCCATGCTGACTATCCTTAGTCAGCCCTAGTCCATCAAAATGCCCGCATATCCTGGCTCTCAGAATACTCTCTTGGAACTTTCCAACTACAGATATTAAGCTCACTAGCCTATAGTTCCCAGCATTTTCCCTGCAGCCATACTTGAATAGAGACACAACATTTGCCACCCTCCAATCTTCTGGCACCTCTCCAGTATTTATTAAACCTTTCTCATTATACATGAAACAAATAATTTATTAGTCAAGTATGTAAGAACAAGGAATTTGATTTGTCATATAGTCGTACCAGAACTGCAGCAAGACACACAACTACATAAAAAATTAACAAACATCCACCACAGTGTACTGTGATGGAAGGCAATAACGTATTGTCTTCCTTTTCTCCTGCTGACGGGGCAGTCAAACCATCCGTAGTCGGGGCGATTGAAGCTTCTGTGGTTAGAGCTCCCAGCCTAACAAAGGGATCACAAGCTCCACCATGTTAAGTCCGCAGGCTCCGACGGTTGGAGCTCCCGAAGTTGGTCCCTAACCAAGGGACCGCGAGCTCCACAATGTTAAGTCCGCAGTTGGAGCTCCTGAAATCGGTCCCTCCCAAGGGACTGCAAGCTCAACAATGTTAGGCCGCAGTGCGGACTGCGATACCATACGGAAAAAGTTGCATCTCCGTCGAGGAAACAGATTTAAAAAAGAAATTCATTGTTAAAATACATTTAACAAAAAGCTAAAAAGAAGAAAAGGACGACATAGACTGTTGGCGAAGCTGCCATCATGTGGCGCCACCCAGATTCAAAATAGCCCACAGCATGGTTGTTTCTATAACATTGTTTTATGACATCCTAAAGGCACACTATGAATTCACTGTTGTCACGACTATTTTCAATTTGATTGACTAAAATCACTCATGAATGTAAAGACATTGTCACTAATTACCCTTTTAATCATATTGCTAAACTAATGACTTCTTGTTGCAGGAAATGTTTCCCCTTTCAAAATCCTTAAGCAACTTAAAAATCTCAATAATACACTGCCTAGCTTTCTCGGCTTCAATCGAAATAGCTAAAGTGCTCTTGCTTCAATATTTCTATGTCCTTTTCATGACCTCCATATACCTAATACTGCTTAGCAACTCTAAATCTGTTCCTTCTGCTTGTGATTAAAGTCTGAAGTCCTGGATGCACCTAAATTAATGTATAACAAATGAAGCAGTCATCCATTAAGGCATGTCCCTCGCTGTTGACCTAGGTATTAGAAAATAGTCTGGATGCAAAGCGAAGAAAGTTCCATGGCAAGAATTATGGTACTTCTAGTCACTCACCTTGCACTATGCTTACAGCCATGTTATGAGGATTCCAAGAAAAGAATACCTAGGCAAATATTTTTAAGACTTAGTAGTTTTTGTCACTGACTTAAACTTATAATTTAAGGTCCCAATTTATGTCCAAACCAACAGCACGTAGCCCTTGCTGTGAAACTGACCCATATAACAACAAGGTTCCTAGTTAGGTTACCCTATCTCAGCTGAAGTGTGGGTTTCTGTCTCTTTGAACAGTAGAAAGAAAACTCAAGTTTGGTAATCTGTACAGTATGTAGTGATTTCTACCGGTTGTACTCTGGTGAGGGAGGATTTTGAGGTTTGCTTTGATAGCTTTCATAATCAAACAGCCTGCCAACATTTCAAATCCAGATTGATAAACTACAACAATGTACAATTGTATCCTTTCCCTTGTGGAATAGAAACCTACATTTGATACAGGCACGTGCCGTGAGTAATCAAGGTAGGCAGTCAGTCGGCTTTAAAAAAAAATTGTTCTCTCCGTAAAAATTAAAAATAAAAATAAAAACAGTAACAATTCAATTTGCCCAAGGCTTCCTAGTCTCCTTTATTCTGAATTACTGATGGGTGGGGGGTGAAGGGTGATGGCAGGTGGAGAGATGGTGGGAAAAATGGGAGCACAGGGAAAAGTTGAATCAGTTGTCATCTAATTGAATGACAACACTTGTTCAAGGGACCAATTGGGGGGAGAGTTCCTTTCACAGCGTGTGGAGAGACTGTGCCAGGGGTAAAGTTGCGGGGAGGGCAGGAGTGTTGAGAAGGAGGGGGTCGGGGATAATGCCAGTCACTCACTCACCGCTGCTGCGGCGCTCCAGGTGTGGAGCCACCGCATTGTAGCCGGGGATAGAAGCAGCTCGGGTAGCTGCGATCGGCCGCCGGGACCTGACAGCAGAACTGGCCGCCACTTCAGCGCCTTCTGCCGGCCCGCTCACCTTTGGCAGTGCTCTCCGTCTGAACACCTCTCACCTGCCGCTCGCCGACTTCGCTCATGTCAGCCGCTTCCAGCAAATCCTTAAATTCCCACAGCCGAGTAACCTCAATCGCGCTGTCAGAATTTAAGGATTTGCGGGAAGCGGCTGACATGAGTGAGGCCAGCGAGCGGCAGGAGAGAGGTTTTTAGACGGAGAGCTGCCAGAGGTGAGCGGGGGCTGGCAGAAGGCACTGAGGTGGCAGCTGGTTCCGGTGGCCGCTCACAGCCACCCAAGCTACGTCTCTCCCCCTCCCCCCCCCCCGCCTCAATGCGGTGGCTCCGTGCAAGGAGCGTCGCAAGTGGCATGATTGACGGCTTGTAGCAGCGCCAACGGCAAGTGAGCTGCACAGACCTTAAAGGGTCACAAGTACTGCGGTTGAAAGGCACGGAGAATTATGCCTACCTATGAGATCAATCTCTTAGATAGGCATAATTCTCCCATGGCTTTACTATTTATATTTAGTAACTACCATTTTATAATTTTAGTCTGGGTAGGCAGTGCCTACCTTGCCTACCTTGATGGCACGTGCCTGATTTGATACCTTGCAAGAATATTATCAAATGAAGAAAATACCAGTTTAAAAATTGACCACTAATGATTTGCTGAAATCGTGCTCTCTGCCAATCTACTGTATATTGTACCAACTCAAGCCAACACCTGTTACGAGAAGTATGTGTCAGGAAATAATTTGCTGTTCAGCTTGCACCCATTGTCAATATCAAATATTCTCAGCTCAGAATAACACCTGTGCCACCCAGATGCCAGGTAAAGTTAAGTACAATGAGAGAATATAATATTCAAGGAATTGCCATAATTTAATGCCCACCATTAACATTCTGGGGGGCACTACTGACCAGAAACAACTGGATTATTTCTACATATTTTGTGTAAAGCAATTTCGGACTTACGTATTGTTTGGTGAGTTCACTCTCCAAACCTCTGGTGTATAAGATAAAATTCAAAGATGTGATTGTGTACTTTCCAAATGTACACGTTTTTGGAGTAGAATTAGGCCATTTGGCCCATTGAATCTACTCTACCATTCAATCATGGCTGATCTTGCCTCCTAATCCCATTTTCCTGCCTTATCCTCATAACTTTTGACACCCGTTCTAATCAAGAATTTGTCTATCTCTGCCTTAAAAATACCCACTGACGAGCTCCACAGCCCTATTTGGCAATGATTTCCACAGATTAACTACCCTCTTCCACTTGCTAACATAACTGAAGTTCCAACAACGCATATTTGATGCTATTCAGCGCTTGATTAGCACCATCTCAATCACTCTCCTGCCAGTGAACACTATCCATAAATTATAGCATCCATTGGCTGCAGGAATAATACAATGCCTGGACAAGGCTTCTACAAAAGCATCTGCCAAATCTGCTACTTTTATTGCTTGCAAAGATGAGAGCAACAATAGTATGGGAACCCTTCCAAGTCATAAATTACTATTTAATTGCAACTTTAACAGAATGAAATTCATTAATACAGTGGAAAGTTATCAACCTGAAATGCTGATTCTGCTTCACAGAGGCAAGCTGCCCTGAGTATCTCCAGCACTTTCATTTATTTCAGATATTGATTCCCCCCAATTGCACTCCCATTGCTTGGGCAGCTTACAGCCCAATGGTATGAATATTAATTTCTCTAACTTCAGGTAGCCCTGGCTTTCCCTCCCTCTCTATTCCTCCTCCACCCAAGTCGCACTAGCTTCTCGTTTTCACCCTACAAACAGCTAACAATGACCTGTTTCTTTTATCATCGTAACTATATTTCATTCATTGTTTTTTATCTCTCGACATCATTGTCTATATTCTTGTTTCCCTTATCCCTAACCAGTCTGAAGAAGGGTCTCGGCCCAAAACGTCACCCATTCCCTCTCTTCAGAGATGCTGCCTGTCCCGCTTAGTTACTCCAGCTTTTTGTATCTACTTGATTCCATATATGTACTGAAGGTATTTGAACTCTGTGTGCATATTAATGCGACAATCAGCTGGGCATCAGTCATTTATGGAAGATTCTGAAAAATATCCATGTACTATTGGACACTTATCAGTAATAATAAAAACAAGTAAAGTATGATCAGCAGCACCCCCATGGCCTATTGTTTCTAAGATCATAACTTTGTCACAGAACAATCATTGTTGGCCTCAGCACCCTCCTGCCTGTTCCCTATTACCCCAGAATAACCTAAAAACCACAAATGCCTTGTAAATAGCCGTTTGGAGCAAAGGACAAAATATGTCTCCATTGTAACCTTTTTCGATGAGCGAATACCCAGCTAATACTCTATGACCAGCTTTGTTGTTGAACATTTGCTGCACAAGTGAAGTACCAAGTAGAAATATGGCATCCCGAATTGACTATTTCTTATTGGATACAAAATTAATCCCGTATACGACTAAACCATCATATCATAATAGTATTATTTCCGATCATTCATCACTGACTTTTATACTTAAAATCGAGGGAATGCCGGGTATAAAACCTTTTTGGAGATTCAACGCACAAATATTAAATAACCCGCAGGGTTATGAGTATATAAAAGAACAAACAAAAAAAAAATCGAGACAAATGAGACGCCGGGTATTTCTGTATCGCTATTATGGGAAACCTTTAAGGCATACATTCGCGGTGCTATAATCTCATCAAAGTTATCAAAATAAAGAAAATAAAAGAGAACTTTAGAGGATAGAACAGGAAATAAAATCACTAGAACTGGACAATGCAAGTGACCCAACCATAGATAAACATAATAAGATAACCTTATTGAAATATAAACTCAATAGAATATTATCGGGAAGAGTAATAAGACTATTCCAAATTACAAAACAGGCACACTTCAAATTTGGGGATAAGCCACATAAATTATTAGCGAGGCAACTGAAGCAACAAGAAAAGGAAAATATTATCACTAAAATTAAATCTGATAAGGGTGAGCTTCTAACATTACCAAAGGATATTAATAAAAGGTTTGCCCAATTTTATCATAATTTATACACAACTAAAATTACAAATTTTTTAGATAATTGCAACCTCCCTAAATTGGATAGTTTAGAACAAGAGGAATTAGGAGCACGGATTACTAGTGAAGAAATAAAACAAATAATAAACTCATTGAAAAATGGGACGACCCCAGGACCAGATGGTTTTAGTAATGAATTTTATAAACGATTTCAGGAGTCACATGTACCAAGATTACTCAACTTATACACGCAGGCCTATACCGAAAATAAACTACCAGAAACTTTAGCAGAATCAACAATAACGCTTATACCAAAAAAAGATAAAGATTTAGTTGAACCGGGTTCTTACAGAGCTATATCACTTCTAAATACGGATCAGAAAATCTTAGCAAAGATTCTAGCAAGAAGACTGAATAATTATATTAATAAATTGGTAAACCCGGATCAAACGGGATTTATACCCAAAAGACAATCATTTAATAACTTGAGAAGGCTTTTCAATATAATGTACTCTCACAAAGAGGACATTGAAGATATTTCAGTCGTTACGCTGGATGCAGAGAAGGCATTTGATCAGGTAGAATGGCAGTATTTATATAAGGTACTCCAAAAATTTAATATGGGAGAGAATTTTATTAGATGGGTTAAACTACTTTATGATAAACCTACAGCAAGAATATTAACGAATAATATGTTATCTCCAAAATTTTATTTATCAAGGGGTAATAGGCAGGGTTGTGCCTTATCACCATTGCTATTTGCCCTTATGATAGAACTGCTGGCTGAAAGGATTAGAAATCATCCGAATATTCACGGATATAATACCAAGGATTCAAAGAATAAAATTTCATTATATGCTGATGATATTCTTTTATATATTACTAATACACAAACGGGTATCCCCACCTTATTAACACTAATTGAGGAATTTGGTTATTTTTCAGGATATAGAATAAATTGGAATAAAAGCGAAATTATGTCTTTAAAACCACAGGATGCGAGACACTTATTAAAATTCCCTTTCAAAATTGCAACAGAAAAATTCAAGTATTTAGGTATTCAAATTACGAGAAGACACAAATCATTATTTAGCGCCAATTTTATGCCACTATTAAATAAACTGAATGTTATGATTAAATTTTGGAAAGCGCTCCCACTATCATTGAAAGGTAGAATTAACGCTATAAAAATGATTTTCTTACCACAATTAATATATTCGTTTCAAGCGATCCCAATATATATTCAGAAATATTTTTTCAAAAAACTAGATTCTAATATCACTAATTTTATATGGGATTATAGAGCACACAGAATTCAACGAAAGCATTTGTGTAAACCTAAAGAAGTTGGGGGTTTATCACTTCCTAACTTTACGTATTACTACTGGGCACTGCATATTAAGAAGATAATGTACTGGTTGGATAGTTCCACTCACCAGTCGGAGTGGATAAGAATGGAGAAAGAGGAGTGTTTCCCGTACGATATAGGAACGATCTTGTTCTCACCGATAAAATTGAATAGTATAATATATAAGAAGAACCCAATTATTCACAATACAATAAGAATTTGGAAACAAATAAAATTATCCATAGATACATAGATACATAGAAAATAGGTGCAGGAGTAGGCCATTCGGCCCTTCGAGCCTGCACCGCCATTCAATATGATCATGGCTGATCATCCAACTCAGTATCCCGTACCTGCCTTCTCTCCATACCCCCTGATCCCTTTAGCCACAAGGGCCACATCTAACTCCCTCTTAAATATAGCCAATGAACTGGCGTCAACTACCCTCTGTGGCAGAGAGTTCCAGAGATTCACCACTCTGTGTGAAAAAGTTTTTCCTCATCTCGGTCTTAAAGGATTTCCCCCTTATCCTTAAGCTGTGACCCCTTGTCCTGGACTTCCCCAACATCGGGAACAATCTTCCTGCATCTAGCCTGTGCAACCCCATAAGAATTTTGTACGTTTCTATAAGATCCCCTCTCAATCTCCTAAATTCTAGCGAGTATAAGCCAAGTCTATCCAGTCTTTCTTCATATGAAAGTCCTGACATCCCAGGAATCAGTCTGGTGAACCTTCTCTGCACTCCCTCTATGGCTATAATGTCCTTCCTCAGATTTGGAGACCAAAACTGTACGCAATACTCCAGGTGTGGTCTCACCAAGACCCTGTACAACTGCAGTAGAACCTCCCTGCTCCTATACTCAAATCCTCTTGCTATGAAGGCCAACATACCATTCGCTTTCTTCACTGCCTGCTGCACCTGCATGCCTACTTTCAATGACTGGTGTACCATGACACCCAGGTCTCGCTGCACCTCCCCATTTCCTAATCGGCCACCATTTAGATAATAGACTGCCTTCCCGTTTTTGCCACCAAAGTGGATAACCTCACATTTATCCACATTATACTGCATCTGCCAAACATTTGCCCACTCACCCAGCCTATCCAAGTCACCTTGCAGTCTCCTAGCATCCTCCTCACAGCTAACACTGCCCCCCAGCTTAGTGTCATCCGCAAACTTGGAGATGTTGCTTTCAATTCCCTCGTCCAGATCATTAATATAAATTGTAAATGCGATAATTTTTTTTCAAAATGTCAATATAACACATTCATTTGTAGGATGTACAAAGTTGAATAAATTTTGGAGCGATATATTTGATATATTTACAAAGCTCTTCAAGTCAAGAATAGAACCTAATACGGAATGGATTATATTTGGAATAATAGTAGAAGATATCAATTTAAACAAAGACCAAAAAGTATTCTTTAATTATGGGTTAATAATTGGAAAGAAATTGATACTTAAATTTTGGAAAAATACAGCTATACCAACTATTAAAATGTGGATTTGGAATATGACGGACATAGCACACCTTGAAGAAATGAGACTCCGCCTAATAGATAAATATGACCAATTCTTAAGGATTTGGTCCCCTTTCATCGACTTTTTGGAATCATGTGATGCAGCAGTACCGTAAAGATTACTGATTTCAGGTCAGGTCGTGGATAGATTTACATCTCCAAACAAAGATTTGAAAATTTATTTTTTAAGGTTGTTTTTCTACTATTTCTACTTTCTACTTTTTCTTTTCTTATATACACACTTCACGCTTTTCTATTTTCTGCTATTTATTTTTCCTCTTTTTCTTCTATCTATTTTTTGTTTGTTTTTTTACCTCCTTTTCAAAAACATAAAACTAGAGGTTGTACATAGAATGCATTACGTTATGACATAGTTGGCACCTAAAATGAGGTACCACTGTATTGTTTTGTATTGTATTAACTTCTAATAAAATAAACAAAACAAAAACAAAAAAACAAAAAAAAAGAAATATCCCTCTCTGTGAACGAGCAAGTTCTGCAGATCCCGAAGTCACCGGCGGGCTCCGGAGGCTACCGGCGGGCTCCAGCGGGCTGGGAGAGGCCGCGCCGTGGATGCGAGGCTCTGAGGTTGGCTCTGAGGCCGACGGCTGCTGCTGCTGCTCCGGCTCCGGGGGCACGGAGATCCTGGGGAGGTGAAGAGGGAGAGTGGGGGGATTGAGGGAGAGGAGGGGAGAGGGGGGGAAAATGGGGGAGGTGAGGAGGGAGAGTGGGGGAAGAGGGGAATAGAGGGAGAGGAGTGGGGAAGATAGGGAGTGGGGAATAGAGGGAGGGGTAAGGGGTAAAAGCGTTGTGAAAACAAGCCTGAAGGCTTTGTGTCTCAATGCAAGGAGCATTCGTAATAAGGTGGATGAGTTGAACGTGCAGATAGCTATTAATGATTATGATATTGTTGGGATCACGGAGACATGGCTCCAGGATGACCAAGGCTGGGAGCTGAACATCCAGGGATATTCAATATTCAGGAGGGATAGAGAGAAAGAAAAAGGAGGTGGGGTAGCGTTGCTGGTTAGAGAGGAGATTAACGCAGTGGAAAGGAAGGACATTAGCTTGGAGGATGTGGAATCGGTATGGGTAGAGCTGCGAAACACTAGGGCAGAAAACGCTGGTGGGTGTTGTGTACAGGCCACCTAGCAGTAGTAGTGAAGTTGTGGATGGCATCAAACAGGAAATTAGAAATGCGTGGAACAAAGGCAAAACAGTTATAATGGGTGACTTCAATCTACATATAGATTGGGTGAATCAAATTGGCAGGGGTGCTGAGGAAGAGAATTTCTTGGAATGTATACGGGATAGTTATCTAAACCAACATGTAGAGGAACCAACGAGAGAGCAGGCTATTCTAGACTGGGTATTGAGTAATGAGGAAGGGTTAGTTAGCAGTCTTGTTGTGCGTGCCCCCTTGGGCAAGAGTGACCATAATATGGTTGAGTTCTTCATTAGGATGGAGAGTGACATTGTTAATTCAGAAACAACGGTTCTGAACTTAAAGAAAGGTAACTTTGAGGGTATGAGACGTGAATTGGCCAAGATTGACTGGCAATTAGTTCTAAAAGGGTTGACGGTGGATATGCAATGGAAGGCATTTAAAGACTGCATGGATGAACTACAAAAATTGTTCATCCCAGTTTGGCAAAAGAATAAATCAGGGAAGGTAGTGCATTCGTGGATAACAAGGGAAATCAGGGATAGTATCAAAGCAAAAGATGATGTGTACAAATTAGCCAGAAAAAGCAGCATACCAGAGGACTGGGAGAAATTCAGAGACCAGCAGAGGAGGACAAAGGGCTTAAATAGGAAAGGGAAAATAGATTATGAAAGAAAACTGGCAGGGAACATAAAAACTGACTGCAAAAGTTTTTATAGATATGTGAAGAGAAAGAGATTAGTTAAAACAAATGTAGGTCCCTTGCAGTCAGAAACAGGTGAATTGATCATGGGGAACAAGGATATGGCGGACCAATTGAATAACTACTTTGGTTCCGTCTTCACTAAGGAAGACATAAATCTGCCAGAAATAGCAGGGGACCGCGGGTCAAAGGAGATGGAGGAACTGAGTGAAATCCAGGTTAGTCGGGAAGTGGTGTTGGGTAAATTGAATGGATTAAAGGCCGATAAATCACCAGGGCCAGATAGGCTGCATCCCAGAGTACTTAAGGAAGTAGCTCCAGAAATAGTGGATGCATTAGTGATAATTTTTCAAAACTCTTTAGATTCTGGAGTAGTTCCTGAGGATTGGAGGGTAGCAAACGTAACCCCACTTTTTAAGAAGGGAGGGAGAGAGAAAATGGGGAATTACAGACCAGTTAGTCTAACATCGGTAGTGGGGAAACTGCCAGTCAGTTATTAAAGATGGGATAGCAGCACATTTGGAAAGTGGTGAAATCATTGGACAAAGTCAGTATGGATTTACGAAAGGTAAATCATGTCTGACGAATCTTATAGAATTTTTCGAGGATGTAACTAGTAGAGTGGATAGTGGAGAACCAGTGGATGTGTTGTATCTGGACTTTCAGAAGGCTTTCGACAAGGTCCCACATAAGAGATTAGTATACAAATTTAAAGCACACGGTATTGGGGGTTCACTATTGATGTGGATAGAGAACTGGCTGGCAAACAGGAAGCAAAGAGTAGGAGTAAACGGGTCCTTTTCACAATGGCAGGCAGTGACTAGTGGGGTACCGCAAGGCTCAGTGCTGGGACCCCAGCTATTTACAATTTATATTAATGAACTGGATGAGGGAATTGAAGGCAACATCTCCAAGTTTGCGGATGACACTAAGCCAGCCAACAGCAAGGTGCGGGGCCGAGCGATGCAGCTCAAAGATACGATAGCTATAGGATCTTTGGTGCAGCTGCTTCAGACGGCGGAAGGAGGCCCCCGCCTCCCTCTCCCCCTCTCCCCCTCCCCCCGGCCTCGGCGTGCGAGAGGGGTTGTTTTGAAAGCACCGTTGGCGGATTTGCAAGCAGCGGCCGTTATCAGGGCGATAGCGGCCGCTGCTTGCAAATCCACCAACGGCACTTTCAAAACATCCCCTCTCGCACGCCGAGGCCGGGAGGAGGGAGGGAGAGGGAGAGGGAGGCCTCCTTCCGCCGGGCAGGGTGCGGGAGGAGGAGCCGCTGCTGCCGCTATTCGGGGCCCGTCATTCGCTCCGACCCTTCATCACCATGCATCTAGTATCTTTGCCCCGCACAGCCGCCGCCGACACGAAATGTCAAGTTCCTATTCACCAGAGATGCTGCCTGACCCGCAGAGTTACTCCAGTTTTTTGTGTCTATCGGTATAAACGAGTATTTGATTGCCAAGCCGGGCAAAATGACTCGGTGTTTAGATTGCCCGTCGGCACTTTGGGTGGTCAATGGCACCCGGGCAACCGCTAATTTCGAGCCCTGCACACATGCGCAGATCGATCTCTTCTGCCAGTCAGCGACGTGTGGATTAGTCGCTTCCCCTGTCACTCCCCGGGACGGTCCGCCACTTCCTGCACCATCGCGTCTTTACTGGAGCTGAGGATGGCCGGTGGAGGTTTCCAACTGGACTTTCAGTGGGACCCGAAGCTCAGCCCCAAGCAGCCCAGCCCCAAGTAGCCCCGCCCCAAGCAGCCTAGCCCCGCCTCAAGCAGCCGCACCCCATGCAGCAGCCCTGCCTCAAGCAGCCACCCCACGCAGCCGCCCCGCCCCAAGCAGCAGCCCAAATGCCCAATGCTGGTGTAGGTGCCAGGACCAGTGCGTATCCTTGTGGGTCAGTTGTGGCAGCGGGGCTGATAGCTCACTGAAGTTTGGGATCAATTTTCCAAGGTAGTTTACCATGCCTAAGAATCGTTGTAGAGCAGTCACGTAAGTAGGTGCTGGCATTTCGTTGATGGCAATGGTTTTAGACGGGACTAGCTTAAGTTCGTTGTTGGTGAACATGTGGCCCACATAAGTCACTTCGTCGACCCGAAACCTGCACTTGAGATGGTTGAATTTAAGATTTACTTCCCTGGCACAATCTAGGACCTGTTTCAGGTTTGAGTCATGTTCTTGTGCATTGCGCCCGGTGACCAGGATGTCGTCCACAATTATGTAACATGGGTAGCTAGCAATGAGTTGTTCCATAGTACGCGGGAAAACTTCACTGGCTGAATTGATGCCAAATGGCATTCGTAAAAATCGGTAGTGTCTGAAGGGCGTCGCGAATGTGGTTAACATGGAGGATGCATGGTCTAGTGGCATTTGTCAAAACGAGTTCTTTGCATCTAGGACAGAACAAACTGGCTTTACCCAGGTTGGCAGCGACTTCTTCCACCGTCCGCATTGGGTGGTGTGGCCGTTTGATGGCAGTATTGAAATCCTTAGGGATGATGCAGATCCTTATTTCGTCTTTGTTCTTCTTGACTGTTGCAACCATGGTGGAGACCCAGGAGGAGGGGTCATTGACAGGGGCTATTACACCCTGTGATTCAATTCTGTCTAATTCAGCTTTGACATGGTCCATCATAGCATGCGGGCTTTTGTGAGGATAACAAACAACAGGTATAACTTCCTTGTCAGTTACATTGCTGTATTCTGTGGGAAGCTTGCCCAGCTGATTGTCAAAAAAGTATTTGTATTGTTCGAGTAGTTGTTGGGTAGGACTTTGAGAGTCGACAGCTGATACACAGTTTTGCCGAAGAAAACTAGGTTCATATTACGGCATGCATCATTGCCCTGAAGGAGGGGTACTTCCCATTTTACGATAAAATATTCCAAGTTGTAAACTTGAGACGCTAGATGGCAATGTAGTGTAACCGTACCAACTGGTTGCAATCCCCCCCCCCCCCCCCCCATCAAATGGATGTAACTTTGAGTTTGTTTTCAGAACAGTTTCGTTGTTGTGAATTCTTTGGAAATCTGCCAGCGAGATCACGTTACATCTCGCCCTCGTATCTATCTTAGCAGCAACCTTGGTGTTGATACTGAGCGTTGTCATGGGATCACTGTCTGTAGCCACAGAATCGGGAATACAAGAATGTATGTTTTGGCTGACCTTGCAGGTGCTGCGGTTGTGGTTCTGCTGTTTCAGTCAGTGCCTCATGGGAGAGTTCAAGTGCATAGAGAGATTGTTGTGACTGGGCCCTGCTGGCACGGGTGCGGCAGGACCGGATAAAGTGGCCATTTGTTTTACAATAGTTACAGGATTTGCCATAAGCGGGGCATTGCTCACAAAATTTCGGGTGTGAGCCACCACAATTACCAGTTATTGACTAGATGATCAGTTACCCTCCCTGGGGGTTTAGGCGATTGTTGAGGGGTTAATGTTTGTCATGGGGACCTATAGAGGCGTGGGTTCGCATCCCACTTCTGACACCATGTTTATCGGCAGCCCATAAGAAAAACATACTCATGGTGAAATCCAACTTTATTCCATTAAGTACACAGGAACATTCCAACAACCAGCTGCTCGCATCTGGCTTTACTGACTAGAGTGCCCGAGCGAGAGAGAGAGAGAGAGAGTCTTTGTGTAGTACTGTAATACCATGTAAAGGGTGGCATGCACATATGTGTGGTGAAGGTTATAAATGGCATGAATTAATAAGGGTTAATCTACTATTGGCAAACTCTCTTTTTCTACTTTATGTAAACTTCAGATCATCCAAACTTCTATTGCCCAAACTCTCACAAAGTCCTGGTCACAATGGGACCCACCACCTGTAGAAATCCTTTGCCCCTCTTTCATAATCGCATTCAGCAGTACAACCTTCGGAAGCACCTGACTTCTCTACTTCCAACCTGCTGAGAAAACCAAAATAAAATCTTCCCATATTGACAGGCTAACAAATTAGACACTAACTGTAAAATATCCTTCCAAAGTCTCTCTACCGCTCCTTCTTCCTTTAAAATAATTGATTAAAGAGCTGCTTGACCAAGTATTTTTATATTTCTGCTATCATATCTCCGCAACTAATTTGAAGACAAATTGTTGTTTGAGCATGAATCACCTTCCTATATGATGTTAAATGTGCTATTTAGTTGCAAGTTGGCTATTGGCACTGCACTTTTCTCATTGGACACCTTATCTTAGTACGCTGTAAATCAAAGTAAATTTTAGCAGGGAGTCTTTCGAAACACTCAATTGTAAAACCAATGCTTAGAAGGTGGCCCACTAATTTTTGTATTTTGTTTTATCTCTGTGTCAGCTTTTATCTATCTATCTTCTATCTATCTATCATCTTCTTCTATCTTCTATCTATCTTTTATCTAGCTTCTACCTTCTTCTTCATCTATCTACCTATCTTCTTCTCACATAACTAAAACTGACCTTGTGCTCTTCCGGTTTTGCTTTTTTTTCTATTCACGCAAAAATGGTACACGATAGCGCTACGATTTTTCACCACCATACTCACCATTCTCCTGTGCAACAAGGACAACAGGTTTTGTTCCGATCTATGGTATATTTTAAAAGTTATTAAGGTGTATGAATCTTAAAAACCGCGCATGCGCAGATTGGTCTCCTCTCCTGTCAGTCGCCGCCATGCTGATTGGTCTCTTCTCCTGTCAGTCGCCAGGACGGCGACGCCCCTTCCTGCATCATCGCCACACTAATTGGCCGGTCCCGCTGTCAGTCATGGGCGGCGCCTGGCGAAGAGAATATAAAGCTGAAGGAGTGGAGTGAGCTTCACTAATGCTCCGCCAGCTGGAGCTGTGTCTGCGGGTGCCTCCGTAGTGCAGAGTGGGCGAGTGGCCGAGCCCACTTCACGGCCGCTGTCAGCCGTATCGTCCGACCCGGGCTTCTACCCGCGAGGCCCCGGCCGGGGTTCTACGCGGCGATCCAGGAGGCATCGAGACCACGGCGGTGAGGCCTCGCGAGGATGGGGCCACAGCGGTGGGGCCTCGCAGCGGCTGTGGGGCTTCACGGCGGTGGTAGGGCCTCGCCGAATGTCAAAATCCAGGGAGAAATCTAACTTCCTCTTTTTTCATTTTGTCCTCTCATGTCTGGTGGGGGAGGAGGGGAACTAGAGGGAAAGGAGGGGGGATTGGGGGAGGTAGGGAATGGGGAACAGAGGGAGAGGAGGGCAGTGGGGGAGATGAGTGATAGTGGGGGGGATAGGGGGAGGTGAGGAGTGGGGGATAGAGGGATGGGGGGTAGGGAGGGGAGAGAGGTGATGGAGTGTAGGGGAAAGGAGAGGGAGGGAGAGGTGAGGGAATGATTGGGAAGGGGAGGAGAGGAATAGAGGGGAAAGATCCTGGGGAGATGAGCAGGGAGAGTGGGTGGATTGAGGGTGAGGAGGGAGAGGGGGGAAAGTGAGGGAGGGAGAGTGGGGGAAGAGGGGGAATAGGAGAGGAGGGGAGTGGGGGAGGTAGGGAGTGGCGAATAGAGGGAGAGAAGGGCAGTGGGGGAGGTGAGGAGGGAGGTGGGGGGGCTACGGTGAGGTGAGGAGTGGGGATAGGAGGTGGGGGATAGAGGGATAGGAGGGGGGTAGGGAGGGTTAGGAGTTATGGAGGGAATGACTGATGGTAATGGGAAGGAGAGGGAAGGAGATGTCACGGAGGGATTGGGGAGGGGAGGAGGAGAGGGGAAAGAAGAGGGAGGGTGAAGAGGAGGGGGAGGGAGTGCTGGGGGTTGAGGAGAAATGAGCTGCACCTGCATAGTTGGGGGCTATGCGTGTGTAATGGAATATTGCGTTGGGGGAACGGGTTGCATTGGGGAAACGGGTGAGTGATGGAATATTGCGTTGGGAGAGCAGACCCAACGTGTCTGCACTTAGTCTAGCCTTATATATTACTTGCAAGTCTGATGCTATATATTTAAAAAATCCATAAACCCACCATTCCCAAATGTACTTATTTTTCACAGTGGACCTCATAATAGGAAAAGCTTACTATGTTACGTAGAAGGTTGAATGCTGTATTATTCTTGAAACTGTTGCAATACAACACCTCTCACGCACATCAGTTTGAAGAAGGGCACAAAATGCTGGAGTAACTCAGCGGGTCAGGCAGCATCTCTGAAGAAGAGGAATAGATGACATTTTGAGTCAGGATCCTTCTACAGACTGGGCAGATAATTTCACCAGTTTGATATTTTAAGATATTGGTGAAAGAAATAGTTACAGAAAAATATGTTGGCTGCCCTAATTTGCAAGGACTTATTGGATGACAGAAATGATTGGCACAGCAGGAACCCATTCACTTCATTATCTTAATGTCAGCCAAAGATTGAGCTATTTACGTTACACCCACTTCCTAGCTCTCGATCTTATGCTGATGTTTTTTTCTCTCAGCTTCCCACTAATTTTTTCACCAATTAACTTAAATATATTGACATACAAGTTCTTTGTAAAACAAATTGAACTTGTAGCTGAGCTGATCCTTGTAAAATTAAATTGTTTTGTAAATCTCAATATTATGTTTCAATCTAAAAACTTTATTGATGTATTTGCCAGAGAGTTGCATGTAACCTTCACCAGGAAATAATCAAGGGGGTCTCGTTCTCTACATTGTGTGAGCATTTTGCCAATCGCTCACCTGTCTCTGAGGGTAGAAAAGCTGCAGTTACTGCCATGAAAGAGTAAGTGCCCATAGAAGTTATCCTCTAAGTTACCCACATCCTGGAACTATGTTGGTGCACGTTCATTGTTTCTGGATCAAAATCGTGAAACTCGCTACTCATCAACATTGTCAGAGTACTGTACCTTCGGCAGAAAAACTGCAGGGCTCAAGAAGCTTGCTTGCACTACCTTCTCAAGATAAAGAAATAATGGCATTTCTGATAATGCATATGTTCTAAAAATCAATAAAGAAAATGTCAGCTTTCAGTCACCTGCTTCCATGCCCTTCACATACTTCACCATCAGCGTCACAGACCATTCCATATTCATTAGGGTGGGGAATAGAGGAACATCTGATTCCTGAGGCAACTTGAGGAGCAGCCAATCCTGGAAATATTCAACAAATCAATTTGTCAGAATTATCTGCGATGTTGGGAGAATACGATGATGCAATTTTGTATGATCTTGAGTGTACTGTACTTAATTCTGTAATTAACCTGTCTTTGGTTCTTTGCTGATTAACCTATAATTGTGCATTCAGAATCAGATAATGGGAGCTCAAAACTTCTTATACCTTATTACGATTTTTTATAAACTAAATTATTGAATTTCAAATATATAAATGCTTATTAATTGGATTTTGCTGGATGAAAAATAGGAACTGTATCACATGGCTACACTTCAGAAATACTGCCTGCAAATTGTTTTAGGTTGTCTAAAGGTTTTATTTCCTCGTTCGACTATGTTTCCATTGAAAGGAGAAGAACTGATATTTTTAAGCAAATTTATCCATGCCAGATTAAAAATCTATTACAATAAAAAAGTGAAATAATAATAATAAATTAAAGTAATTAAAGTTGGTTCCTTTAAAATCAAACTATGTAAGCTATTTATTAAAATGTAATACACATCCTGATCCACTGTATTGGACATGGTCCTCTGTTATAACTTGATCTTTTAGCTGAAGAAAGCTAGAGTAGAGTAACATTGAGACAGTATATTGTGTCCCAGGTTAAGATGTAGCAGGATAATTAAAAGTTATTTTAAGGAAGAATATTATTGGGCATACTGTTCTGTTATATTAATGCCAGGTTCTGATATCTAAGCTGATGAAAAACCTTGCTTTTCTCAGTTTGCTTTTAAATTGATAGGACCCTGAGGAGTTATGAAGCTTTTTATATCAATAGACCAGATTCTCACCACAAAGTAATACTGAGGTAATTTTGCATTGTCAAAAGTCCCAGACTTTGAATGAAATGTTACCTAATGGCTCAGCTCTGTTTTGAAGATTAAAGGCATGTAAATGAGATGGTGGACTTAAATGAAATGAAGTATGTGTGAAAATGTGGGGAATGAATGTTTGCGGTGGTTGGTGGGGTACTTTGACATGGGTTACTTTGTCTGGATGGTACTGCACCAAGTTATCGCAGCTGTGTGGATGCAGGTATATGCAGAATATTTCATTGTAACCGTACACTGTTCATCGTCAAAAGACTGTAAGATCTCAGGAGGTGAGTCCCTTGCCACAGGATACTCAGCAACATTTGTGGCTACTGTTTATGTGGCAGATGCATTTGGGTTACTGGTCAATGGTGACCCCAGGAAATTAATCTTCGGAGACTCAATGATATTTATGCACTGAAATGCAAGAATAGATGGTTAGACTTGGTCTTGTGGAAATGGTTATCGTTGACACACATGGCTAATTGTTGACACACTTGGTCAAATGCTGCCTTTATGTCAGCAAGAGCAATCACTCTCATCTCACCTGTACAATTCAGCTCTTCGATTCATGTTTACATGAAGGCTGAGATGCAATCTGGAGCCGAGTGGTTCTGGCAAAACTCAAACTGAGCCTTGATGAGCAGGTGTTTGGTGCATAAGTACCACTTGATGTCATTGTTGACAACAACTTTCAGCAATTTGTTCATAATAGGGGGCGCCGTCCAGTTGGGTATGGCTGCCCAACCTGCAGCTGTCTGTCTTTTCACTTCTTTCTTTAATTTTTAGTGTGTTAAAAAGTGTTTTGTTTTGGAGGTCTATTCTTTTTTATGTGGGGGGGGGGGAAACTGCTCTTCCTGGTCCCTACCCGGTCGGAGAGGCAGCTTTTCTCCGGTGTGCATCTTCGACCCATCCTCGCGGCCTACCAGCTGGCCTGGAGCGGCGTTTCCTGAGGGGACCGGCCAGGACCACGGCTTTGGCGGCGACACAGCGCTGGAGCGCTATCGCGGAGCGGGCGATGCCTTGCCCGGGTCGCCGCGCTGGAACTCCGTTGAGCTGAGACCGCAGGTGAACATCGCGGAGCTGCGGGTCTGTGGAGCGGCCAGCCGTGGGCGGCGGCGCTGAACTTTACATTGGGAGCCTGGGATCTCTCGCCTAGATCACCAGTGGTGGAGCTCCATCCAGCGCGGCCTGCCGGCTTCGGAAGCCGAGGTCTCCAGTAAGGAAGCGGCCGTTCCAGGTGTCCCAAGCCGCTGAGAGGGTTTACCCGACGCCGGAGCACCATCACCCGGCGAGAGGGCCCGAAACATCGGGCTGCCGTAGGGCCGACTGCAGAGGCCTCAATAGGCCTGACTATGGGTGGACAAGGGGATGGGGACTGGACTTTGTGCCTTCCCTCACAGTGGGAACCATTGTGGGGAGATGTTTTTATGTTTATTGTTAAATTCTTTAATGTTGAGTCTTATCTTTATTTGTGTGCTGCATGACAAGTCAAATTTCACTACACCAATTGGTGTATGTGATAATAAATGTCCTTTGTATTCTTTGTTTGTATAATTGACAACAGACCAACCAAGGTAATTTCCCCTATTGTGAACGAAGGAACTGCAGATGTTGGTTTCAACCGAAGGTAGACATGCTGGAGTAACTCAGTGGGACAGGCAGCATCTCTGGAGAGAAGGAATGAGTAATTCCTTGGGAGTAATGTTCCTGGGAGCTGAACATCCAGGCATTTTCAATATTCAGGAGGGATAGAGAGAAAGGAAAAGGAGGTGGGGTAGCGTTGCTGGTTAGAGAGGAGATTAACGCAGTGGAAAGGAAGGACATTAGCTTGGAGGATGTAGAATCGGTATGGGTAGAGCTGCGAAACACTAAGGGGCAGAAAACGCTGGTGGGTGTTGTGTACAGGCCACCTAGCAGTAGTAATGAAGTTGGGGATGGCATCAAACAGGAAATTAGAAATGCGTGCAACAAAGGCAAAACAGTTATAATGGGGGACTTCAATCTACATATAGATTGGGTGAATCAAATTGGCAGGGGTGCTGAGGAAGAGGATTTCTTGGAATGTATGAGGGATAGTTATCTAAACCAACATGTAGAGGAACCAACGAGAGAGCAGGCTATTCTAGACTGGGTATTGAGTAATGAGGAAGGGTTAGTTAGCAGACTTGTTGTGCGTGCCCCCTTGGGCAAGAGTGACCATAATATGGTTGAGTTCTTCATTAGGATGGAGAGTGACATTGTTAATTCAGAAACAACGGTTCTGAACTTAAAGAAAGGTAACTTTGAGGGTATGAGACGTGAATTGGCCAAGATTGACTGGCAATTAGTTCTAAAAGGGTTGACGGTGGATATGCAATGGAAGGCATTTAAAGACTGCATGGATGATCTACAAAAATTGTTCATCCCAGTTTGGCAAAAGAATAAATCAGGGAAGGTAGTGCATCCGTGGATGACAAGGGAAATCAGGGATAGTATCAAAGCAAAAGATGATGCGTACAAATTAGCCAGAAAAAGCAGCATACCAGAGGACTGGGAGAAATTCAGAGACCCGCAGAGGAGGACAAAGGGCTTAATTAGGAAAGGGAAAATAGATTATGAAAGGAAACTGGCAGGGAACATAAAAACTGACTGCAAAAGTTTTTATAGATATGTGAAGAGAAAGAGATTAGTTAAAACAAATGTAGGTCCCTTGCAGTCAGAAACAGGTGAATTGATCATGGGGAACAAGGATATGGCGGACCAATTGAATAACTACTTTGGTTCCGTCTTCACTAAGGAAGACATAAATAATCTGCCGGAAATAGCAGGGGGCCGCGGGTCAAAAGAGATGGAGGAACTGAGTGAAATCCAGGTTAGTCGGGAAGTGGTGTTGGGTAAATTGAATGGATTAAAGGCCGATAAATCACCAGGGCCAGCTAGGCTGCATCCCAGAGTACTTAAGGAAGTAGCTCCAGAAATAGTGGATGCATTAGTGCTAATTTTTCAAAACTCTTTAGATTCTGGAGTAGTTCCTGAGGATTGAAGGGTAGCAAACGTAACCCCACTTTTTAAGAAGGGAGGGAGAGAGAAAACGGGGAATTACAGACCAGTTAGTCTAACATCGGTAGTGGGGAAACTGCTAGAGTCAGTTATTAAAGATGGGATAGCAGCACATTTGGAAAGTGGTGAAATCATTAGACAAAGTCAGCATGGATTTACGAAAGGTAAATCGTGTCTGACGAATCTTATAGAATTTTTCGAGGATGTAACTAGTAGAGTGGATAGGGGAGAACCAGTGGATGTGTTGTATCTGGACTTTCAGAAGGCTTTCGACAAGGTACCACATAAGAGATTAGGATACAAACTTAAATCACACGGTATTGGGGGTTCAGTATTGATGTGGATAGAGAACTGGCTGGCAAACAGGAAGCAAAGAGTAGGAGTAAACGGGTCCTTTTCACAATGGCAGGCAGTGACTAGTGGGGTACCGCAAGGCTCAGTGCTGGGACCCCAGCTATTTACAATTTATATTAATGATCTGGACAAGGGAATTGAAAGCAACATCTCCAAGTTTGCGGATGACACTAAGCTGGGGGGCAGTGTTAGCTGTGAGGAGGATGCTAGGAGACTGCAAGGTGACTTGGATAGGCTGGGTGAGTGGGCAAATGTTTGGCAGATGCAGTATAATGTGGATAAATGTGAGGTTATCCACTTTGGTGGCAAGAACGGGAAGGCAGACTATTATCTAAATGGTGGCCGATTAGGAAATGGGGAGATGCAGCGAGACCTGGGTGTCATGGTACACCAGTCATTGAAAGTAGGCATGCAGGTGCAGCAGGCAGTGAAGAAAGCGAATGGTATGTTGGCCTTCATAGCAAGAGGATTTGAGTATAGGAGCAGGGAGGTTCTACTGCAGTTGTGCAGGGTCTTGGTGAGACCACACCTGGAGTATTGCGTACAGTTTTGGTCTCCAAATCTGAGGAAGGACATTATAGCCATAGAGGGAGTGCAGAGAAGGTTCACCAGACTGATTCCTGGGATGTCAGGACTTTCATATGAAGAAAGACTGGATAGACTTGGCTTATACTCGCTGGAATTTAGGAGATTGAGAGGGGATCTTATAGAAACGTACAAAATTCTTATGGGGTTGGACAGGCTAGATGCAGGAAGATTGTTCCCGATGTTGGGGAAGTCCAGGACAAGGGGTCACAGCTTAAGGATAAGGGGGAAATCCTTTAAGACCGAGATGAGGAAAAACTTTTTCACACAGAGAGTGGTGAATCTCTGGAACTCTCTGCCACAGAGGGTAGTTGAGGCCAGTTCATTGGCTATATTTAAGAGGGAGTTAGATGTGGCCCTTGTGGCTAAGGGGATCAGGGGGTATGGAGAGAAGGCCGGTACGGGATACTGAGTTGGATGATCAGCCATGATCATATTGAATGGCGGTGCAGGCTCGAAGGGCCGAATGGCCTACTCCTGCACCTATTTTCTATGTAATGTTTCGGGTCGAAAACATTACAAGAGACAAGATTCAGTAGTATTTGGAAAACAAAGATTTATTATGATAGACGGGTCTGAAGGAGGGTCCCAACCCGAAATGTTACCCATTCCTTCTCTCAGAGATGCTGCCTGTCCCGCTGAGTTACTCCACCATTTTGTGTCTATCTCAAGTCAAGTCAAGTCAAGTGAGTTTATGGTCATGTGTCCCTGATAGGACAATGAAATTCTTGCTTTGCTTCAGCACAACAGAACATAGTAGGCATTGACTACAAGGCATTCTATAAATATATACATACATGAATCAATATACTGATAAAGTGCAAAAAACAGTATTGGCTAATAAAGTTCAGTGTTATGTCCGAGCCAGGTTTAATAGCCTGATGGCTGTGGGGAAGTAGCTATTCCTGAACCTGGTCGTTGCAGTCTTCAGGCTCCTGTACCTTCTACCTGAAGGTAGTAGGGAGATGAGTGTGTGGCCAGGATGGTGTGGATCCTTGATGATACTGCCAGCCTTTTTGAGGCAGCGACTGTGATAGATCCCCTCGATGGAAGGGAGGTCAGAGCCGATGATGGACTGGGCAGTGTTTACTACTTTTTGTAGTCTTTTCCTCTCCAGGGCACTCAAGTTGCCGAACCAAGCCACGATGCAACCGGTCAGCATGCTCTCTACTGTGCACCTGTAGAAGTTAGAGAGAGTCCTCCTTGACAAACCGACTCTCCGTAGTCTTCTCAGGAAGTAGAGGCGCTGATGTGCTTTCTTAATAATGGCATCAGTGTTCTCGGACCAGGAAAGATCTTCAGAGATGTGCACGCCCAGGAATTTGAAGCTCTCGACCCTTTCAACCATCGACCCGTTGATATAAGCTGGACTGTGGGTCCCCATCCTACTCCTTCCAAAGTCCACAATCAGTTCCTTGGTTTTGCTGGTGTTGAGGGCCAGGTTATTGTGCTAGCACCATATGGACAGTTGCTCGATCTCTCTTCTATACTCTGACTCATCCCCATCAGTGATACGTCCCACAACAGTGGTGTCGTCAGCGAACTTGATGATGGAGTTCGCACTATGTCCGGCTACGCAGTCATGAGTATAGAGTGAGTACAGCAGGGGGCTGAGCACGCAGCCTTGAGGTGCTCCCGTGCTAATTGTTATCGAGTCTGACACATTTCCACCAATACGAACAGACTGTGGTCTGAGAGTGAGGAAGTCGATGATCTAATTGCAGAGGGATGCGCAGAGACCCAGTTCTGCGAGTTTGGTAACCAGCTTGGAGGGGATGATTGTGTTAAATGCCGAGCTGTAATCGATGAATAACAGCCTGACATATGAGTTTTTGTTGTCCAAGTGGTCCAGAGCGGAGTGGAGGGCCAGCGAGATTGCATCCACCGTTGATCTGTTGTGGCGGTAAGCGAACTGCAGTGGGTCCAGGTTTTTGTCGAGGTAGGAGTTGATCTGCGTCATGATCAACCTCTCAAAGCACTTCATGACCACAGGCGTTAGTGCCACAGGTCGATAGTCATTGAGGCACGTTACCTTACTCTTCTTGGGCACTGGTATAATTGATGCCCTTTTGAAGCAGGTGGGAACCTGAGACCTCAGAAGTGAGAGGTTGAAAATGTCCGTAAAAACTCCAGCCAGTTGGTCCGCACAGGTTTTTAGAACACGACCAGGTATACCATCAGGTCCAGGCGCTTTTCGAGGGTTCACCCCTCTGAAGGATTTCCTGATGTCGGCCTCTGTGACTGAGACTGAAATACCATCACAGCGAATGGGGGCTCGGCAAGGCACATTCTATCTTCCCCTATTGTGAGGTGGACACCAGTGTTATAACCATGTTAGAACAACTTGGCAAAAGAGGTAGCTAGTTCTGGAGTGAAGTTGTAATGTAATCTGGTAAAATTACTTTTACCAATGTTCCAGCTGTTTTTTACTATCACATGGAATGAATCTAAATGGCCTAAGACAGTTTCTAAGATGCAGAGATTGCAGGAGTCAGGTTGAATAATCAAAAAGGAGTTTGACCTTCCCTTTGTCCACTTAGCTCTATCGCAACTCTTAACATTTGTAACTGCTGAAAAAAGTTTGAAGTTTATTAGAAGTTTTATTACCTCTACAAGGTCATTCTTACAGTCATCAAGAGAGTGAAACAACATTGTGGTAGAAATTTCCATATATGAAATGAGTTCAGACAACATTTATAAAATGGTTCACAAGGTGCACATTATGTACATGGACATATTGTAAAAAGGCATGGAAGCATTAAATGGTAACGTCGTCATATACTTTTATCAGATTTCTAGCTTTTCTATGCAATGCAATGTATGGCAACATTTCCTGTTCCGTTATTTTCTGGGGATACAATAATGCAAAAGTCAAGCGCTTGGCATCACTGAATGAGCTGAAATTTCATCCCTCTGGATATCCCTCAGGAAAAGGAGAATTGAAGCCTAATTTTTTCTTTATGTTTCTGATTTTTTTTTGTGGATTGTCAATGCATAAATATATTGTTGAATTATACACCTATTTAACTTAATTTGAGTTATACACCTCTGCTTTGAAACAACCTGCTCAGTCTGGTAGTTAAAATGTCAGAATTACAAGGTTTTATAGCATGCTGCTATTGCATTCCTATCCAGTGGCCTTTTAGTTCCGAATAATCATTGTTTATAGGGGTTTTTAAGCAGCTGAGTGCCTCCATAATTTTAAAAGTCACAAATGATTGATGCCATCAGCCTTGTAAAGCGAGTTCAACTAAACAGATCAGGTGAGATCATGGGCAAAGCATTAATTATAGAGGCCAGGATAACTTTTTATAATTGCTGTGAGGATTCCTTGTGCTCATGCTTTGAGCATTGCAAGATACCTCTGAGTCTCCATAGTCCCAGGTTTGCCTCTCTCTCAGCTATGTATTGGGAACCACCCTTTAGTTCCCAGCACTCGAGTAATTATCTGCATCCGCCTTCTGCCTTTTACTGCATTCCTGCTAGCTTTGGGAAGAAGCCAATTTGATACAATTCAAGTGATTCAGATCTCACACTTAACTCTCCAACAGTGTTTCCTGCTTGTTGCAAACTAAACCCCAGCCTAAATAAATCCTGGAAAATTGACAAAGAAGAGATTCAACGTGCTTAATGATATATGCCTCACTGCAAAGGACATGGTGATTGAGGCAGATGAGCTGAAGGCAGTGTTGGACTCACAAGAATATGGTTCAATGGTCCTTTATTGTCATGTGTACCATTTAAGGTATAGTGAAATTTGATTTATCATACCATCATACCAAAAAAAAAGCAACAATACACACACTGACATAAAAGTTAACATAAGCACCCACCACAGTGGCTCCCCCACATTTCTCACTGTGATGGAAGGCAATAAAGTCTCTTCTTTCCTCCTTATTCTCCCGCGGACAGGGCAGTCAAACCATCGGCAGTCCGGGCGATCGAAGCACCCACATTGGGGCGATCGATGCTCCTGCGATCGGGGCAGTCGAAAATCCTGCGGCTTGGAGTTCCCGAAGTCGGTCCCTAACCAAGGGATCGCGAGCTCTACGATGTTAAGTCCGCAGGCTCCCGCGATTGGAGCTTCCATAGTTGATCCCTGACAAAGGGACCGCAAGCTCCATGATGTTAAGTCTGCAGGCCCCCGCGGTTGGAACTCCCAAAGTTGATCCCCAGCAAGAGGCCACCAGCTACTCGATGTTAAGCCTCAGCACGGACGGAGATACGATACGGAAACAAAAATCGCATCTCCGTCGAGGTAAGAGATTTTAAAATGTTTCCGCCAACCCCCCCCACCCCCACATAATACAAAGCTAAAAATACATTAAAACATACATTTAACAACATACTAAAAACAACAAAGAAAGAAAAGGATGAGACAGACTGTTGCCGAGGCTGCCATTGTACGGCGCCACCCGGTGGAATATCTTTGGCACTACTAAAACATGGCTTAAAATGCAACTTCATTTTTAAGATGAGATGGAAGAACTGAGGATAAAATATAGACAAACTATTATGATTGGGAGAAAGAAATGTTAGAAAGATCCTCAATATGTGCCAAAATATCCTCGATTCCATGTTCTGTAAACTTGCTTTATCATCTTTTGTGCGGTACTTACTTAAACCCTACTGAAAGTCCATATACACAAACGTTTGCTCGTTTTGCTTATCTAATCTGCGAAAACTTAATTTCCCCAAATCCATGGTGAACTCTGTCGACTCCTATTATTATTTTCAGTTCTTTCATCATTTAATAACATTTTTGCTTCTGCTGATGTCACGTTAACTGATCTAACCATTTATCTATTTGTGAAACCATTCTAAAATCTGAGGTATTGTAGAAGATGACTGAGCATCAGAATCTGTAAAGACACGGCTTTCAAAAATTTTGGTATGCAAGTCATCAATTCCAAGAGATTTATGGAATTCAGTTCCATTCATTATTCTAATACTTTTTGATAACTTATGTTAATTTCTTTCAACTCTACATTCTTCCTAGACATGTTGTTCTCCACGATTTTCAGAAGATTTTTGTGTATTTCTTCATTGAAAACAGAAGTCAAATATTTGTTTAATTTCCCTGCCATTTCTTCATGCCTAAATAGCAGTTCTTTTGTTTCAATCCGTCATGGACTCTCATTAACGTTTGCTAATCTTTTCCTCTTTAGATATCTTCAAAAATCTCTATGGTCTATTTATTTCTTGCTAAATTAGTATCATATGGAAAGGAATAAATGCAGTATCAAGTAAGTATTACGGACTTCAATATTTTAAAAGGTGAATATATCACCAGACCAGTGAAAGTTGAGAGCAAAAGTAGGGGATCTGACCAGCAGTAAAGGGAGTTTTATCTGAGGATCAGACTGCTAATGTATTATTTTTTATCAAAAATAAACAAAATAATTACTTGCCTATGAGTTTCATGTTGGTGAGCAAGTTATTAGAATCAGTTGTGAGAAATACAAATTACACACAAATATATATATGATATATAATATTCTACAAGAGTACAAAGATAAAAGACTGCAAAAAAAACAATACATTCGTGCAAAATACAATGAGAAAACAAGTCCATGATGGTGCAGCAGGTGTCATAATGTTCCTTAGCTGAAGTAGGATACTGTTGTGCAGATCGGATCAACCACCTGATGGTCGTAGAAGAGTAGCTATTCCTGAACCTGATGGTGTGTGACTTTAGGCTTCTGTACCTCCTACCCAAATAGCAGCGAGAAGAGGGCATGGGCCGGATCATGGCGATCCGTAATCATGATGTATTCAAGAGAGAGTTGGATATCATTCTTAGGGCTAACGGAATCAAGGGATATGGGGAGAAAGCAGGAACGGGGTTCTGGATGATCAGCCATGATCATATTGAATGGCAGTGCTGGCTCAAAGGGCCGAATGGCCTACTCCTGCAACTGTTGTCTATGTTCTGTTTCTATGTAATGATAACTGTAACTGTAGAATATATCACATGACTCAAATCAACCATTATAGTACTGTTCTTAAAGTTACTGTTACCATTATATACACTACAATAACGCTGCTTTTTTGATGCAGCAGCTCATGCAGATATTTTTGATTTTGGGAAGGGCTGTGGCTGTGATGGACCGGGATGAGTCTACTACTCTGCAGCCTCTCGCATTCCCATGCAACCTATTATATACATTCCCTTTCCTCTCTCCACTCCCTCTCTTTAGCAATGTAAAATATTTGATTCCTAACTTTTCTCTGTTCTGATGAAAGATCTTTGACCAGGAATATTAACTTTGTTTCACTGTCCACAGATGCTGACTAACTGCTGCAAGTTTCTATATATTTTGTATTCTTATTTGAGTTCTTGAAAGAATTGTGTACAACAACAGTTGGGTTGCAGCTCAGTCCTTAAAATATTGCTGGTTTATACGTTACAAGAAGGAAGTGATTGATTTGCGGATAATGCAGAAGGGATTTATAGGGGTGGTGCCAGCACTGGAAATTATTTTATTTGTGAAAAGTTGGAATAACTTGGGATTGTTTCCTTGGAACAGAGAAGGATGAGGAGTGTATTGAGGCCTAAATGGAAGGATCTACTTAGAAAGGGGATTTAAAAAAATCAGAGGGGCATATATTTAAGATAAATTGTTAGAGCATTAGGATAGAGATGAGAAATAAAATTCACCCGGGTAAAGAGTCTGGTGCTCTGCCTGATATGGTGGAAGAGACAGAAGTCTTTACTATGTTTCCAAAATACTTAAATGTTCACTTGAAGAGCCCTGAGCTGTGAACCTAATCCTGGCACGCTTGGTTGTGCTTTCTTGTCTCCCTCTGTTGTTTCATTTTCATGGAATCTATTAAAGCCCTTCCTATTCTTTACCGGTGTGACTACATTTTATATGTATAAAAACCTTTTTTTAGAATCTTTTTATTATTTTTATTTTAAGTCTGATTATAGACATATTCTCTGCTTCCTAATAACTACCGCTTTTGTTAAACTCCCTTTAATTCTTTTGAGTCTATATCCTGTTTGAACATTTCCCCTTGTTTGTCATTGTCTTATCTGATAATTTCTCCTGTTTTTCTCTACTAATTTCCTTTCCAGTCAAATACTTTTATCTTCAACTAATTTCAAAGGTTCAAAAGTTCACTTATTGTACTAATTTCTCTCATTCCATTTTTATTTAAACCTGCTTAATTATGAGTACTTAGTCCTAGATGTTTCCAAAACATTATGTCTTATGCTATTTCTGCAAATAAATATCCATAATTTAGCCCTTTCTAGTTGGACTGAAACAATACTCAATCTGGAAATTACTCCTTATTTGCATTGAGATGCATGAGCTAATCAATTTTTAATCTGTGTTTCAGTAAAGATTTATATTTGACCTAATCTCATCTTCAAGATCCTTTTTAATTTATTAAAATTTTCCACACTCAACTCCTACTGCCTGCTCCATTCCTCATGGAAAGGATTAGAATCTGCTGAAAATGTGTCTGGGGTTTTGGAATAAGTCAGGTTGTATGATGGATTCCCTTTCAAGCTATTTTTTTCATTCTTTGGGCTTCTCTGATTCGAAACGTAAGATGAACCCGGTTTGAGTGTACTAGTGAGACCATCAATGAACCACACATGTGTTCTGACAGCAAAACCCAGTACCATTGTTCTCCCATAGCAGGCAGATTGTAATCTTCTATCATTTTTCAATCTATCCCTCAACCGCCACCCTAGTCGTGCCAAGAACCAGGGGCGCAATCAGTTCCTTTCTGAATGAGGTGAATTATGATTTCATAAGTTCACAAGGCCTAGGAGCAGAATGAAGGCATTTGACCCAACGAGACTACTCCTTCATTCAATCATGGCTGATTCATCTTTCACTCTGAACCCCATTCTCCTGCTTTCCCCATAACCTTTGTCACCTTACTAATCAAGAACCTATCAATTTCTGCTTTAAAAAGACTGACTCCACAGCCATCAGCAGCAATGAATTCCACAGATTTACCAACCTCTGGCTAAAGAAATTCCTGCTCATTTCCTTTCCAAAGGTATGTCATTTTATTCTGAGGCTGTGCCCTCTGGTCTTAGACTCTCCCACTAGTCGAAACATCCTCTCCACATCCATTCTAACCAGGCCTTCCATTATTCTGATTTGAAATACACTGCCTGAAATCCCACAAAACCATTTGCACCTGTTCTGCTGCAATTCCTCAATGCTATTGAGAACACCGATCGATCACACTCCTGCCCTTCGTGTCTTTTATTTGTTAATAAGCATCTGCAGTTCCTTGATTCTACTTGAAAATGCAAAATTACTCTGCCTTATAGATGACATGCCATTTGTGTTGCTTTGTCTTCCTTTACATCCTCAACTATACAATATGCACTGGGAGAAACTGGTCATATGTAAGTCTTTGAAGACTCTACCAATCCGAGACTCTAGATTTTCCTAATTTATGGCAATAGACAATAGGTGCAGGAGTAGGCCATTTGGCCCTTCGAACCAGCATCGCCATTCACTGTGATCATGGCTGATCTTCCACACCCAGTACCCCATTCCTGCCTTTTCCCCATATCCCCTGACTGTTATATTTAAGAGCTCTATCCAACTCTCTCTTGAAAGCATACAGCGAATTGGCCTCCACTGCTTTCTGAAGCAGAGAATTCCACAGATTCACAACCCTCTGTGTGAAAACGTTTTTCCTCATCTCCGTTCTAAATGGCTTACCCCTTATTCTTAAACTGTGGCCCCTGGTTCTGGACTCCCCCAACATCGGGAACATGTTTCCTGCATCTAGCGTGTCTAAACCCTTAATAATCTTATATGTTTCAATAAAATCCCCTCTCATCCTAAATTCCAGAGTATACAAGCTCAGCTGCTCCATTCTATCAACATAAGACCCAACCTAAAACAGCACAGCTGAAATCGGCAACTCTTGAGATCCAGGATGACTGGATCTGCAACCCACTATTTTATGGTCGATTAATTCAGTTCCATGCTCCTCCACCATCCTTATATTTTTAACATCACATTAGAGAGAGAGGTTGGAAGTAGCTCCACTATCAGCTACGGTACATTTTCAACTAACCTGGAATGTTCCTGGCAATAAAGTCAAGAATGTAACTGTCTTACAGCTTTGGAATTTGCTGGCTGTTGTCCAAAACCAACTACAATGTACAACAATCACAATCTCGTGTTCAAAGTTGGTCAATAACGAAGCATCTCTGATTCTTTACTAGATAGTATGGTAGGTAAGCAAAGACTTCATCACGACACAAAGGAAGGTTACCTGGGATTTCAGACAGTGTGTTCAAAATCACAATTATTCACTGTATTTGGTGACATCACCCTATTTCTCGTTCTTTTCTATATTATCTTCTATCAACTAGTTAAAGATCAACTTGCCAGTGAAAAACTTTTACTATTTAGTCTTTTTGAATCGTTCATAGTTTTAAACCCCTTGTTGTAAATTGTTATGAACCTGAGGAAAAATAATTCTTGTTTTTCCAGTTTATCCACATTACTGAAGTCCCTCTTGAGCATAATAATATTCCGGCTGAATCATAATCATCGATTTAAGGTTCAGTGATGCTTCCTTGCCAGTACATACACATATATATCTATAGATCCTTTGTCTTTTAACAGTTCCATTTGTATCAGCTTATCCCATCTCTTTCATCTCTTTGAGTAAATCATATCCCTGTCTTTTCTAGCCATAGGAATACAGAATACAGGAACACATGTAGGCCAATCAGCCCTTTGATCCTACTCTGTCATACATTAAGTGCAATGCCGCCAGGATTTTGAAACATATAAGATTTTGATTTGATTTGATATCTTTTATTTGATTTGATATCTTTTATTTCGAACGAACGATTAAAAAAAGAAAAGAAAAGATGAAAATGAATAATAAATAAAGGAAAATTATATATATACATATATATATATACATAAATACATACATACATACATATACATGTACATATATACATACATACATATACACATATACACACATACACATATACATAACATATATGTACATACATAAATTAAAAAATCAAAAGCCAATTTCAACATAATACACATTAGACTCGTTTGAAAATGGATAGGAAGAAGCCTATGCTTGTCAAGTCCTACCCCCATTCTTCACCATTAACAAATGCAAAATTCAATAAAATAAACTAAACAGACAATTCAATTAAAACTACTCCAATCAAGCTATTAAGAAAAAAGAACAAAAAAAAGAAAAGAACAAAAAGAACAAGCACCATTAACATCTGTGAGATTTACATTCTCCTTCCTCATTACTGTACTTTTCAAAGATATATCTTTTGTACATTTTTTTAAATTGCATTATATTCATACTTTCTTTAATCGTTTCATCAAGACCATTCTACAAAACCACCCTACAAATGGAAATACACATACTTTTTAAATTGGTCCAAGCATAATGCTGTTTCAAGTTTAGTTTTCCTCTAAAGTTATAACCCCCCTCTCTGTCTCTGAACAGTTTTTGTATGTTTACAGGTAGCAGTTTATTTTTTGCTTTATAAATTATTTGTGCAATCTTAAATTCTACCAGATCCTTAATCTTTAAGGTGTGTAATTTTAAATACAGTATATTGGTGTGTTCATGATATCCTACATTGTTTACTATACAAATAGCTCTTTTTTGTAGTGTGCTTAGTGATTGTAAGGTGGTTTTGTAGGTGTTGCCCCATACTTCCACACAGTCATTTAAATATGGTAACACAAGTGAGCTGTACAGAATATACAGTGCTCTCTCATTCAAAACATGCCTTGCTTTCCCCATCACTCCAATACTCCGTGCTACTTTTGCTCTCACATGTTTTATATGGGGTTTCCAGCAGATTTTGTGATCAAGAATCACACCCAGAAATTTGTAAGATTGTTAAGGGCTTGGACACGCTAGAGGCAGGAAACATGTTCCCGATGTTGGGGGAGTCCAGAACCAGGGGCCACAGTTTAAGAATAAGGAGTAAGCCATTTAGAACGGAGACGAGGAAACACTTTTTCTCACAGAGAGTGGTGAGTCTGTGGAATTCTCTGCCTCAGAGGGCGGTGGAGGCAGGTTCTCTGGATGCTTTCAAGAGAGAGCTAGATAGGGCTCTTAAAAATAGCGGAGTCAGGGGATATGGGGAGAAGGCAGGAACGGGGTACTGATTGGGGATGATCAGCCATGATCACATTGAATGGCGGTGCTGGCTCGAAAGGCCGAATGGCCTACTCCTGCACCTATTGTCTATTGTCTATTGATAAAGGGCCTTCGTGGCCAGGTTAAGAACTACACCTATAACAAATGGGACTTGACAACTGGCCCGTTGCCTTGGCAGCATTCCAGGGTTGGCCTGGCCACATGTAGCCATTGGCATCCTCCTGCACTGCTCCACTGCTCTGTGCTATGTCAGGCCATGTCTAGTCCACGAGCTAGGTCTCTTGGAGAGGAGCCCAGGCTGTTACAGGGCCTCCAACGGCCGACTCCGCCATCGAGGTGCACTGCACAGCCTCCCGCAGCCCGTATCCTTACTGGCACTCTATTCCCAATTCCACGGCTGACGTCATATCACCACACGGCAGGTTGTGATAGCACTAGAGAGGTTGTAGATGAGATTTATAAAGGTGGTTGCCAGTACTGAATTCCAGTTATAAGAGACTTTGACTAATTTAAGAAATTATCTTAGAAGCTAGGAGGCTGTTGGGAGTTGGGGCAGGCTGAGAAAGGGTGAAATGGAAAGGACCTATTTCCCTTAGTAAAGAGGTCAATCCCTAGATCCAAGTTAATTGGTGGTTGGAGTAGTAGGCTAGGGAACAAAAGCTACTAAAATAATGGAACAAACACAGGTGTCCGAATAATTGCATTAAGAGCCATAATATTTAAAATTACAGAGGCAACACAATCAGGAAAGTGGATGTAACCTAAGCCACTCCATTTTTGCTCCGCTTAAGCATGGTCAACTAACTAACGTCTTTCTATGCTATAAATTCCAAAGATATATAAAAACAATGGAAGAAACAGGAAGATAATTGTCTTTTGGCTTCTGTACCTCCTGCCCAATGCTGGCAGTGAGAAGAGATGGTGGGGCTCCATGATGATAGATAGGGTGGCACAGTGGTGCAGCGATAGAGTTGCTGCCTTTACAGCGCCAGAGAACTGGGTTTGATTCTGACCAAGGGTGCTGTCTGTACTGAGCGTGTACGTTCTCCCTGTGGCTATGTGGATTTTCTCCGGGTGCTCCGGTTTCCTCCCACACTCCAAAGACGGACAGGTTTGTAAGTTAATTGGCTTCGGTAAAAATTGTAAATTGTCTCTACTATGTAGGATAGTGCTAGTGTACGGGGTGATCGCTGGTGCGGACTCACTGAACTGAAGAGCCTATTTCTGCCCTGCATCTCTAACGTCTAAAGGTACTGCCTTTTTGAGGCAGCAGCTCGTATAGATGTTTTGATTGTGGGGAGGGATGTACAGGTAGCTGTGATGGACCAGGTTGAGTCTACCACTCTGCATCCTTTTGAAACTGATATCTAAATATCTATCACTGAAGGAAGAAGAAATTAAATTCACGTCCCAGGCTGTGCTGTGGAAATTCAGCTGCTGCTTATTTGTTAATAATCTACGTAGTGTGACTTGACCTGTGGCAACAACTTCATAGTAGGTTAAGTTATTGTGGTATTATGGAATAATAGTGTAAGGAATGCCTTTATTTTGTAGTAACCGGAGGGTGGCGCTGCTGCCAGTGGTCAGGCTGCAGTGACGGCATCCGGCCTGAAGTTGGGGCTGTGGGGGGAACCGGATGGACGTAGGGGCCAGGCCCGGGCATGCACACGAGGCTCGTCATCCCATCAGCCTTACAAGGTGATGTGCTGCAGAGACTACATGAGGAACACCTGGGGGTGACAAAGTGCAGGGGTCGGGCCAAACAGACGGTATGGTGGCCAGGACTCAGCAGCCAGCTGAATGACATGGTCTGAAATGTAGAACCTGCATCCAAGAGAGAAGGAACGTCAAAGAGCCGCTGATGCCAACGGAGATGCCAGACAGGCCTTGGCAAACCTTGGGAGCTGACCTGTTCACGCTGAAAGACAAGACTTATCTACTAGTAGTAGATTATTTCTCAAGGTATGTGGAAGTTGCGCTGCTGTCACCCACAAGGTCCACAGATGTGGTGGTGCACCTGAAATCCATGTTTTCTCGTCATGGAATTTGTGAGTTTCTTAAAAGTGACAATGGGCCCCAGTTCTCAGGTAGCCACTTTAAAGCCTTTGCAGCAGAGTATGGCTTTGTGCACATCACGAGCAGCCCCAAGTTTCCTCAGAGCAATGGGGAGGCGGAACGCGCTGTACAAACCGTGAAAAACCTGCTAATAAAGGCATCAGACCCATATCTTGCATTGCTGGCCTACAGAGCAACCCCTCTACAGAACGGCTATAGCCCGGCCGAGCTGTTGATGGGGCGCCGCCTCCGCACTACAGTTCCTGCCCTTCCAACCCTGCTGAATCCAGTTTTGCCTGACTACAACGCGCTGGGGGCCAAAGAAAGGGAGAAGAGGAGGAACGACGCAAGATCCTTCGACAAGAGGCACGGAGCGAGAAACCTGGAGCCACTCGTACCTGGGGAGGATGTGTGGATCACCGATGCACGAGTCCAGGGCACAGTGCTATCCACACACAACACCCCTCGCTCTTACATCGTCCAGGTGCCTCAGGGCACACTGAGGAGGAACCGGCATCACTTGGTGCCGCTGCAGACCAACAGTGGGGTAGTCGACGCTGATGAGCCACCGGTGGAAGAAGATTCACCTACACCAGAGCCAGCTCCACCAGTGACAACATCACCCAGCAGAGAGGGCCCCACCACAGAGACTGTGCGGACCTGGTGTGGGAGAGAGGTTAGAAAGCCGCAGAGACTTGATTGGTGATTTATTGATTTGTTTTCTACAGTAAAAAAAAAGAGAGTGAAATGTGAGTGTGAAATTGTTCTGCTTTACTGTTTACATTTACCTGAAACCTGAGAGTTTAAGTTTTGAAGAACACAGCCTGCTAAAGTAATAGTTCACAGTATGGTAACGTGTAAGTTATTTTATTTCTATTTTGCATGCTTGAAACAGATACAGATCAGGGACAGGTCTTCCAGCAAAAGGGCAGAATAAACACCTTAAGACCTGCAGAGACAAAGGTAGTCCACCCTTTGTTCTCAAAGAAAGGGAGATGTGGTATTATGGAATAATAGTGTAAGGAATGCCTTTATTTTGTAGTAACCGGAGGGTGGCGCTGCTGCCAGTGGTCAGGCTGCAGTGACGGACAGAGTTGCTAAATAAAGACAGACTCCGATTACGTCGTTGTACGAGCCTCATTATAAGAATAACATGACAGTTATGACAGCGCATGGCTGATGATAACTGGTTAACTAATACACTCACAAATGCAAGATTACCAGTCGGTTAAAGTACAATAGGGTGTCAAAAGCTGGAAATCTCTATCTGGAGGAAAAGTCAGTGTATTGTAGAGAGGAAATAAAGTATTTGGGGAGTTGGCCTTCCGATAGTTGTGGGAATAAAAGGCCAGGAAGGGATAGGCCACAGAGCAAAGTGTCCATAATGTTAACACTTGGAGAATGAGGTAGTATAACATAAATTTAACGCTAACAAAACTTCAAGGATCCAAAGTCTGATAGCTCAAAGCAATCTTAACTTTGGATTCATAGTTTGAAACCCCAGCTCTACTGTTTCAACAACCATTCTTTTTACAGAGGATATTAGTTACGGCTATATTTCTTGATATGAGTTGTGGTATATTTCTTTACAGTCCATAAAAATAAACTTGGAGAAGCTGGGAATTTCAACTGCTTTTCTGGGCAAAGTTATGTAGACTGTCAAATGGGTATTCCTATGATGAACGCAACATCATGAAGTGAGACAAATGGTCAGCGGGTGTCATTGAAGAATAGTATGTATTAATATTACTTTACAATGCAGTGAAACTGTATTCAAAAATAACGATATATATATCAAACAACATCAATGAGACACAAAGTGATGGAGTAACTCAGTGGGACAGGCAGCATCCCTAGAGAATATGGATAGGTGACGTTTTGGGTCGGGACCCTTCTTCAGATTGATTGTTGGGGGGGTGGGGGTGGGGGCGGAGACAGTGTGGCAAGTAATAGGTGCAGACAGGTAACGCAGGGTTTTGTTAGACAGATGGCTGGACAAAGGCCAGGGATGAAAGAATAGGTATGAGACAAAAGGATTGAAATGTTGTGTATTGTCAAGCCAGAGGAAGGAATAAAGAGGGAGGGGGGGGGGGGAATGGGTGCAAGTCCAGGTGGGACACAGGGGAGGGGAAAGAAGGTGTGTAAGGGAGGGAGGGGGGTGGATGTTAGAGGCCCTAAAATTGAAGAATCAAACTTTCATACTGCTGGGTTGTAGGCTGCCCATGTGGAATATGAGGAATTGTTCCCCTAGCTTGTGTGTGGCCTCACTCTGGCAATGGAAGAGGCCCAGGGCAGAAAGGTTAGAATGGGAAGGGGAGTTAAAATGGTTAGCAACCGCGGTATCCAGTGAGCCTTGGCAGACCGAGTGCAAGTGTTCAGTGAAACATTCACTGGTTTCGCTGATGCACACACGGCCACATCAGGAACACTGGAGGTAGTGTCCTCCCCCTTCCCTTTCTCCCCTCCCTCCCTTCCTTCCCTATGCCCCACCTGGACACACACCTATTTCTCCCCTCCCCCCCCCCCATTTCCTTCCTCTGGCTTCACAATTTGCTACTTTCAGTCCTTTTGTCTCACACCTTGTTTTTTTTCATCTCTGGTCTTTGTCCAACCATCTGTCTGTCAAAACCTCCCCCTCCCCTCTCCTGTGTTCACATATTACCTGCCATGATTTGTTCTGCCCCTCCTTTCTTCCAGCTTTCTTTCCTTCCCATCCCCGCCCCTACAATCAGTCCCAACCCAATACGTAACATATCCAAGTTCTCCAAGGATGCTGCCTGACTCACCGAGTCACTCCAGCACTTTATGTCCTTTTTTATAAACCAGCATCTGCAGTTTCTTGTTTCAACATCCAAGAGATATTATAAAATGTTTTTCTGTTTTAGAGGAGTTCAGATTTATAATACATAAATTTAAAATAAAAGGTAATTTAAGTCATGCCAGAAATATGTTACACATACAAAGATTGGGAAACTGTTTTTCCCAAAGACAATTTAAGACAGATCAGTTGGTAACTGAAATTAGTTTATTTTATTAGATAAAACCATTACGAGTTAGAGAACCAAGACAGGACATGGAGGCTCGAAGGACTGTTGCAAAAAGTCAGAGCTTATAGGATCCTTGGCAAAATGGCATATTGGATCCAAACTCAGCTTGTCAATAGGAGACAGTGTAATGGTGAGGGATTGCTTTAGTGATTGGAAGCCTGCGATCAGCGGTGTATAACAGGGATCAGTTCTGAGACATTTTCCGATTGTTATATACATTAATGACTTGGACATGAGTGTGGGAGATATGATTACTAAGTTTGTAGATAGCACCAAAATTGGTGTTGTGCATAGTGAGGAGGATAGGCTTCCTGATTTGATCAGCTAGTAAATGGGACAGAGCAATAGCAAACAGAATTTAATCCTGTTAAGTTTGAAGCACTGCATTTTAGCATGTCATTTAAGGATAGGGCAGCACAATGGTATGGCCCTTGGGACATTGAGGAAGATGTAGGTGTCCAAATATCCCTTAATGTGGCAACATAGGTAGATGGGAAAGCAGGCAGAATGCTGGTCTTCATTGGCCATAGAATATAAAAGCATTGTAGTTATAGTGCAACTTTATAAAACATTGTTGGGACCACATCAGGACTATATTGCATGGTTTCAGTTGCTTCAAAAGAGGCTGCAGAGGAGATTCACCAGGCTGTTGTACCAGAGTGTCGCATTTTTGAGGAGAGACTGGATAGGCTGGGATAGCTTTCTTTGGAGCTGAGAGGGAACCTGTTAGAGGTGTACACAATTATGAGGGGCATAGATAGGGTAGATAGTAGTACCATGCCTAAAGTCCCTGTGAATAATATTCACTCATCAATTAACTTGCCTGCACAAAGCCATGCTGTAGCCCTAATATATCTTTGTAGGAAGGAACTGCAGGTGAAGAGCGAAGATAAACACAAAATGCTGGAGTAACTCAGTGGGACAGGCAGTATCTCTAGATAGAAGGAATGGGTGACATTTCGGGTCGAGATCCTTCTTCAGACCCTTCTATCGTAATAAATCTTTGTTTTCCTAATACAACTAAACCTTGTTCCTTGGAATGTTCTTAAATGATTTCTATGATATAAGGCTCAATGTCCTATTAATATCCTAGTTTGTCCTTGATGCTCTTCTTACACAGAGGCTATTTTCCAGTCTTCAGTGACCTGATCTGTAGGATACAAATATCTCTGTCAAAGCCATCAATCTCCTCCCTTGCTTCCCTCAGAACTCTGGGATAGATTCCATCAGGCCCTGGCGACTTATCCACTTTTATGTTTCTCAATGCACCGAACACCCCCTCGTTAATATTGACATGTCCTAGAATAACCAACATATGCAAATCTCACCATCATCTATGTCCTTCGTCTCGGTGAATACTGCTTAAGGATCCTGCCCACTTCCTCTGGGCCCATGCATAACTTCGCTCCATTGACTTAACCCTTTCCCAAGCAACCGTCTTGCTTCTAATATACATTTAAAAATTTGGACTTCCCCTTAATCCTATTTGCCAAGGATATTTTATGGTCCCTTTGATTTAATATATAAACATAAAAATAAAAAGACAACAAAAACAGGGATAAGCAAATTAAATAGCTGGAATAATGATCAAAAAGTAAATTTAAAGAGGCTTGGAATATAGAAAAGTATTAGCAAGCAGTGACATTTAAGGAGAGAGTTATTGGCTTGATTGAAGAGCTGCACAATGTCAATTGACACCCTCATCAACTGTTTGGGAACAAACATGTTATTGATGTGTTTAAGAAGGATCTACAGATGCTGGAAATCGAAGGTACACAAAAATGCTGGAGAAACTCAGCGGGTGCAGCAGCATCTATGGAGCGAAGGCAACGTTTCGGGCCGAAACCCTTCTTCAGACTGATGGGGGGTGGGGAGAAGAAAGGAAAAGGTGGAGGAGGAGCCCGAGGGCTGAGGGATGGGAGGAGACAGCCCGAGGGCTGAGGAAGGGGAGGAGACAGCAAGGGCTAAAAGAATAGGGAGAATTCAATGTTCATGCCCCCAGGATGCAGACTCCCCAAGCGGAATATGAGGTGCTGTTCCTCCAATTTCCAGTGTTGCTCGCTCTGGCCATGGAGGAGACCCAGGACAGAGAGGTCGGATACAGAATGGGAGGGAGAGTTGAAGTGCTGAGCCACCGGGAGGTCAGGTTGGTTATTGCGGACCGAGCGGAGGTGTTCGGCGAAACGATCGTCAAGCCTCCGCTTGGTCTCACCGATGTAGATCAGCTGACATCTAGAGCAGCGGATGCAATAGATGAGGTTGGAGGAGATGCAGGTGAACCTCTGTCGCCCCTGGAACGACTGCTTAGGTTCTTGAATGGAGTCGAGGGGAGAGGTGAAGGGACAAGTGTTGCATCTCTTGCGGTTGCAAGGGAAAGTGCACGGGGAGGGGCTGGTACGGGAGGGAAGGGAAGAATTGACAAGGGAGTTACGGAGGGAGCGGTCTTTGCGGAAGTCAAACATGGGGGGAGATGGGAAGATGTGGCGAGTGGTGGGGTCACGTTGGAGGTGGCGAAACTGACGGAGGATTACTTGTTGTTATTGATGTTGATTTTGCAGCTACTTAGCACTTATGTCTATTGCTGCCAGACATGTGATGAACCTATTGTCTATTGAAGGCCTTAAGTGCCTGTCCCACGAGCATGCGACTGCATGCGGCAAGCGCGACCTAACGTGGTCGCTTGACCCGTACGGCCTCGCGGGGCCGGTCCCACTTCGATCACCGGAGCCGTATGGAGTTGTGCGGAGCTGGTCCCGACATCGCGCGGGGCTCCGAAAAACTGACATTGTTCAAAAATTCCAAGCGGCAACGGCCTGCTGGCCCGCAGCCGCATTGAGGCCATACGCACCGCCTCGACGCCGTACGCAGCGTCTTGACGCCGTACGCAGCGTCTTGACGCCATACGTCACGCGCGAACTTCCCGCGGACTTCGCTCGAACTTCACGTCAACTCGTACGGGATCACTCGACCTCCGCGCGGCCCCCGCTTCCGGTTTGGTCGCGCTCGCCGCATGCAGTCGCGTGCTCGTGGGACAGGCCCTGTACGGGGATCACTCGACCTCCGCGCGGCCCCCACTTCCGGTTTGGTCGCGCTTGCCGCATGCAGTCGCATGCTCGTGGGACAGGCCCTTTACAAGAGATATCAGGAGAAAAGTCTTGATTGTGGGTTTGGCTTGATCAGGAGGTCAAAGGGAGAAGGGAATATGAGCTCTGCCAGAGTAACACTGGCTGTTTCAGGAAGCATGACAGGAGAACAAGGAAGCCTTGTGACTACAGGGTATGGATTTCCAATGGTGTATTTAAGAACCTGTACGTCCTCATTGTCAGGCCATGGAGTTTTAAGCAAAGATCCTATAGCGAGCAAGATAGTCCACTCCAGCTAAATGCAATGGGCTGACGTGTAGTACGCAACGGAGCGGAATGTGGGCCATTTCTTCGTCCATTTCAGTAACCCAACCCGACCTTATATATCCCTCTCGCAGTGTAATCAGCGTTGCGGGGGAACAGTTTGCGTATGTGATATAGGGTTAGATTCATAATTCTGTTCATTCATAATTCTGTTAAATTTTGTTAAAGATTAATATGCTAACAAATTATGATTCTGTTAATTGTCTTTTTTTAATGTTTTTTAAAAAGCTTTTCTTTTTAAATGGCTCATGTGCTGTGTTTGAGTTGATGTTTGTATTAAACTTGCACTCTATAATTCATCTAATCACACTGTTCACAACTGCGGTATTTGGAAATATAATAGCAATATGAAGATTCCAGTTGCTCTACTCTTGGAATGTTCCTTAATGATTTTTTGTGTCTATGGAATTGTTTTTCAACAATAAAATGGGTCTGGTCTTCCCAATAGCCAGAGAGTGGATGAGATCTGTCTGTAATGGTGGGGTTATCTAAATGAAGTATTTAACAAAATAAAATGTGTTTTGAGCAAGATTAAAAAGGATGGTTTAAATCAGCGACCATACAATTGATTAGATTGTGTGGGAAAGAACACACATACACACATATATGAATGTGATATAGATGTATATAATCATATAACACACACATATATATTTCTCCAGATTTTTATATATAATGATAAACTTTATTTCGGACTCAAGGCCCAGACAAGGGACAACATTACATAAAAATACATTGCAAACCTCCCCGCACCTTTACCCTGGCGTACCAGCCGTGCTGATCCAGGCCAGACTTCCCACACGCTGTGAAACATAGAAACATAGAAACATAGAAAATAGGTGCAGGAGTAGGCCATTTGGCCCTTCGAGCCTGCACCGCCATTCAATATGATCATGGCTGATCATCCAACTCAGTATCCTGTACCTGCCTTCTCTCCATACCCCCTGATCCCTTTAGCCACAAGGGCCACATCTAACTCCCTCTTAAATATAGCCAATGAACTGGCCTCAACTACCTTCTGTGGCAGAGAATTCCAGAGATTCACCACTCTCTGTGTGAAAAATGTTTTTCTCATCTCAGTCCTAAAAGATTTCCCCCTTACCCTTAAACTGTGACCCCTTGTTCTGGACTTCCCCAACATCGGGAACAATCTTCCTGCATCTAGCCTGTCCAACCCCTTAAGAATTTTGTAAGTTTCTATAAGCAGGGCTGCCAACATTGGGTGAGAGTTGGGAGTGAGAAATTGCGAGAGACCAAACCCGAGGGAGCATAGCGACCGGGGGGGGGGGTGGATGAGGATGCACTCGCTACAATATGATGCATACTGTAGCGAGTCTTTTAACTTACACTTGAATGCAATATATATGCTTTAAATTGGATTAGCTATGAATAAGGTTAGACTAACTTACATTCCTAATTACATTCCACAGTAGTGCCCAGGCTCTGATCAACACGTGCAGCACATGACTGATCTTAGTATATTCATGTATGGAAATCAGATTATAATCAAACACGGCCCATCTTGATCAACCTGGGTCTCACTGCACACCTGGTACTACTCCTGACCCTGACTCCAGTTGCATACCCTCTCTCATTCCTGACCCTGACATTCTCTCATCCTGACCCTGAGTCCAGCCTTACACCTGACCCCCCCCCCCCCCCCCTATTCTACCCTGATCATAGCTGCTTACCTGCTTAGGTTCCCAGTGCTAAACACTCCCCTGGTCCCAGCTTTGACTGCACACCTAGTACTATACCAGACCTTGACTCTGGATGCACACTTGGCCTTGCCCCTAGCCCCTCTGCACTGACAATATATCTGGCCCTCACATAAAGCCCCATATCTGACCCACTGGACTTAACCTATTACGTTCAAGTCCACAGGTGCTTATCTAATGCAGTAATCTTTTATGGGGCACTTCACAGACCAAATTATCTATAACAAAATTTGCTACATCCATTGGCTTCCTTGTTATCTAACATGCTAGTTACTTTGTCAAAGAAGTCATAAATTGGTTGGACACATTTTCTCATCCATAAAATTATACTCACTCAGCTGTATAAGTATTCTGTTACCATTTCTTTCATTTTCCTAACAAACTGTCCTGAAGTCATTTTCACCCCCAATATTTTCAGTATTTTGCTGTCTTCCTCTCAGCTGGGACGTTTCCGAAATGCAAAGTCCAATAACTATATATTTAAGCAATATTATTCTATTAAATGTGATCTTGAGAGTACATAATATTTTCTGTGCTATCCATAACACAACAATGATAAAAATATCTTTGTTTTGATTGCACCTACCAACATGCATACATTATTATATTACTGTTAATATGTACCGAGGGCAAATTTTTGTTCCAATGCTCCCCATTCCCAATTACTTTTACATTGAAGTGATTGAAATCCAAGTGAAGTTTAAATGGCATCATAAAAGTCAAACCTCCGGAATGGATGATATTCATTACGTGGTTGGTTGGGGTCAGTATCAGTACAATTACTATATTAAACTTTGAATCTTCAGATGTCCTGGTTCAAGCTAAAACTAAAGAAAATAATAACCTCCTCACACATTCCCCTGCAAGTATCTCCGTCACTCCTTTAAAATATGCTCCTTCTTTGAACAAGCTCTTAAATATCGCATCTGAATCGGTTTCCATCTGATTACACTCCTTGAGGATGTTCATCTACGTGTTGAATTAATAAAACAACGAGAGTGGGGACTTCTATTCAACCTGTCAAAGGAATTGGGGGGGGGCTTAGAAATTGTCAGTGAGGTAAACAAACATAATAGTTGAGTGGCAAATGACAATAGTGCTACCTTCCCAATATTTAACTGAAGGAAATAATGGGTTAACGGGGCTGTATGTTGTGACAGACAGCCTGACACCTTGCATGTCATTTTAAATATTACACTTATCCCATCCCCCTGGATATTCCAGATTCATAAATTAAGGTTTTGTCAACTAATTACAAATCAGGCTAATTACAAATCAATAACATTAGCCGACTCCGAAACATGAAGCGTTGAGCATTGGGATCCAGACATCATGGACAACTGGCCTCAGTTCCCCACTTACATCTGGCAGTGTTCTCCATCTGAACCAGGGACCGCGTAGCGTTTTTGAAAGTGGGGAGGCTGAGCGATCACTGATCACTGGCTTTAGGGGTACCCGGTGAGGGAGTGGAGCAACTGAGTGGGGAGAGGGTGTGGAAGTGGGAGGTCCCCCCTCCCAGGGTAGGGACTTTTTGAAATTTGATGTATTAAAATCATGTTTTAGTGCAATGTAGAAGTACGATTTCAATGTTTTTTATATGAATTATTTTTAAGAGGTAACTTTTTAAGGGGTAACTTATTCCACACAAAGGGTGGTGGGTGTATGGAACAAGCTGCCAGAGGATGTAGTTGAGGCAAGGACCATCCCAACATTTAAGAAACAGTTAGACTGATACATGGATTGGGCAGGTTTGGAGGTATGGACCAAAAGCAGGTAGCGTAGCTGGGACATGTTGGTGGGTCTGGGCAAGTTGGGCCGAAGGGCCTGTTTTCACACTGTATCACTCTATGACTACATTATACCTCCACCATGCATGAATGCTTCAAAATCAAGTGATTGAGTTTTATTGCCATATACTCAAGCATAGAAACATAGAAAATAGGTGCAGGAACAGGCCATTCGGCCCTTCGAACCAGCACTGCCATTCAATATGATCATGGCTATTCATCTAAAATCAGTACCTCTTTCCGTGTTTTTTTCCCCATATCCCTTGATTTCATTAGCCCCAAGAACTAAATGTAACTCTCTCTTGAAAACATCCAGTGAATTGGCCTGCACTGCCTTCTGTGGCAGAGAATTCCGCAGATTCACAACTCTCTGGTGAAGAAAGTTTGTCCTCATCTCAATCCTAACTGGCCTACCCTTTATTCTTAAACTGTGAACCCTGGTTCTGAACTCCCCCAACATTGGGAACATTTTTCTTGCAGTTACAGTAAGTGAAAATCTAACAGGCAAGCAGGGTGCTTTCTCCAACCACTCCCATTTGAAGTCCACTATCTTCCACCATTTAGAGCGTGAGAAATTTGTGATCAGTGTGAGAATTTGGCAAAATGCGTGATTCTCATGCTCAATGCATGGGAGTTGGCAGCCCTGCCTCAATATCACCCTCTCCCCCACTCTCTATCTCCCCTCTCTCTCTCCCCCTCTCTCTCCCCCACTCTCTCTCCCCCACTCTCTCTCCTCTCTATCTCTCTTTCTCTCCACTCTCTCTCCCTCCCACCTCACTCTCCCCCTCTCTCTCCCCTCTCATCCCCTCTCCCCATCTCCCCTCCCTCTCTCTCTCCCCTCTCTCTGCTCTCTCTCCCTCTCTCACCCCCTCTCTCTCCCGTCTCCCCCCTCTCTCTCCCTTTCCCTCTCTTCTCTCTCCCCCCTCTCTTCCCCTCTCTCTCCATTCTCTCTCCCCCTCTCTCCCCCTCTTTCTCCCCCTCTCTCCCCTCACCTCACTCTCCCCCTCTCTCTCACCTCCTCTCTCCTCTCTCTCTTCCCCTTCTCACCTCACCCTCCCCCTCTCTCTCACCTCCTCTCTCCACCCTCCCCTCTCACCCTCTCTCCTCTCTTGCTCTCCTACTCTTTCCCCTAACTCTCTCTCCCCTCTCTTTCCCCTAACTCTCTCTCCCCCTTCTCTCTCTCTCCTCTCTCCCCCTCTTCCCCCTCTCCCTCTCTCTCTTCCCTCTCTCTTTCTCCCTCCCCCTCTATCTCCCTCTCTCTCCCCCTCTTGCTCTCTCTCCACACACTCTCTCCCCCTCTCTCACCTCGCTCTCTCTCTCCCCTCTCCTCCCATCTCTCCCCCATTTCTCCCTCCCACCTCACTCTCCCCCTTGCTCTCTCTACCCTATCTCTCCCCTCTTTCTCCTCTGTCTCTATCTCCTTTCTCTTTGCCCTCCTCTTTCCCTCTTTCCCCCGTTTCTCTCTTTCCCCCTCTCTCCCTCTTTCCCCTCTCTCTTTTAGCACCCCTCTCTCTTCCCCCTCTCTCTCCTCCCTCTCTCTCCCCTCTCTCTTCCTTGGGCCCAATTGGTCCATACTGATCAAGTTGGCATTCTGCGTGCCCAGGGACGGGCCGCAGTTCTCAGGTCGGCTCGCCTGTCCCGACCCCGTGAAAACTAATTGAAAAATAAATGCGCTTTTTCGGGTTACCCGTGTGCCCGTAGTCCGAACCCTGTCCTAGATGTTTGGCCTAATTGTGGTCGTCGTCGTTCCATCTCCGACTGCTTCATGTTGTCGGCGGCTGCACATTCAACCAAAAGAGAAGAGAAGCGACGTCACTCACAGCCGTCAACCGACGCGCTTCCCCAGACTGCACAAATCGCGCTGGCACATGGCGCAAAGGGACAAACTGCGCAGGGACTGAACTCAGCGTGAGAACTCGGTCATCAGCGTGAGAGCGTGAGAATTGGCTCCAAGGCGTGATTCTCACGCTGAAAGCGTGAGAGTTGGCAGCCCTGCTATAAGATCCCCCCTCAATCTTCTAAATTCTAGCGAGTACAAGCCGAGTCTATCCAGTCTTTCTTCATATGAAAGTCCTGACATCCCAGGAATCAGTCTGGTGAACCTTCTCTGTACTCCCTCTATGGCAAGAATGTCTTTCCTCAGATTTGGAGACCAAAACTGTACGCAATACTCCAGGTGTGGTCTCACCAAGACCCTGTACAACTGCAGTAGAACCTCCCTGCTCCTATACTCAAATCCTTTTGCTATGAATGCTAACATACCATTCGCTTTCTTCACTGCCTGCTGCACCTGCATGCCTACTTTCAATGACTGGTGTACCATGACACCCAGGTCTCGTTGCATCTCCCCTTTTCCTAATCGGCCATCATTCAGATAATAGACTACTTTCCTGTTTTTTCCACCAAAGTGGATAACCTCACATTTACTGTGGAAGGAACATAGGCATCTTTTTGCTTTTTATTGTGAGGCAGAGAGGCAGATAGTAAACGAGGAGAAGATTTTTACCAAAGATGTTTGATTTTTACGAGGATGTTTCCGTAACCGGCTTCTGTCTCCGCACTAGTATCTTTGCTCCGCTATGGCGGAAAAAGATGGCGGAGACGGAAGCCGGTTACGTAAATGGGGCCGAAGATTACCCATTAATCTGCCCATGACCGTACTACGTCTTTTTCGTCGAGTGGACTATTTTGCTAGCTATAGGATCTTTGGTTTTAAGTGTGCACAACAATCAGAGGCCCCAGTAATTTTCAAGGACTATTGCATGCATTTCTGGTTGCCCCATAACAGACAAGATGTGGATGCTTTGGAGAGGGTACAGTGGTTTACTGAATGCTGCCTGGATTAGAGGGTTTCAGCTACTGGAGGGTTTGTATAAACTTGGATTGTATTATCTGGAATTTTGGATGTTGAGAAGAGACTTGATAGAGGTGTATAAAATTATAAGTGCCGTAGATAGGGTAGTGAGATCTGTTTTCCCCAGGGTTGGAATGTCCAACACTAGAGGGCATAGCTATAAGATGATATGGGCGGGGGGGGGGGTACACAGAGAGTGGTGGGGGCCTGGATCACTTTGCTAGGGGTGGTGGTGGAGGCCTGGATCACTTTGCTAGGGGTGGTGGTGGAGGCAGATACGACAGTGGTGTTTAAGAGGCTTATATATAGGCACATGGAAGTGCAGGGAGAAGAAAGATATGGATCATGTACAGGCAGATTAGATCAGTTTAACTTGGCATCATGTTTTTGCACATACATTGTGGTCCCCTTTCATGTGCTGTTACAGTTTTATGTTTTATCAAGCTCACGAACCAGGGCTCCAGTGAGTTTTGGGGCAGCGTGGGATCTGGGCCCCAGTGAGTTCTGGGGTGATCCAGATGTCAAACTGTCTGGATTTCTGAATTGTTGCAAAGCTGGCATTTTACTGTAAATTAGAATACTCTCCATAAATCTGCCATTGATACAATAAGCGAGTT
>CM075977.1:41231668-41411966 GCA_038087875.1 Malacoraja senta | reverse complement strand
CAACATTTTGAATTGGGATCCTTGATACAAAGGTATATGTGACAGTGAAACTGTCAAATTACTATTAAAACCTGATGACTAACTAATGTCCTGCATGGACAGAGATATCTGGACCGGTCTGAATCTGGCATAATTGATACTCAATCCATTCCAATGTGGTTAACTATTAACTGTTTTTGTAGCAATGTTCAGAAGGTCCATGTTCTTGTTGACAAGGTTACTGCTTGTAACTGAGCTCTAATGCTCTAACTGAGCTCTAACTAGTCTTGCAAAGTCATTTTCAAAGCTGAAATGTAGACAATGGAATCTAACTACAAATAAGTAAGCCATTTATTTGTCATGTGGATTTTGCATTTGACCCACAACAAACTACCTGTAATGCAGCAATTACAATTTGCTCAAAATACTCTATTGAACTTCTACTTGCAGACATTACGGCATCTTGCAATGTCACTGTAACGTGGTCTACTGGGAGGAGGCGGCCGCTCCAGACACTCCGGGCCGCTGAGAGTGTTCACCCGACGCCGGAGCTTCATCATCCGGCGAGAGGGCCTGAAGCATCGGGCTGCCGTAGCGGCGACTGCAGAGGCCTCAATAGGCCCCGACTATGGGTGAACTGGGGATGGGACTGGACTTTGCTGCCTTCCCCCACAGTGGGAACCATTGTGGGGGGATGTATTTATGTTGTTAAATTCTTTGATGTAATCTTTATCTGTGTGCTGCATTGGCAAGTCAAATTTCACTGCACCAATTGGTGTATGTGACAATAAATGTCTATCTATCTATCTATCTATCTGTGTCTTCCAGATCCAAAAGATGGGAATCCTTGGGTTGCATAATGACAGAAGCTGGGAAGACCCACTATGGATACCACTCAGCCTTGCTTTCTCCAGTCAAAACAGCTCACTACTATAATGAAAAAATAGCATCCTGTGTAAGTTAGCATAAGATGGCAAAAAATAATCAATAATGAGAGCCACGGTCCATGTATACCTCAAAGACAGGGAAATCAATATGCAGGGAAAACTTTCAGGGAACACTGCCTTGAATACCATGGGAATAAATGCCTACTACATTGTATTTGCAGCGCAGATGGTGACACGGAATTTCAAATGGTCTGAGTATTATCATGCATTTTGGTACTACAGCAGAATGGGATGAGACACCTCCATCCAAGTTGTATCTACTGTATCCAAGTTCTGTTGCCCAGGAGTAAAGCTGTACTATACATAGAATGTAGAACAGTACAGCCCAGGAACAGGTCCTTCGGCCACCATGTCTGTGTCAAGATAAAGTGATCTCATCTTCCTGCACACGATCCAGATTCCTCCGTTCCCTACATATCCATGTGCACGGACAGAAGTGTTGGAAGGAGAAGTGTTGGAAGTACAAGGAGAAATGGGTAGATGAGGGAGATGGTGTGAAATTTAACCCTCTATTTGTGAAGAGAGGACATATGCTTAACATAAAGATTGGAGATTTGATAAGATATTTGTTTCACTCAGAATGGTGACATCTGGAATGAACTGACTAAGGGGTGGTTGAGGCTAGTACTCTCACAACATTTAAGAGGTATTTACTCGAACACTTTAAGTGCCATGGCACAGAAGGTTACATGTTACATAGCGGCCCACTTGATAAGCACCCCATCCACAACCATTCACTCCACCCCCGCCCACCACAGTAACACCATTGTCAAATTCGCGGATGACACCACGGTGGTGGGGCTCATCTCTGGGGGGGGGATGAGTACGCCTACAGGGATGAGGTGGAGCAGTTGACAGGGTGGTGTGGAGAAAATAACCTGCTCCTCAACACCTCAAAGACCAAGGAGCTCATAATAGATTACAGAAAGAAGAAAACGGACATTACACCACTAATCATCGATGGGGACTGTGTGGAGAGGGTGGCGGATTTCCGCTTCCTGGGAATCCACAATGAGGAGGACCTGACATGGAGCGTGAACACCTCTGCGCTGCTGAAAAAGGTCCAGCAGAGAATGTTGTTCTTCCTGAGGGTGCTCAGGAAGAACAACATCACCCAGAGACTGCTGCTATCCTTTTATCGGTGCTCAATAGAGAGCATCTTAACATACTGTGTATGCGTGTGGTACACCAGCTGCACAGCGGCTAAGAGGAAAGCGCTCCAGAGGGCTATTGACAACACCCAGAAGATTATCGGCTGCCCTCTCCTCACCTTGGAGGACCTACACAGTTCCCACTGTCTCAAAAAATCCCAGAACATCATAAAGGACATTTTCCACCCCGGTCACTCCCTGTTTGAACTGCTGCCGTCAGGCAGACGGTACAGATCAATGAGGACAAGGACAAACAGACTCAAAAACAGTTTTTATCCCACAGCAATAACTACACTTAATGTAGCCACCAAATGAGTGCAGGTGTGCTACACGCCAAAGGGACTGTGAAATCGACAGAAGAATGTTTTTTTTCATGTTATTTATTTTAGTTGTTTATTTTAGACTTTTGCATTTAGAAAATGTGTGAATGGTGCACTGACTGGTTGGCATTTCTAATTTCGTTGTACATGTTTACATGTTATAATGACAATAAAGTATTCATCCATCACCTATGCACAGTAGCAGTAGTTTGTATCATCTACAGGATGCACTGCAAAAACTCATGAAGACTCTTTTGACAGCATCTTCCAAACTCATTCTCAACCAGGGGGAAGGACATGGGTCGTGAAAACATGGGGTCAACACTACCTGAAAGTTGGGCTCCCAGTCATACACCATCCTGACTTGCACTTATATCATTGTGTCTTCATTATTGCTGAGTCAAAATCCTGGAACTCTCCCCAATAGCATCGTGGGCATATCCATACCTCAAGGACTGCACTCACCCAAATTGGGAATCCCGTATCTCTTAAATTATATTTTTTAAGAGCTCAATGTGGAGAGCAGAATTGGTGAACACAGGTACTTAATGGTTGACATGGACATGGTGGGCCAGAGGTGGACTAGACTAGAGTCCGAGTACTACGACATGCAAGAGATTCTGTGGCTCACCATGTCCAAGTCAATCATCAAGTACCTGTATTTACTAATTCTGCTCAAGAAGGCAGAGCAATTGATCTGCATGCTATTCCATATATTCTATGTGTCTGGTATATTATCATGAAGAGCTACACAAGAAATTGACAATACTGGGTCATGATCAGAGTATTGAGACAACCACATTCTATTTAACTACCACGTCCATTTACGAAGATACGGAGCAAATAAACAGGTTCTTTCCCCTCCAGAATTACATGCCCCGCCTCTAAAGCGAGTTAAGGTATAGCTGCCCAAGTGAAAGTGCAACATAGAAAGATAGTATACAATAAGTGCTGTGAAAACAAGTGGAGCAGACATTATTGTGGCTACTTAAGAAAGTGAAGAACATAATGACCACTGCACCACACCTGAGGACAGGCATCAGAAGTAGAAAACAATTGGATTTGATGATGATTGTCAGGTGCAAAATAGTGAAATAACAATCACGATGCTAGAGAATTTAGAGAAACAAGTTTATTTATTAGCAAGTCTGCAGAGTCGGGTGTCTCCCCTGTCAAGACACACCAAGAGAGGGGAAGTCATTCTCTTTTATTCACATCATTTTACATTTGTTACATTTATTCCTCCCCTTCGGGCTCTTTTCAAATCAGAGCACTGAGGTGCACACTCTACAGGTACCGCCCCTGGTGCCTCCCAGATCATACATCGCATGTACATTTAAATGAGACATCTTGTCATGATGGGCGTGTTTGCAATATTCATTTATCTCATTACGCAAGCGCATCGAGAGTTGTTCATGACCTTTATCCAAATTCTACCCGGACTGTCTTCTTATCTCCTTTTTTCTCATCCTTGAAAAGTCACCATCTGTACTCACGCATCTCCTCCCTACTATACAAAGGGTTCTTAGTCTAAATCAACTTATACCTATTAACCCCTTCCTCACAATCCACACTTTTACTTTTGCTACGCAACCTTTGATTTATACTATCTCCCCTTTTTCTAATGCTAACAGCAGAATCTTTGCCTCCCTATCTTCCTCTCGCTGGTCATACTGTGTTCTAAAGGCCATCATGGCGGCGTCATTCTTGGTCAGGGCTGTCTCTATCAATCGCTGAGACAACCCCCGTACACAGTGAATGATACAACATCCAAATAGACACAGCAACCCCATCATAACTACCACTGATGTTAGGGCTGATGTAAAGATGTGCTTCCATTTCCCAAACCAGGAGTCTAGAAACCCGGTCCAGGAGGTGTCTACTCCGGAGTTCTCGGCCAATTCGATAGACAGGGAGGTGAGACCTGCTAGGGCTCTCGATACTGACCCATCAGGAGCAGTGTTGTTGGGGATGAAGGTGCAACATTGTTCCCCAAACATTACACACACCCTCCCTTCTCAGCCAGTAGCATGTTTAAGGCCATGCGATTTTGCCAGGCCATTAGGCTGGTATCTGTCAGTTGTTCCGCTAATCCTTCAACCGCATCTCGAGTGTAATTTATAAAGCGTTGTTGATTGTAGTATAGGTAGTTGATCCAGTCCACATTTTTATTAATTGTGGACCACCAGAAGAGTATGGACTCAAAGCCCGCAGCTATCTGGTTTCTGGCTTTGAATTCATCGGGTACCCCTCTTGGCACCCCTATCGCATCCAAATATATGTGTGTGTCGAATGATCCTCTCACCCCTCTCTTTTGTCGTCGGCTTCCTTCATTGAGTTCTACAGCATGTTCTACTGCTATGGTGAAGGGCATCATCAGTTGTGTGAGGGTACAGGTTCCCGTCCATGACCCCGGTAACCGGGGCCACAGGATATTCTCCCCGCACCACCACCAGACATCAGCTCTACTGACTATCTGCTTTCTCAGCCAGGAGCTTTTGAACAGTGGCCCCTGTTCCTCAGCCATTATGTTATAAGTCTGATTGCAGTTGAGCACCTCCCCCATTTCCTGTCCATCTGGGTTATATCTGGTATAGCACTCAAATCCCTCCTCCCCAAGGGGAGTGCTAAATGGAGGAGGTCGAGGGTCTGTCCTTCGGCCCTTTGTATTGTTGTTGCTAGCCGGGAATAGGTAATGATAACTCTGGCAGGTCGCATCCTTTGGTAGGATGGGATTCGTGAATAGCTGTAGTATACATGGCATAGCCCCAGGTGTCCTATCCCAATTCAAGGGAAATGGTACTGGAACCAGCTGAGGCTTAGCTCCGGCGCAGGCGTAGCAATTGGTGTGTTGCATACTCCTGGCCGTGTACATCATCCAGGCAAGCCAGGTGTTGGCTCCCTTTCCTCCTGTAGGTATTCCCTCCTCATATAATTGCCTTAATTCTGTTTCTCCTGCTACTATCATTATCTTCAAATCCTTAGGCTCATTTTCCGTGGTGACATTTCTGACTACCGGTGGTGCTGGTGTTGCCCAGGGATCCCTATTCTGACTGTCATCTATCTGGAACCTTTCCCTCCCATCCTCATATTTTACCATATTCCCATCCCGCTTCACTTCTATCTCAAACCTCAGGCATGCGTCCTTCCCTGTTCTTTCTGCACATATCCAATACCTACCACTTTCCTGCATTTGAACACTCTGTATGCTTACATATACGCGTCCTGGCAATCCCTCATTTGGGTTTTTATATACTCTCCACCTATCAGTTTGATAGGTGGGCTTATGCCACCCATTTCTTGATGAAGTGAACACCGCATGCCAATTTCTACAGGGATGGGTGCGTACATACATCCTATAGCCACACCACCATTTTCCTTTACATACATTAAATGGGATGGTGGTGAACCTTCTATTCTGTGGTATTGTGATTTTTATACATGTTATATTACTCACGAGTTGGGTAACCACCCAACACACGATCCACCAGCACGAAGTCTTCATTTTCCGTGCGGGGTCTTGATGAATACCAAAGTCAATGGTTCCTTCCCTTTTCGCACAGTCCACGGGCTGATATTGTCTGGTGGGGCCTCCACAGGACCCTTAAATCGGCTTGCGTGAGTCCACCCTTTTTCTTTTGTTCATACTGCTGTCTCGGTGATTAGTAACACCAGGTAGGGTCCAGTCCACTTAGGTTGCAGCTTTTCTTTCCACGTTTTTATTAGTACCCAGTCTCCAGCCTTGGCTGAGTGAATCGGAAAGTCCAGTGGCGGGCTCTGGGCCAGCAATCCTTTCGTTTTTAGTTCTGCAAGAGATTGGGATATCGCCAGTAAATAGTTCCTTAGGAATACATCATTCCCTTGTATTGCTGGGACCCCTTCTATCTTTCCTAAGTATGGGGAGCCCGAATAACATTTCATATGGTGATACCCCTATGTCTTTCCGAGGTGCCGTGCGGATTCTCAACAAGGCTATCAGAAGGCACTTAGTCCAGGGGAGTCTCGTTTCCTCTATCAACTTGGTGATTTGGGTCTTCAAGGTGCCATTCATTCTTTCCACCTTTCCGGAGCTCTGGGGATGCCACGGTGTATGCAACTTCCATTCAATTCCTAGTGCTTCACATATCATTTTATGTGTTTTGGAGGCAAAATGGGTCCCTCTATCCGAGTCTATTGTTTCCACAATCCCATATCTGGGTATAATTTGCTCCAATAATACCTTGGCTACTGCCTGTGAGGTGGCAGTTGCTGTGGGGAATGCCTCTACCCATCTAGCGAAATGGTCCACTACCACTAACAGGTACTTCCATTTTTGTACCCGGGGCAACTCGGTGAAATCTATCTGTATTCTTTGGAAGGGCCTAATTGCCAATGGTTGTCCTCCTCCCGGGACTGCTCTCATGATTTTCTTGTTAATTCACTGACATATTACACAGCCCCCTATGACTTGTTTGGCCATGGTATACATCCCACGTCAAGCGTAGGTTCTGAGGAGGGTGTCACAGAGGGCTTGGGTTCCCCAATGGCTTTGCCCGTGCAGCCTCCCTAATAACTCCCTTATAATTTCTTTGTTCAATAGCTGCTTTCCATCCGGTGTCCACCATTTCCCATTTGGGGTAAGCCGGGCTCCCATTTCCCTCATGTGTTCCTGCTCTTTCTCACTAAAGATTGGTATATTTTCCTCTTGTTCCCTTAAAGGTATTAGTGACATCATTTCTACCATCTGTTCTGTGGCTGCTCTTTTTGCAACCTCATCCGCTGCCCTATTTCCTCGGGCTTCCAGGGTTTTACCCTTTTGATGCCCTGCCACATGTGCTATGGCTATTCGTTCTGGTTTCTGCAAGGCCTCCAGTGTCTGTCCTATCAATTGCTCATACGCTAATTCTTTCCCTCGAGCTGTTATCATTCCTCGCTCTTTCCAGATTTTCCCAAAGGTGTGTACTACCCCAAAGGCGTATTTTGAATCGGTGTACACTGTTCCTTCCTTCCCCTCCAATAGTTCCAAAGCTCACATTAATGCATATATTTCACAAGATTGGGCTGACCAACTACCAGGCAGCCTACCGCTTTCAATTTCCTCCATAGTTTCCCCGTTCACTATACCGTACCCACTATGTCTTTTTCCATCTATACACCTGGAGGACCCATCTATAAACCACCGGCTGCCCTGGATACAGGAATTGGGACGGGTTAAGGTTCTTATCCGTAATTATAGTCAAATCGTCTTTTTCCATCAGGATGGCCTCGTACTTTAAAATTCTAGAGTCCGTTAACCATCTGTTGGATTTCTGAGTGAGTATGGTTCTCACCGTGTGTGGCGTAGAAACAACCAAAGCTCCTCCAAAGGTTAATTTTCTACTCTCCTCCACCAATATTGCAGTGGCTGCTACCGCTTGTATGCATCCTGGCCATCCCCTGGAGACTGGATCTAATATTTTTGAGAGGAAGGCCACTGGCTGTCGGTTCCCCCCTCTTTTCTGGGTAAGTACCCATAGTGCCACCCCCTTGTCTGAATTTACGAAGAGATGGAAAGGTTGTTCTAACGAGGGTAGGGCCAACACGGGAGCAGTAATCAGACTGTTCTTTATTTTCCCAAATTCCACCTCCTGTTCAGGGGTCCACTTAACCTTGTCTTTTTCTTCTCCCAATTTATCATACAGGAATTTCACCTGTCGGGCGTAATCATCTATCCACAATCGACAGTATCCTATCAACCCCAGGAATTTTCGGATTTCTTTCTTATTCCTCGGGAGTGGTACTCCCGTGATTCCAGCTATCCTTTCGGGGTTTATTCATCTCTTTCCTCCACTTATCAGGTGTCCTAGATATTTTACCTCCTGTTCCACAAATTGAAGCTTGTTACGGGACACCCTTAACCCCTTCTTCCCCAAGAGGTTTAACAGGACTATCGTGGCGTCCCTTACTTCTTCTTCCCTCTCTCCTGACAAGAGAAGGTCATCCACGTACTGTAATAGTTGCGTTTCCCCGTGACCTGGGAAATCCTCCAGTACCTGCTCTAAAATTTGGCCGAATAAATTTGGTGATTCTGTAAAACCTTGAGGGAGCACCGTCCACCGGAATTGTTGCTTCCGCCCGGTGTTAGGGTTTTCCCACTCGAAGGCGAATAAGTCTCTACTCTCTGTTGCCAGCGGACAACTCCAGAAAGCGTCCTTTAAATCTACCACACTAAACCATTTGTGGCTTGGTGGTATCCGTCCCATGATGGTGTAAGGGTTAGGTACTACCGGGTGTCGGGCTCGGACTACCTTGTTCAATTCCCTCAAGTCCTGTATGAGTCTAAACGTCCCGTCGGTCTTTCTGACTGGTAGGATCGGAGTATTGTAGGGGGACATACATGGTTCCAATACCCCGTCCTTCAATAAATTCTCAATGATTGGTTGTAGGCCTTTTGGGGTACTGTCTTACTCGTACTATGTCGGCACCGTCCTTTAATACTATCTGTAGAGGGGGTATTTGCAAACCTCCTCTGTTTCCTTCCTTGGCCCATACTTGGTCATTAATTCGTTGCTCATCCGCCTCTCTTAGAGTATACAACTGGACCACTATCCTTCCCTCTACCGGTGCTGTGCCTATCCCCAATTGTATTTGTAAATCTCTGCCCATTAAATTTATACCAGCCCGAGGTACTAAGATTAAGTCCTCCACTGCCTCCCGGTGTCCATACCTTACATTCACGCCTCCTATCTCGGGAGCTACCATCACAGTTCCCCCTACCCCGGTAATTTTAATTCTCCCTTGTCCTGCCTTCATACCTATTGGTACTTTGGTTACACTTGATCGCTCCGCTCCTGAATCTACCATGAACACCGTATCTTCTCCCTGGGGTCCTATTTTAAAATTTACCAAGGGTTCCCTTCTATAGTCCCCCGACCCAAGGGACGGGAACCCCTGACCCCCCTATTCATTCTCCATCATACTGTACATACGGGACTCCGCTACACGCTCAGGGCACTCCCTTTTGAAGTGTCCTTCCTTATTACAAAAATAACATATTGAAGGTCCTGTCCTCCAACCTTGTCTCGTACTCGTGTTTCCCTGGCCCCTGCCGAATCCTTCTCCATCTCCTTCTCCATATCCCCCTCTTCCGCGGCCTCTGCCGCGTCCTCTTCCCCTGCCTCGGGAGTAACTCCCTCGCCATCCTGTACCTCCCTTTTCCTTGTCTACTACTTGCTTTACTGCCTGCAACATAATCTTTGCCTTTCCCTTCTGTTTTTCCTCATCCCTTCGCACGTACACTTTCTGGGCCTCCGTAAGTAACTGAGACAGTAGTTTCTCATTCCAATCATCCATCTTTTCTAACTTCTTCCTTACATCAGGCCAGGATTTGGTCACGAAATTGGCCCTGAGCAGTTGTTGTCCTGCCTCGGAGTCCGGAACTATTCCGGAATACTGTTGCATGTTCTTCCTGAGTCTTTGAAGGAACACTGTCGGGGCCTCATCTTTCTGCTGTCCATTTTCAAATGCTCGTTCAAAATTCTGTCCTTTGGGTACTGCCTCTCTTATCCCTTTTATAATTATATCCCGCATGTCCTTCATATTCCCTCGCCCTGCTGCTATTCCCTTGTCCCAATCTGGCTCTTGTATTGGGAATTTGTCTGCGGCCACCACATTTTGCTGCCCTGGCGGGTTCTCCTGATCCCACTTTTTCATTGCCGCTGCCCTAATCATTTGCCTCTCCTCTGATGTGAAGAGATTCCCCATAATGGCCATTAACTCATCCCATGTATAAGTGTTTGGCCCAAGGAATTGATCTATCTGTTCCGCCAGACCTAAAGGATCTCCAAGGAGGCTTTTCATCTCCTTCTTGAAGTTCCTTACCTCGGTACTGGTTAAGGGGACATTAACAAATCCCATTCCCCCATGGGGTCCTCCCATGGGTACCTCCCTTAGGGGTCTAATTTTTATCGGTCTTTTTCTTACTCTGACCGACCTCCTGACTCCCTCTCCTGGTGGCGGGGGATTTAATTCATCTACCCCAGCCGCCTCCTGTCTTTCCATCTCCTTCTCGTCTTCACTCCTGGGGTCCGGTTGTTCACTGTCGGTGTCATCACCATCAGTAACATCGTTATTAGGTTCTTGTTTTACCTTGACCTTTCTCCTTACCACCTGAGCGGGTCCGGGTGTCACCTCTTCCACCGCCGCCGCAAGTGGAGGCGGGGGTGGGATCGGTGGCGCTACTCCGGGTGGTGGGTGTACATAGGGAGGAGGTAGGTTCTCCAGTATATCCCATGGGGGTGAAGAGGGGCTTGACTGTTCAGCCTCTTCTTTTAATTTTAACAAATTACATCCCATCTCCCATACCGCGGCATACATGGTTTCTTCTATCAACAGGTTAGATTTATTATTCACATATACATTCAATGCCTGTCGCACCCAATCCTCATCTGACCCATTCTTCGGCCACCAGACCGAGTCCCCTTTGATCGGGTGTTTTGGCCACTCAAAATAACAGAATCTAATCATTTTTGTCTTCTCCAATCCCATGGTATTTCTCTGCCCCCAGAGGCTCAGCATTCGCCCCAACGGACTATCAGGCACAATGCGGGGGTCGGGCTTACCGCCCCTCCCCTCCCTTTTGGGCTTTCCGTTTTCATTGCCCATCCTCCCGATCGGAATTCCCCCCCCCCCCCCCCGATCTATTTAATCGCCCGAGTAGTACTTAATAGTCAGTTTTCTTACCCGGGTCTTGTGCACAAGAATCACTCGATTTGGCTCCTTGCGATTTCCAACTACTCCCACTTGTTTCTCTAATCTCTGGTCCTGGATATCACTCGCTCAAACCGCTGACGGCAAGCAAAGGGTCCAGGGCCGCTGAATCAGCGGGGTGCACCGTCCCTTCTCCCGTATACCGTCGCCAGCTGGCTGGAGTGGCGATCCTGGACGAGCCCCCAGGCTGTCAGGTGCAAAATAGTGAAATAACAATCACGATGCTAGAGAATTTAGAGAAACAAGTTTATTTATTAGCAAGTCTGCAGAGTCGGGTGTCTCCCCTGTCAAGACACACCTAGAGAGGGGAAGTCACTCTCTTTTATTCACATCATTTTACATTTGTTACATTTATTCCTCCCCTTCGGGCTCTTTTCAAATCAGAGCACTGAGGTGCACACTCTACAGGTACCGCCCCTGGTGCCTCCCAGATCATACATCGCATGTACATTTAAATGAGACATCTTGTCATGATGGGCGTGTTTGCAATATTCATTTATCTCATTACGCAAGCGCATCGAGAGTTGTTCATGACCTTTATCCCAATTCTACCCGGACTGTCTTCTTATCTCCTTTTTTCTCATCCTTGAAAAGTCACCATCTGTACTCACGCATCTCCTCCCTACTATACAAAGGGTTCTTAGTCTAAATCAACTTATACCTATTAACCCCTTCCTCACAATGATCATAATGTAATTTCCAAAAGGCTGACAGGATGATCATGATTTGAAATCATTAGGAATCTGGATGAAGATGCTTTCTGCAGTTTGAATTGACACCAGCTTTCTAGAGGTGATGGACCTGTTTTCTAATTGTGTTGTGCACTAATTTGATAGATTGAAATATATAGCTGGAAACAAGCCCTCCAGCCTAGAGAGTCCATGCCGACTGTAATGTAAATGCTAGTGCCATCTTGCAACATTTGTACTTGTCATCAACGTGTTTCTGCCAGCGCCTTCTTGAGGCCAGGAGTAGAAGCTGCCAGGTTTGCCTGGGCCTTTGACTGATTGCAAGCGACCTTCTAGAAGCTTCTGTATAGGTTTGGAAACAAACTCTTCTTACAAGATGCCAAACATGTATTAATCGTGCTAGTCGCAACAGGGTTATACACAGACATTACACCGACCATCGTTCACCAGTTTGCACTATTTCTATGTTACATAGAAACATAGAAATTAGGTGCAGGAGTAGGCCATTCGGCCCTTCGAGCCTGCACCGCCATTCAATATGATCATGGCTGATCATCCAACTCAGTATCCCGTACCTGCCTTCTCTCCATACCCTCTGATCCCTTTAGCCACAAGGGCCACATCTAGCTCCCTCTTAAATATAGCCAATGAACTGGCCTCGACTACCCTCTGTGGCAGAGAGTTCCAGAGATTCACCACTCTCTGTGTGAAAAAAGTTCTTCTCATCTCGGTTTTAAAGGATTTCCCCCTTATCCTTAAGCTGTGACCCCTTGTCCTGGACTTCCCCAACATCGGGAGCAATCTTCCTGCATCTAGCCTGTCCAACCCCTTAAGTTATCCCACTTTGTTATCCCACTTTCTGAGAAAGTGAGCCATAGAAGGGATAAGCAGTCAGAACTTTTTTTTCCCAGGTTGGAAATGTCCAACACTAGAGGACATAGCTGTAAGGTGAGAAGGGAAACGTTTGATGGAAATGTACGGGACATTTTTTCACACAGTGAGTAGTGGGGGCTTGGAACATATTATTTGGGATGGTGATGGAGGCAGATACAATAGTGCTGTTAATATTGGCTAAATTAAAGACACCATAAAATGGAGGATCCCTGCACTTGTCAGAATTGCTTAACCCTTGTCAGCTGAACTTTACAGGCTTTGATTGGCTCCAGCCAGTCTAGGCTCAGACTGATATGCAGGATGGTAAGGGGTCCAGGTGTTCTCCCTGTTTCTCTTAAATTGATAACATGTATAACGGTTTTGCAAACTAACCTTAAATGCATCATTTCTATTGCATCGCTGCAAAAGCATTGTAAACAGTATACATAATGTTGCAAGACGGTCATCCTATTAATTGATGATTGGTCGAACTGTTAAGCCTTGGAGAAATTGTTTGAATCTCAAGGCACATGTTTCAATGTTTGTTCTTGTTTGCTTTTTATACAATGTATAAGCTGCTGTATTATTGGGTTAGGGAAATCTCCGTTATAGAAACATAGAAAATAGGTGCAGGAGTAGGCCATTCGGCCCTTCGAGCCTGCACCGCCATTCAATATGATCATGGCTGATCATCCAACTCAGTATCCTGTACGTGCCTTCTCTCCATACCCCCTGATCCCTTTAGCCACAAGGGCCACATCTAACTCCCTCTTAAATATAGCAATGTATGGGGTTAATCGATATCTGTAATTGGACAATTGAATATATGGGGTTAATCGATATCTGTAATTGGATTATTAAGAGACCACCCCAATGTGGTTCGGCCCCTCAAGGTCCTGGGACATATAAAAGTCCACTACCATGAAGTCCAGAGACGATCTTCTGGGAGAGCGCTTGGGACTTTCTGGAATGTCTCTGTTTGAGCGAGGCCTAGAGGGCTTGATCAGGCAGATACGAGGATCGAACCGCAGTGGGACAGGTACAGTAGTTGAATTGGAATTGCGCTTTTGTTAAAATAAAGATTAGTTGTTCAAGTGCTTGATTCAGTGTTTTTACTGAAACTAGACTGGGGGAAGCTTAGAAACGAGCAATTTACAGTGCCGTTTAAGAGACTTTTAGATAGGCACTTGGAAGTGCAGGAATAGAGGGATATGGATCATGTGCAGGCATATGACATCACTTTAACTTAGCATCATGTTTCGGCATAAACATTGTGGGCCGAAGGGCCTGTTCCTGTGCTGTACTGTGCTATCTCAGCTGCTCTCTACACACTCAGGGACAATTTAGAAGCGAATTAACCTACAGACCTGCATGCCTTTGGGATGTGAGAGGAAACCGGAGCACACAGAGGGAATCCACGTGTTCACAGGGAGAACATGCGAACTCCGTACAGACAGCACCAGCGGTCCAGATCAAACCTGGGTCTCTGGCACCATGAGACAGCAACTCTACCAGCTGAGCCGTCCTAATGTTTTTCATTTGCTGTCTTTATGCCTTGTTTAATTTATATGAAATTTAATAATAATAAAAATAATAATAATACACGTTATTGTCATTGTAAATACATACAACAACATTTCAGGCGCACTGCCCGAGCGGAGCTTCAGCGTATCAGATAAATAATAACGACAATGGAAACACCAAAAAACGGCAAGAAAAACGTTGTCAAGTCAGAATGTGCAATATTTCACAGTATAGTGTTGTGGCAGTACTGAATATTGGCTATGGGGGCTGTGTGTTCAGTGCAGGGTTCAGAGTGGTGATGGCCCCATATCAGAAGCGTCCACGTCGTGGGGCTGGAAACTGTAAGTATCCTGAGCTAATTCTGCTATCACCATCATCTATTGCGACAAGTGATGGCTTCCACTGATTGTCGCTGGAAGCTTGCGTCCTTTTCAGGACGGACGATGACAGCGAGGCCAACATTTGTAACAAGATGGACACGAAAAGAAGAAGAGTGGTAATGGCCTTGGGGTAGAAACTGTTTGTTAATCTTGTGGTGTGTGATTTGATGAAACGCTTTCCTGAGGGCAGAAGGGCAAACAAGTGATGTGCGGGATGAGTTGTTTAAGAAAGAACTGCAGATGCTGGAGAATCGAAGGTAACCAAAAATGCTGGAGAAACTCAGCAGGTGAGGCAGCATCTATGGAGCGAAGGAAAAGGTGACGTTTCGGGTCGAGACCCTTGTTCAGACTGATGTGATGGTGGGGGGGGGGGGGTGGGAAGAGGTGGAGACTGGGCTGTGGATGAGCTGGGAAGGGGAGGAAAAGGAGGGAGAAAGCAAGGACTACCTGAAATTGGAGGTCAATGTTCATACCGCTGGGGTGTAAACTACCCAAGCGAATTATGAGGTGCTGCTCCTCCAATTTGCGGTGGGACCCACTCTGGCCACAGAGGAGGCCCAGGACAGAAAGGTAGGATACGGAATGGGAGGGGGAGTTGAAGTGCTGAGCCACCGGGATAGGGCTGTATTGATGACTCTCTGCAGAGCCTTCTTGTCAGCCACAGTAATGTTGCCATACCATACCAGGATGCCATGTGTCAGGACACACTATAGAGCAACAGTAGAATGACACTAGCAGCTGTTGTGGCAAGCTGACTTTCCTGAGTGATCTTAGGAAGTAAAGCCGTTGTTGTGCCTTCTTTACCAGGGAGTGCATGTTAGTTGACCACCTGAGATCTGCTGAGATGTGGGTGCCAGGAACCTGAAACTGGAGACTGTCCACTCTTTCTCCGTTTATGTGCAGTGGGGGATGGTCACCTTGCTTCTTCCTGAAGTCAATGATGAGCTCTTTTGTTTTCTTTGTATTGAGTGCTAAGTTCTCTGAGCACCAGCCTATTAACCTCTGTAACTCCTCCCTGTAAGCTGACTCATCGCCCTCAGTGACCAGCCCCGCCACTGTCGTGTCGTCTGCAAATTTTATGAAGGTGTTCGTGCCCGAGGTCAGTATGCAGTCATAGGTAAAGAGGGCGTAGAGGAGGGGACTCAGCATATAGCCTTGTGCAGCTCCTGTGCTGAGTGGGGGAGTGGTGGGGTCCAATCCTGACTGACTGCGGCCAGTCCGTAAGGAAGTCCTTAATCCTTCGGCAGATGTTGTGTTCGAAGCCTAGGTCGGACAGCGTGGAGTCCAGTCTTTGGTGTGAATCCAGATGTAGATTGGTTACTACCCGACATGTACAGTCAATCTATGCTGCTGTACAGAAACAACTCCAGCTGAAACGCGATGCCCAGAAGCGATTTTTCGATAAGTCCAGCAAACCACTTAAACCTCTCTCCAGTGGGCAAGTCGCTCGCCTTCAAACCAACAAGGACTATGGCCGTTTGGGTCACATTCACAGTCCCGCAAAAGAGCCACGCTCATACCTGGTAAACGCCGACGGAGGGATCTACAGATGCAACCATCAACATCTCCTTCCCGTGAAGGAACCACGTCCTGCTGTCTCGTATCCCGATGCAAAGCGTCCGATCTACCCATCTGCTGTCGGACTGTCCCTTCCCTCGCACTCTGCTGCTGCAGACCAACCTTGGTTGTGCCACCTACTCCCTCACCACCACGTTCGGTGCCCTGCTCACCAGCCTCGCCGTCTTCCTCCCCCATGTCAGCAGTGCTCTCGCCGCACATGAAGGAACATCAGATGCTAGAAAAATCAAAGGTAGATAAAAATGCTGGAGAAACTCAGCTGGTGAGGCAGCATCTATGGAGCGAAGGAAAAGATGAAGTTTCGGGTCGAGACCCTTCTTCAGACCCTTATTCATATATGTCACTTTAATTTAGATGTGTTTCACTTTTATTCTTGCAAGGAAAGATGTAGATTGGTTACTTTACTTACTAACCAATGTAGTGCTTTATTATCAGAAGCTCCGCCTACTACCACACAGTTCATATTACATGTGCAGTCAGTCTATGCTGCTGTACAGTAGAAACATGCTGTAGTGTGTTATATGTGCTTTACAATAAATACCGTTGTACCATGTTTGTGAGTATGTGTGAGTTACTCGACACCAGGGTTGATGGGAGAGCGGCCTTGATGTGCTTAAGGACCAATCTCTCCAGGCACTTCAGAATTATTGGTGTTATTGCAACTGGCCTGTAGTTGTTGCGGCTGGTTATGGCTGTCTGCTACTATCTCCGATGTTTTTAGGCATGTGGGGACCATGCATTGTGCCAGGGATTGATAGAAGATTTTTGTCAATACGTCAGTTAACTCAACAGCACAGTTTCTGAGAACCTGTCCTGGGACTCCGTCGGGACCGGCTGCCTTCCGTATGTTAACATTCCGTGTGTGTGTGTGACATCAGCAGTCTGTATGATGAGTGTCTGGCTGTTTGGTGTTGGAGCTCGAGTAGTGGGCATGACCGTCTCTCCTCTCATGGCGGCCAAAGTGGTTGAGCGGTTCTGCCAGGGAGCTGGTTGATGAGTTGGTATTGTTTTTTGTGGTTCGTAATGTGCCGTATACCTTGCCATACACAACGGGAGTCTGAGTTGTTGAAGTGACTCTCGATCCTTCGCTTATAGGCTGCTTTGGCGTACCTGATGCCCCCCTTCAGGTCGGACCTGGCCGCACTATACAGCTCTGTGTTGCCGGGGTCTGAAAGGCCATATTGCGGGCTTTTAAAAGAGTCGGACGCGTTTGGGCATCCATGGTTTGTTGTTGGGAGGGATGCGGATGCATTTAATGTTAGTGACATTGCCTACACGGCTTTGTATGTAAACAAGTACAGTGGAGGTGTAGGTGTCAATGTCCTCGTACTCAAACAAGTCCCAGTCGGTTCGGTTAAAGCAGTCCTGTAATTGTAGGTATGTTACAAAACTTACCTTCAGCGGCGGTGCAGTTCTGCCACTGGCCGTGAACGCGACTTTGGCGCCTTTGAGAGGGGGGGGCGGGGTTAAATAGCCGTTTTCTCCTGCCTGTCGGTCGATCTTTGTCAGGCTGTTTAGCTGCTGAAGAATAATCGATCCGACTTGCGTTTTATCAAGTTTAAAAAAAACTTCTCTGGATAATGTAATTGCTGGAGTAAATTAAAAATCGACTTCTAAAGCTGTCAACGCCGACAACGGGACGGATCTCACGTACGGGACAAAGCAAGGTAAGCCGTTTATTTTACATATAAACGTGCTTCTTAGGATTACTTTAATCCAAATTTTACGTCGCGAAAAGGTGATTTAGGCCCCATACAAACCGGCAGTGTTTTTCCTGTGGATATGCAGTTTAAATTCACCGTAAATGCAACGTTCCAATCGATCGCGTTCCACAAAATCCCACTCGCAAGATGATTAAAATGGCCATTAATTTACGGGAATTAAACACTAAATTGCTTCCATTTGGCCTATAAATTCATGACAATGAGATTTAAAAATCATGTTATATTGTGAATTCTTGTGTGAATGTTATTTGGACACTTAGGCTATTTAAAAATGTTAACCTTTTCTTAAGAAATGGATAGATGTTTAGATCTAGTAATTGAATTTTGTAATTAGCTACAATTAGGTAACTAACGAATTATATGCTTTAATTTCAGGTCATCCAAGTAAGATTGTTTCATATTTGTTTCAGAATGCTTCAATCTATAATAACTGAAAATTTCATTCAGTTCTCTTAATTTTTAAGAAACATATGGGCTTTTGACTGTCCTTGATCACAGCTTTTGAGTTAAGTCAATGGAAAAGCAATAGGGAACAAGATGCTAATTTCCGAGTATGAAAATGGCCATAACCTTTTTAATACTGAAGATATGAAAGTTAATTAGGTGTCAAATTAAACTTCTTTTTATGCTTTATCTGATGGGATAAATTGCAGACTTGATTTTTAAAATCTCAAAATTTTGTAACATTGCTAGTAATTGCCCAGAAGATCCCTCAGGCCACACTTGAATATCCCTAGCAGCTAGTTTGACCATATTGATGAGTGGTCTATATACTGGAGTTAAAAATAGGGAGATGTGGTCAGATTGGCCCAGATAGGGGAGAGGCGATGCTTTGTACCCATGTTTGATGTTGCTATAAACATGGTCAAGTATGTTTTTACCTCTTGTGAGGCATTGCACATGTTGATAGAATTTAGGGAGGACAGTCTTTAGTCTCGCTTGGTTGAAATCCCCTGCTGTTATAAAGACTCCGTCAGGTTGGGCGCTCTGTCGTCTGCTAATGGCTGTAAGCAGATAACCCAAAGCAGTTGTGATATTGGTATCTGGCCGTATTTATACAGCCGTGATTATGACAACCGTGATTTCCCGTGGCATTTAGAAGGGGCGACATTTCATGGATAAATATTCCAGGTCTGGAGAGCAGTGGTCATCAATGCCCTTAACATCTGCGCACCATCTGTTATTTGTGTATACACAAAGTGTCCCCCCTCTCTTACTGTTCCTATTGTGGTGATGTGCAGCGCGGCCCGCGAGCCTGATTGCCTCATCTGGGATCAATGTGATGATCGTAATATAGCAGTCCTGTAAGTTTTTCTGTGTTGATGTGATAAGTTCCAGTTTGTCCACCTTGTTGGTAAGTGATCTTACGTTCGCGATGAAAAGGCTTGGCAGTGGAGGTTTGTTTGGGGTTTTTTCCAGCCTACCGTGTGGGAACAGGCTTTTCCAGCCTGGCGGCCTCGCTTCTGTTTCCTCTCTCTGCGTCGCCTTCTGGGAGGGAGAGTAATCCATGGAGACCCCGCCGGTTTAACGAGCTTTAGAGGTATGTTGTGGTCGAATTTAGCGTAGTTTAAAACGCAGCCGACACCGAGCGTCGCACCGATTTCTAGTAGTTTGTGCCGGCTGTGCGATACATTCCCGTATGCATTTGTGGTGTTTAAAAATAAATAAACTAATAATAAAATAACTAACAAGGAGCCCCGACTCGGGGAGCGCTGAGCCGCTGCACTTACTCGCACCGGCATCTTGGTTCATCTTACACGCGCCGCCATCTTGGTAGATAATTTTATGTACAATTTATGTTTTTGTGTGTTGTCTGAGTCAATGTGTGAGTGATGCAGCTGCAAGCACGATTTTCTTTGTGCCTGTACCTCACCATACTTGTGCATATGACAATAAACTCAACTTGATTTAACTTTATTATGCTTGCTGATGTTTTGGGTTGGTACCCATCAACTGGACTGAAAGAGTAGAAGGGAGAAATGCAGTCTAAGAGCTGAGGGAGAGGTTGGACAAGCAATAGGGAGACAGTCAGAATCTTTTTTCCAGGGAGGAAATATCCAAGACTGAGGACAAAGCTTTATGATGAGAGGGCAAAGTTTAAAGGAGATGCATAGGGTCGATTTTTACAGCATAGTGGATGCCTGGAATGTGTTGCCAGGAGTGGAGGAGGCAAATACTGTTGTGCTTTTGGATAGGCACATGGATATGGAGGGATAAGGATCACATGCAGGCAGAGGGTATTATCTTGGCATCATTTTTGTTGTGGATATTGTGGACCAAAGGGCCTGTCCTGTGCTGTACTGTTATATGTTCAATGAGGGTTGTCGGGGAAGTATTGGTGATATGGGGAGGCTTTTGTTCAGATAGTGGTGTGTGAGAAGTTGACAGGGGTTTAGGGGTTTAGTTTAGTTGAGTTTAGAGATATATTGTGGGAACAGGCTTTTTGGCCCACAAAGACCACGCCGACCAGCCATTACCCATACACTAGTTCTATCCTACTCTAGGGATAATTTACAGAATCCAATCAACCTATAAACCTGCACGTCTGGAATGTGGAAGGAAACCAAAGCACCCAGAGAAAACCCTCGCAGTCACAGGGAGAATGTACAAACTCCGTACAGACAGTGCCTGTAGTCAGGATCCAACCCAGGTCTCTGGCGCTGTAAGGCAGCAACTCTACTGCTGCATCACTGTGCCGCCCGATGTTAGGGAGGTTTTCGTAAGATACCAGGGAAGAGGGTTGACAATCAAGCGTATTGGTAGGGAAAGGTTGAGGTTTGCTCGCAATTAGTAGGGTTGGTGATGGGTGCCGGAAATGTTTGATTGTGAGAGGACTGGCCATCAGGCGGAAGGAAAATGATGATCAGCAGGGAATTGGTGGGGTTTGGATTGGGTGGTTGAGGCAGATCTGCTGATCTGGAAGCTAGTAGGGAAGTGCAAAGTGGGGATGGACAGTCGCCAAACTAGAGGTAACTATTAAATTAGGGGTGCTGTTTGGGCATATTGGCAAAAATGGACTGGTGATTTGGTAGGTTCATTGCGGAGAATTGGTGAATTGTTGGAAGGAGGCCAATTAATCGGAAGAATAAGGGATGAGGCTGGTGTTCTGGGCCTTCCTAAGTTTACACCATATATCAGTTATGTGGATGAGGCTCGACCCAATCGCCATCCGCTTGCATGACTAATTCGAAAAATATTTTGGAAAGCTTGAGTCATACATTCAGTCATTCAGTATAACTCAGTCGCATTGCTGCCACTGTTCTAGCAAAGACTTTATGTTAGACACAAAATGCTGGAATAACTCAGCGGGACAGGCAGCATCTCTGGAGAGAAGGAATGTGTGACGTTTCGGGTCGAGACACTTCTTCAGACTGACTGACTGAAGACTTGACGTTACGTGTTTAACATAAACAAAGGGCTGAAGGAAGTCAGCGGGTTGGGCAGCATTTTGGGAGGGAATTGATAGACTCGAGTTCCTCCAGCACTTTGTTTTCTAAAAAGATTTCAGCATCTGCAATCTCTTGTGTCAACATTATCTCTAAGAATACATTTTGAACCCAAACTGAATAGAATAATTCCCAAACCTAGTGTCAGTGTCTTCAATGTCAATTTTTCCGCACGCCACTAGGTGACCGGCGCAGGGAGGATCAGCACTTTAAAAAATATTTAATTTTCCCAAAAATAATTTTAATCAATTATTTACAAAAAGATATGTACAATACAAAATAATACAGACAAACCCACCACCATGATACAAAGCAAAACAAATATTCTTAAATTCTAAATATTAAATAACTATATCCCCATCCTACTTGAGGAAATATTCCACGCCCCGCGGTGCCCAGCAGTCCTGGAAATCCCTCAGGGCGCCCGTGGACAACGCGTAGTCACTTTCTAAAACCACCCCAAAAAGGGGCAGGCAGCCAGCTCAGGCAGGCCCTCTTCCGCCTGGTGCCATGACTCGCGTATGGACAGCTTGGTCAGGCCTAGGAGCATCCCAGGGATGATCAGCACAGGGATGATCAGCACAGGGTTGATCAACCCTGGGAGGATCAGCACAGGGATGAGCAACCCTGGGAGGATCAGCACTGGGATGAGCAACCCTGGGAAGATCAGCACAGGGAGGATCAGCACAGAGATGAGCAATCCTGGGAGGATCAGCACTGGGAGGATCAGCACTGGGATGAGCAACCCTGGGAGGATCAGCACTGGGAGGATCAGCACTGGGATGAGCAACCCTGGGAGGATCAGCACTGGGAGGATCAGCACTGGGATGAGCAACCCTGGGAGGATCAGCACTGGGAGGACTGATTAGTACAGGTGTCTGATTCTGGTTGTGTTGATCAGCACTGGGACTAGCGATGTGGGAACCAACACTGGGATCAGCACAGGGATGATCAGCTCTGGGAGGATCACCACTGGGAGGACTGATTAGTACAGGTGTCTGATTCTGGATGTGTTGATCAAGGGTTATGGGGAGAATGCAGGAAAACGGTTAGGAGGGAGTGATAGATCAGCCATGATTGAATGGCGGAGTAGACTTGAAGGGCCGAATGACCCAATTCTACTCCGATCACTGACGACATTTAGAGGACCAGCACTCGGAGGACTGTCGCTGGGAGGACCGACGCCCGCGGCCGGCGCGTCCAGCGTCACCTCTTGCCTCCCCCCAATCGTTGACCTCGTTGGTTAGCGCGGTGCACTCCGGGTAAGAGGGGCCGCCATGTTACTTCCGCAGATTCGTCAGAAAGTGAAAAAATATTTTAAATGTTTTAATATAATGACACCTCTTCGAGCAATGCCAAAATACAATTAGAATTATAATCACATGCATTTATATCGAAACCCATGGATCACCGAACTCCAGGTGAGAATTGGCGACCGAGCCATTTTCTGTTTCTTCTCTCCTTTTTGAAAGGTAAAAGTAGCGCGAGCTCCCGACGCCGGAGTTCAGAGAAAAAAAATTCTCCCGGAGCCTCCGAGAAAAGTTTGGATTAATTGTTTGCATTGACTGGCGATAACTTTTGAAAAGCAAGAGTTCGGACGAATATATGAAGAACGCGAAGTGTCCGAAGGCCTGTGGTCCTGGACCGCCAGACCCGTTCCGTCCTACACAGGGAGTCTGGGCTGCAGATGCTGCAAACCCGAGTGAAACACCAAGTGCTGCAAGACTCTGAGGGATAGGCAGCGTCTGGGGAGGGAGAAACAGAGTTAATAGTCCACACTCAATGCCTTTCAATAGATTTTGTTTTAAATTTTCTGGTGCCTTTAATCGATTAAAGTTCATAAAAGGTATAGACACAAAAGGCCGGAGTTAGACACAAAATACCTAGATGCAAGGGACAATAAACTATCACCATCATCATCACTGAACTAAACTTTTTATGAGTAGGAACTGCAGATGCTGGTTTACACCAAAGATAGACACAAAAATGCTGGAGTAACTCAGTGGGACAGGCAGCATCTCTCGAGAGAAGGAATGGGTGACGCTTCGGGTCAAGACCCTACTTCAGGCTCCTTTAACATGTTGCTTTGCTGTTCATTCCCACTCCAGTCCCGCGATGCCGATGTCGTCATACTCCCAAACCTAGCTAACAATTATCTATCTACATTTTCCTTGATCTCTCATCCCCTTTTTCTCTCATTTTCACACCTTACTCTTCCAATATCTCTTGATTCCCTTTCCTCTGACTCATTGGAGAAGGGTCTCAAACCGAACCGTCACCCATTCCTTCTCTCCAGAGATGCTGCCTGCCCCACTGAGTTATTCCAGCATTTTGTGTCTATCTTTGCTGTAAACCAGCATCTGTAGTTCCTTCCTACTCATAAAAAGCTTAGTTCAGTGATGATGATAATACTTTATTGTCCCTTGCACCTAGATAGAGATAAATTCTTTGTTTTTGCATATAAAATACACAAAAGAGTCACCAGAAAGGCATGGATAGTTACAAAAAGTACTCATCCCATCGGAAAGCAATGATTGGCATTTGCATAAATCCTCTTTAACATAAAATCAGATCAAAATTTTAGACAGAGCCATGCAGTAGGAGATTTTCAGGCAGGTGACATAACGATCAAAGAGAAGGCTTCAGGAACAGTAAGGTGGAGAAATCCAGCCAAAGTGCTGCAGAACGATAGCTGAAGGCATAGTTGTCAATGGCGGAGCATTTAAAATTGGGGAAAGAAGCAAAGTGGTAACAGTTAAAGGAAATTTGCTGTCTTCAATAGAGGTGGAAGAAATGACAGAGATTGGATGCAAACTAGTGAGGACATTAAAATAGAATCATAGATAGAAGTAGAGCTAGAGCTGATATAAATTAGTAAACAGAAGAGTTACAGTAAACAAAACATGGTAGTTTGTGTACTTCACATACAAGCAGTGAAACACTTTTTTTTTGGGGGGGGGGGGGGGAATAGTCGACATTTCAGGTCAAGACTGCACCAATTTCTTCCCCCAACCCACCCCAGTAGATGATGCTTGGACCACTGTTACCCTTGCAGTTTTTGTTTGCTCCAGATTCCAGTATCTACAGTCTATTGTGCCATAGTCAAACAGCACAGAAACAAGCCCTTCGGCCTAAATCATCATTGCCGATCAACATGCCCCACCTAAGTTAGACCCATTTATCTGCATTTAGTCAATATTTCTCTAAACCCTTCATCTGTATGTAACTATTCAAATGTTTTTCCAATATTGTTATTACACTTGACTCAACTGGCAGCTTGTTCCATATTCTTAGCAACCTTTGTGTGAAAAGTTGCGTCTCAGGTTCGTATCCCCTCCCACCTTAAACCTATACATGTTAAACAATTCTTCTACTCTGGGAACCAGACTGTGCATTCACAGTATCTGTTCCCCTCATGAATATTTACACCTCTTGGCTGATGAAAAAAGAGTGAAAAGAGGCATTGATTAAGAATAAAAAGGATGCATGGGACAGGTCTAGGCAGCTGGGATCAAATGTATCCCCAGAGGAGTTTTGGGACTTGAGGAGCAAAGTAAAAAAGAAAATCAGAAGGGCAACAAGGGCCAGGAGATAGCTCTGGCAGATAGCATTAATGACAACCCCAAGAGATTTTATAAATATATAAGGGGGAAAAGGGTAACTAGAGAGAGAGAGAGTGGAACCTCTCTCTAGTTAGGGTAACTAGAGAGAGTGGAACCTCTAGTTCCACTCGCACTTCAAAAACAAGTGGGCTTAAGGAAGCCGCTGATTGGTGGAAGCAGACAAGAGGGAGCAGCTGATTGGGAGTCAGATCCCTGCTGATTGTACTGTATTGTAGCAGTTGTTTTGTATTGTATCCTAGGTAAGGGGAGTATGAGTGCCAGGGCAGTTTACTGTTCTGGATGTCAGATGTATTGTATCCTAGGTAAGGGGAGTATGAGTGCCAGGGCAGTTTACTGTTCTGGATGTCAGATGTGGGAAGTCATGGAGTCTGATAGCCCTCCAGACGTCCACATCTGCGCCAGGTGTATCGAGATGGGGCTCCTAAGGGACCGTATTAGGAACCTGGAGCAGCAGCTCGATGACCTCCGTCTGGTCAGGGAGAGCAAGGAAGTCATTGAGAGGAGTTACAGGGAGGTGGTCACTCCAAGACCACGGGAGGCAGGCAAGTGGATCACGGTTGGGAGAGGCAAGGGGCACAGACAGGGACTAGAGAGTACCCCGGTGGCTGTACACCTTGACAATAAGTACTCCTGTTTGAGCACTGTTGGGGGGGACAGCCTACCTGGGGGTAGCGACAGCGGCCGGGCCTCCGGTACAGAGACCGGTCCTGTTACTCAGAAGGGTAAGGAAAAGAAGAGGAGGGCAATACTAATAGGGGACTCTATAGTTAGGGGGTCAGACAGGCGATTCTGTGGACGCAGTCGGGAGACCCGGATGGTAGTTTGCCTCCCTGGTGCCAGGGTCTGTGATGTGTCTCAACGTGTCGAAGATATCCTGAGGCAGGGACTATTCTCAGGCCCTCAAATCATGGTATGATCATCGTAAATCTTCTTTGCACTCTTTCCAGCTTAATGGCATATTTCCTGCAGGTTTAGTTTAGTTTAGAGATACAGCGCGGAAACAGGCCCTTTGGCCCACTGAAATTCCGGACTCTTAACATTATCCTTCACACACAACCATATAACCATAACAGCACGGAAACAGGCCATCTCGGCCCTTCAAGTCCTCGGCCCTAAAATACTTCCCCCTAGTCCCATCTACCTGCACTCAGACCATAACCCTCCATTCCTTTCCCGTCCATATACCCATCCAATCTATTTTTAAAGGATAACATCGAACCTGCCTCCACCACTTCCACTGGAAGCTCATTCCACACAGCTACCACTCTCTGAGTAAAGAAGTTCCCCCTAATGTTCCCACACAAGGGACAATTTACAATTTTAAAAAGCCAATTAGCCAACAAATCTGTTCGTCTTTGGAGTGTGGGGGGAAACCAAGCATTCGCACAAAACCCTTGCTGGTCATGCGGAGAACATACAAACTCCTTACAGACAGCACCGGTAGACAGGATCGAAACCGGGTCTCTGGCGCAGTAAGGCAGCAAATCTACTGCTGTGCCACCATGTCCCAGACTGCTAAAGGCCCCCAAAAGACCCCTTCCATCAACAGAACAGTCTGGAGGCGTCGACCCGCAAACACACTTATCCTCACCACACATGGCCACTGCTCAGCCTCTGTACCCCTGGACGGGAGAGGCAAGCACCCACCCCAACCCGCTCACCAGTATAATTCCTTTCTGTCTCCATTTTCTATCCCTGGATGAAAAGACCAATTACTGGAGGATATAGCTTCAAGGTGAGAAAGGCAAACTTTAAAGCAGATGTGTGGTACGTTTTTTTTTTTACACATGGTGGTGAGTGCTTGGAATATGCCTCTGGAGGTGGTGGTCGAGGTAGATATATCAGAGTGGTATGTAAGAAATTTTTGGATCAGCATATGGAAATGTCGGGAATGAAGGGATATGGATTATGTGCAGGCAGTTATGAATTGGTCTAGACATCATCTTCGGCACAGACCTTGTGGAGCAAATGGCCTGCTCTTGTGCTGTGCTTTTTTATGTTCCATGTACAAAGGTGGATGAGCTTAGAGTCTGGATTGACACCTGGAAGTATGATGTTGTGGCCATCAGTGAAACATGGTTGCAGGAGGGCTGTGATTGGAAACTAAATATTCCAGGATTTCGTTGCTTCAGGGGTGATAGAATTGGAGGGGCAAGAGGTAGGGGTGTTGCATTGCTTGTCAAGGAAGATATTACAGCAGTGCTTTGGCAGGATAGATTAGAGGGCTCGTCTAGGGAGGCTATTTGGGTGGAGCTGAGAAATGGGAAAGGTGTAGCAACACTTATAGGGGTGTATTATAGACCGCCAAATGGGGAGCGAGAATTGGAAGAGCAAATATGTAAGGAGATAGCAGATATTAGTAGTAAGCACAAGGTAGTGATTGTGGGAGATTTCAATTTTCCACACATAGACTGGGAAACACATTCTGTAAAAGGGCTGGATGGTTTGGAGTTTGTAAAATGTGTGCAGGATAGTTTTTTGCAGCAATACATAGAGGTACCTACTAGAGAAGGGGCAGTGCTGGACCTCCTGTTAGGAAATGAGACAGGGCAGGTGGCGGAGGTAAGCGTCGGGGAGCACTTCGGGTCCAGTGATCACAATACCATTAGTTTCAATATAATTATGGAGAGGGTCAGAACTGGACCTAGGGTTGAGATTTTTGATTGGAGAAAGGCTAACTTTGAGGAGATGCGAAAGGATTTAAAAGGAGTGAATTGGGACATGTTGTTTTATGGGAAGGATGTAGAAGAGAAATGGAGGACATTTAAAGGTGACATTTTAAGAGTACAGAATCTTTATGTCCCTGTTCGGTTGAAAGGAAATAGTAAAAATTGGAAAGAGCCATGGTTTTCAAGGGAAATTGGACACGGTTCGGAAAAAGAGAGAGATCTATAATAATTATAGGCAGCATGGAGTAAATGAGATGCTTGAGGAGTATAAAGAATGTAAAAAGAATATTAAGAAAGAAATTAGAAAAGCTAAAAGAAGATATGAGGTTGCTTTGGCAAGTAAGGTGAAAGTAAATCCAAAGGGTTTCTACAGCTATATTAATAGCAAAAGGATAACAAGGAATAAAATTGGTCCATTAGAGAGTCAGAGTGGACAGCTATCTGCAGAGCCAAAAGAGATGGGGGAGATATTGAACAATTTCTTTTCTTCGGTATTCACCAAGGAGAAGGATATGGAATTAGGTGAGGTAAGGGAAACAAGCAGAGTAGCAATGGAAACTATGAGATTCAAAGAAGAGGAGGTGCGGACACTTTTGAAAAATATGAAAACGGATAAGTCTCCAGGTACTGACAGGATATTCCCGAGGACATTGAGGGAAGTTAGTGTAGAAATAGCAGGGGCTATGACAGAAATATTTCAAATGTCATTAGAAACGGGAATAGTGCCGGAGGATTGGCGCACTGCGCATGTTGTTCCGTTGTTTAAAAAGGGTTCTAAGAGTAAACCTAGCAATTATAGACCTGTTAGTTTGACGTCAGTGGTGGGAAAATTAATGGAAAGGATACTTAAAGATAATATATATAAGCATCTGGATAAGCAGGGTCTGATTAGGAACAGTCAACATGCATTTGTGCCTGGAAGGTCATGTTTGACTAATCTTCTAGAATTTTTCGAAGAGGTTACTAGGGAAATTGATGAGGGTAAAGCAGTGGATATTGTCTATATGGACTTCAGTAAGGCCTTTGACAAGGTTCCTCATGGAAGGTTGGTTAAGAAGATTAAATTGTTGGGTATTAATGGTGGAGTAGCAAGATGGATTCAACAGTGGCTGAATGGGAGATGCCAGAGAGTAATGGTGGATGGCTGTCAGGTTGGAGGCCGGTGACTAGTGGGGTGCCTCGGGGGTCTGTGTTGGGTCCACTGTTGTTTGTCATGTACATCAATGATCTGGATGATGGTGTGGAAAATTGGATTAGTAAGTATGCAGATGATACTAAGATAGGTGGTGTAGGTGGTGTGGTGGATAATGAAGTAGATTTTCAAAGTCTACAGAAAGATTTAGGCCATTTGGAAGAGTGGGCTGAAAGATGGCAGATGGAGTTTAATGCTGATAAATGTGAGGTACTACATCTCGGCAGGACAAATCAAAATAGGACGTACATGGTAAACGGTAGAGAATTGAGGAATGCAGTTGAACAGAGGGATCTAGGAATAACTGTGCATAGTTCCCTGAAGGTGGAATCTCATGTAGATAGGGTGGTAAAGAAAGCTTTTGGGGTGCTGGCCTTTATAAATCAGAGCATTGAATATAGAAGTTGGGATGTAATGTTAAAATTGTACAAGGCATTGGTGAGGCCAATTCTGGAGTATGGAGTACAATTTTGGTCGCCTAATTATAGGAAGGATGTCAACAAAATAGAGAGAGTACAGAGGAGAATTACTAGAATGTTGCCTGGGTTTCAGCAACTAAGTTACAGAGAAAGGTTGAACAAGTTAGGTCTTTATTCTTTGGAGCGCAGAAGGTTAAGAGGGGACTTGATAGAGGTCTTTAAAATTATGAGCGGGTTAGACAGAGTTGACGTGGATAAGCTTTTTCCATTGAGAGTAGGGAAGATTAAAACAAGGGGACATGACGAGAATTAAGGGACAGAAGTTTAGGGGTAACATTAGGGGGAACTTCTTTACTCAGAGAGTGGTAGCTGTGTGGAATGAGCTTCCAGTGGAAGTGGTGGAGGCTGGTTCGATTTTATCCTTTAAAAATAGATTGGATGGGTATATGGACGGGAAAGGAATGGAGGGTTATGGTCTGAGTGCAGGTAGATGGGACTAGGGGGAAGTAAATAAAAAATTTTTAAAAAAAATTTAAAAAAAAAGTGTTCGGCACGGACTTGAGGGGCCGAGATGGCCTGTTTCCGTGCTGTAATGGTTATATGGTTATGCACAAGTGCAATGAGGTATAGGACTATTGAAATGTTGGTTGCTGCAGCATCACGGGCACATGGACCTACACACAAATGCATAATTTATATATAAATTGCATTAACATTCTACAGGATAGTAAAAAGAAAAAAAGCAATAAAAAAAACATTAGTGTAAAACACAATTAGAAAAAATATATAAAAAGATTGCAATACATCTTCTATTAATTTTGAAAATATACCAAGGCATTTTTAAAAGGACAATTGTACACCATGAGGTCTCTACACTTTGCTGGATTTTCTCAGCGCGATCACTTTGTCAGAACGGTCCTGTCTCCATGTCGTTTGACAGTGCTTGTCCTTTCCCTTTATCGTTGATCTAATCATTCATCACCCAGGCACATGACTTTATATAAATCCTTTGTGGTTTAAAACACCTCTATGAAGTTTCCACCTGGCTTTCTCTGTTCTCAAGAAAATAAACCCAGCTTCTGTGGCATCTCCATGTAACTGTAATTGCACATGCCCAGAATTAGTCCAATACACACTATTCTGGTTCAAAATTGTATAGTTCTTAAATGAGCATACAATCCTCCAGATGCAGCTTTTAGGGTTTTGTCTGCTATGTTTTTGATTCTCATGGTACCATTTGCTTTATTAAAGTTTAAAACAAAACTATCTTCCATCTAAAGAATGTGCACAAACAGGGTTTCATCCACCCTCTTCATTAATTTAACTCGTTTCGATCCCCCATTTTCCCTCCCAACATCATTTCATGTTGAATTTTTGGAAAAAACCTGGGCTTTAAAAAAAAAAACTGTTGACTGGTAGACGTCATCCACCTGCCACTTTACGTTGCATCAAATATTATTATTAGTCCCAATGTTCTTCAGGAAGGTAGATAAAAGCTCACCCTGCATTTCATTTTCTTGGAACACTATTCCTTGGTCCCATTGTTATGGATCCACATATACTGTATGTAAGATGTGTAAAATCATGAGGGGAGTAGATAGGGTGAATGTCTTATACTCAGGATAAGGAGAATTAAGAGCCAGAGGATAAAGGTTTAAGATAACAGGGAAAGGCTTAATAAGAATCTGAAGGTCAACTTTTTCACTCAGAGGGTGGTGTCAGAGGAGGTAGTTGAGGCAGGTACTATAATAGTATATAAAATATATGTGGACATGGATAGAAAAGGTTAAGATGGATTTGGGTCAAATATGGTGAACTGGGACTAGCATAGATGGGGCATCTTGGTCAGCATGGACAAGTTGGGCTGAGGGGCTCTGTTTTCGTGCTGTATGACTATGATTCTATCATGGTGATCTCGGGTCTTGGTGGCGGAAAGGTGAAGGAGTTATGAATAAAAGCTTCAAGCTGAATTTACTAGACAGCTTTTAAAATATATTTTAGTGCATAAAGGAAAAGATGAGGGAACATGCGCCTGTCTTGCAGGATGGTGGCGGAGAGAGTCAGTAGCATTTAGTTCCTGGGCATCTGATGATCTGTCCTGAAGCCACATTGATGCATTCATAAAGAAAGTTCACCAGTGCCTCTCCTGCCTCAGAAATCTGAAGAGTCTTGGCATGTTGCAAGATATTCTATGTGTTCGGTGAGAAGCATACTGACTAGTTGCATCACAGTCTAGTTTGGAAATTTGAACATTTGGAAATGAAGGAGGCTGAGAAGATAATGGACATTGTCCTGTCCATCACTGGTACTCACCTCCTCACCATCAAAGGGATTGACAGAAAGCACTGCCTCAAGAAAACAGCTGATGTGACCAAAGGCACACTTCTCTTTGTTCTCTTCTCTGCTATCATCAGAAAGAAGGTACAGGAGGAGCCTGTGAAATGTTACCGCCAAGTTCAAGAACAGCATCCCATCAACTTTTGAACCACCCTGCACAATCCAGATCACAGCCTTACCTCAACCTGATCAAATCGCTGCAGACTTTGCACTACTATGGTTGCGCTGGATACTTTGTTTTGTGCAATCATGATCTAGTTTACTTGGAGTAACTCAGAATTATTTAGTATTAATTGCGGTTGTTGCATTCGTGGCTGCAAAGTTGCAGCAAGCAAGAATTTTACTGTTTCGGTTCATTTCTGCTGCATATGACGAACACTCTTGACTCACAGCTAGATTTCCAGACAATCTAGATCTCCAAATAACGTGAAATTACTCTAATAAAATAACTGGTAACAAATCTTTATATTCCTCTGATAGCTAACAAACGTTTGCTTTTTCTTTTGCATTCACCTTCCCACACCATTGTCCAGAGCCGGTTTCAATCTTCATGTGCAAACTATGCAACTTGTTCTCCCCATGTCAAGACGAGCTGTTGACTCATGTCTCTGAGAAGCATGCAGAGGAAGGGCATGCACCTGATGATCTCATTGTCCCATTACGACCTCTTCTGTCATCTGAGAAGGCTGAGAGAACTGAAGGAGGTAAGATACCAAAGTAATCATGTCTTACTGTGTTCACACAGTATATTTACTCTCGAATAATACTTCATCTCTCAACATGGCTGCAAATAATAGAACCAGTAGATCATGAACTCTATTAAATCAATCAACTTGCTGAGTCCCAACACTGGATTAAAGAATCAAAGGCAATTACAAACCAATACAGTTTTTACTTACTGTGAAACAATTTTAATCTTAGAATACATACCTACAAATCACTGGAGTTTAGAAGGATGAGGGGGCATCTTATAGAAACATAAAATTATAAAAGGACTGGACAAGCTAGATGCAGGAAAAATGTTCCCAATGTTGAGCGAGTCCAGAACCAGGGGCCAGTCTTAGAATAAAGGGGAGGTCATTTAAGACTGAGGTGAGAACAAACTTTTTCACCCAGAGAGTTGTGAATTTATGGAATTTCCTGCCACAGAGGGCAGTGGAGGCCAAGTCACTGGATGGATTTAAGAGAGAGTTAGATAGAGCTCTAGGGGCTAGTGGAGTCAAGGGATATGTGGAGAAGGCAGGGATGGGTTATTGATAGGGGACGATCAGCCATGATCACTATGAATGGCGGTGCTGGTTCGCAGGGCCGAATGGCCTCCTCCTGCACCTATTTTCTATGTTTCCTATCCATGTATCTGTCCAAATGTCTTTTAAATTTTGTTATAGTACCTGCCTCACCCACTTCTTCTGGAAATTTGTTCCATAAACATACCATCCTCTGCGTGAAAAGTCCTATAAATTTGTTCCCTCTTACCATAAGCTATACCCAGCTTGCCCAACCTCACCCTATAACTCAGTCCATGGAGGGCTGGCAAACTTCCTTTTTTACACTCTTTCCAGTTTAATGGCATCTTTCCTATAGCAAGTTAACCAAACCTAAACACAATACTCCAAGTGCAGCCTCACCAACATTTTGTACAACTGCAACATAATGTCCCAATTTCTCAATAATCTAATTTAGTGTTTAGAGATACAGCACGGAAACAGGCTCTTTGGCCCACTGAGTCTATGCTGACCAGTGATCACCCCTTACACTAGCACTATCCTACACACTGGGGCCAATTTTCAATTTTTTACCAAAGCCAATTTAAACTACAAATCTGTACATCTTTGGAGTGTGGGTGGAAACCGGAGCACCCGGAGAAAACTGACGCGATTCCAAAAGATTTGGTCTCCATTTATCGACTTATTACAAATATAGGGTGCAACAAAATGTTGATAATAAATGGTTTCAGGACCTGGTGAGGGGTGAGTAAAGATATGAAGTAGGTACATCCCTTTTATCTTGTCTTATCTTATCTTACTTTTTTTTCTTTTTCCTTCTTTTGGTTTTTCTCTTTTGTTTAACTCTTGTGGTTTAGGTCCCTATGGGTGTTCCTGGACCACTCTTTCAATCACTCACTTACTATCTTTGCTAACTCTTTCTATCCTTTTTCTTATTAAAGTTTAAAATAAGAAGTGATACAAGAAATGTATAATTTTATGTTTGTTTGAGATCACTGTACTGTACAATACTTCTAATAAATAAATAAAGAAAGAAAGAAAGAAAGAAAACTGACGCGGGTCACGGGGAGAATATACAAACTCCGTACAGACAGCACCCGTAATCGGGATCGATCTCAGGTCTCTGGCGCTGTACGGCAGCAACTCTACCGCTGCGCCACCGTGCTGCCCATGATAAAGGCTAATGCGCCAAAACCTTTCTTCAGCATCCTGCCTATCTCTGTAACACCATTTTCAGGGAACCATGTACATGTACTCCTGGATTGCTCTGCTCAACAACATTCCTGAGGGTCCTATCTTGGTTTGACACCCCAAAATGCAACCTCACATTTATCTGAATTAAATTCTCTTTGCTATTCCTTGGCCCACTTACCCAGCTGATCAAGATCCTGCTGTAATTCTTGATAACTTCTTTACTGTTTAGGAAACCATACATTTTTGTGTCTTCTGCAAACTTACTAACCATGCTTGTAAATTCTCATCTAAATCGTGATGTAGATGACAAACAACAATGGGCCCCAGCATCAACCACTGAGGCACACCATAGTCACAGGCCTTCACTCTATTACCCTCTGTTTTCTACAATCAAGGCAAATATGTACCCAGTGAGCTTTCTCCCTGGATCCCATGCAATCTAACCTTTGTGAGCAGATTGAAGACCCATGTGCTCCCTCAAATGAATGAAAAGATTTCATTGCATTATTTCAAAGAGATAGCACCTGCGGCACAATGGTGCAGTTGATAGCAATGCTGCCTCATTCGCCAGAGACCCGGGTCTAATCCTGACCTCAGGTCTGTCTTATGGAGTTTACACGTTCTCCCTGTAACAGCGTGGGTTTCCTCTGGGTGCTATGGCTTCTCCCACCTCCCAAAGATGTGCGTGTTTGTAGGTTAATTGGTCTCTGTAAATTGTCCCTTGTGTGTCGGGAGTGGATGAGAAAGTGGTTTAACAGAGAACCAGCATGCACAGGTGATCGATTGCCGACATGGATTTGGTGGACCTGTTTCCACGCTGTATCTCTAAATTAAGCAGTTTTTTTTTTTAAGGTAGACAAAAAATGCTGGTGAAACTCAGCGGGTGAGGCACCATCTATGGAGAGAAGGAATAAGTGGTGTTTCGGGTCAAGACCCTTCTTCAGACTGATGTCGGGGGGGGGGCGGGAAAAAGAAAGGAAGAGGTGGAGACAGTATGCTTTGTGGGGGCGCTGGGAAGGGGGAGGGAAAGGAGGGATAAAGCAAGGGCTATCTAAAATTAGGGAAGTCAATGTTCATACCGCTGGGGTGTAAACTACCTAAGCAAAATATGAGGTGCTGTTCCTCCAATTCGCGCTGGGCCTCACTCTGGCAATGGAGGAGGCCCAGGACAGAAAGGTCAGATTGGGAATGGGAGGGGGAGTTGTAGTGCTGAGCAACCGGGTGATCAGGTTGGTCATTACGAACTGAGCGGAGGTGTTGGGCGAAGCGATCACTGAGTCTTGCCGATGTGGAGAAGTTAACTTGGATCTTTGAGATTCAGAAAGTATTTGATAAGGTCCCACATAGGAGATTAGTGGGCAAAATTAGGGCACATGGTATTGGGAGTAGAGTGATGACAGGGATAGAAAATTGGTTGGCAGACAGGAAACAAAGAGTAGGGATTAATGGGTCCCTTTCACAATGGCAGGCATGGCTAGTGGGGTACGGCTCGGTGCTGGGACCGCAGCTATTTACAATACACATAAATGATTTAGTAACATTAGCAAATTTGCAGATGACACAAAGCTGGGTGGCAGTGTGAACTGTGAGGAGGATGCTATGAGAATGCAGGGTGATTTGGACAGGTTGGGTGAGTGGGCAGATGCATGACAGATGCAGTTTAATGTGGATAAATGTGAGGTTTTCCACTTTGGTAGCAAAAACAGGAAGACATTATTATCTAAATGTGTCGTTGCAAAAAGGGAAAGTACAACGGAATCTGGGGGTCCATGTTCATCAGTCAATGAAAGTAAGCATGTAGGTACAGCAGGCAGTGAAGAAAGCGAATGGCATGTTGCTTTCATAACAAGAGGAGCTGAGTATAGGAGGAAAGAGGTCCTTCTGCAGTTGTACAGGGCCCTTGTGAGACACAGCTGGAGTATTGTGTGCAGTTTTGGTCCCCTAATTTGAGGAAGGACATTCTTGTTATTGAGGGAGTGCAACGGAGGGTTACAAGGTTAATTCCCAGGATGGCGGGACCATCATATGCTGAGAGAATGGAGCGGCTGGCCTTGTATTCTCTGGAATTTAGAAGGATGAAAGGGGATCTTATTGAAACATATAAGATTATTAAGGGTTTGGACACACTAGAGGCAGGAAACATGTTCCCGATGTTGGGGGAGTCCAGAACCAGGGGCCACAGTTTAGGAATAAGGGGTAAACCATTTAGAACGGAGATGAGGAAACACTTTTTTCACACAGAGAGTTGTGAGTCTGTGGAATTCTCTGCCTCAGAGGGTGGTGGAGGCTGGTTCTCTGGATACGAGAGAGAGGTAGGTAGGGCTGTTAAAGATAGCGGAGTCAGGGGATATGGGGAGAAGGCAGGAATAGGGGTACTGATTGGGGATGATCAGCATGATCACATTGAATGGTGGTGCTAGCTCGAATGGCCGAATGGCCTACTCCTGCACCTATTGTCTATTGTCTATCGACACCTGGAACAGGTGATGCAGTAGATGAGGTTGGAGGAGGTGCAGGTGAACCTCTGCCTCACCTGGAAAGACTGGGTCCTTGGATGGAGTCAAGGGGGGAGGTAAAGCAACAAGTGTAGCATTTCCTGCGGTTGCAAGGGAAAGTACCCGGGGAGGGGATGGTTTGAGTAGGAAGGGACGAATTGACCAGGGAGTTACGGAGGGAACGGTCTTTGCGGAAAGCAGAAAGGGGAGGAGATGAGAAGATGTGGCCAATGGTGGGATCCCGTTGGAGATGCCGAAAATGTCGGAGGATTATATGTTGTATGCGACAGCTGATGGGGTGGAAGGTGATGACAAGGGGGACTCTGTCCTTGTTACGAGTAGGGGGATGGCGAGTAAGAGCGAAGCTGCGGGATATAGAGGAGACCCCGGTGAGAGCCTCATCTATAATAGAAGAGGGGAACCCCCATTGCCTAAAGAATGAGTACATCTCGTTATTGTTTGAATTACCTACCTGCTTCCCAACTCCATAACTCCCAAAGAAGGCCCAGATAATTCCTCGCATAAACCCCTGTTTGGACTCCTGGGGAGTTCAGATTAAACAATTCAGCAATAGGTCCTTTACAAAGGATTCCCTCTTCTATTATTTGGCTAACTTGTCCCTAAAGTGGATTATATTTATACCATTGGCACACCAGCAAGCCGCAGTTAGTATATTACAATTTGATATGGTCAGGTATTTTTCCTGGGATTTTATTGGCAAAGCATTAAGCTGGTGTGTGATTGTCTACTTTAATCCCATTGATGTTTAACACCTAAGAAAAATGTCTCCACTTAGAGGGATGCAAAAGGTAGTTAACATAGTACCTAATAAGGCAACGGCCTTGCACCAATGTCACAATCAGCGTCAAAAACAACACCATATCTGGACCCAAAAACGCTCTGTGTAACCGAGTTCAGCTGATGTCACAATGAGCAGCTGGTTTGTATTGTAAGCTATATAAAGATGCAATTTACCTCAAAATGCACAAACTGTGAACCTCAAGCTTGAACGTAGCGATGGGTTGCGGCAAGTCACGGCGAAGATCAAGGCGGGGCAGGGCAAAGGCAGCAGGAGGAGGAGGAGGAGGAGGAGGAGGAGGAGGAGCTAAGTCAGCACGACGTAGAGCAAAGGGTTGTGGGGATCGATCAGGAGGAGGAGGAGGAGGTGGAGGAGGTGGCGGCCGCCGCCGTCGCCGCGGCGGCAAAGGCAAAAGTATAAAAATCAAGAAAAGCTGTGGAAAAGCAAAACGAATTGGCGGACGAAGAAAAGGAAAAGCACGTCGCAAATGTTGAAAAGATGGAATAATTGTAAAAGGCCCAGAACAAGAAATATAAACATGAAACAGAACTGACTGTTATAGCAAACATCTACCGGCCTAGAAGACAGCCCATCATGACTTTTACTGTACCACATCAATGTACAGAAAAATAAAATTCTCAAGTAGCTTGAGAGTTCAAAATGGATATTAGTTTTGTGTGTTTCATGGGATGAAACAATTTAACCAATGATTCTCTATGTTTAGCACACAAAAGATGTTCATGTATAACATGAGATTTTACTTTCAAAGTTCTAGCATGCAGAGCTGCTTTTCTTTACTTCTGGGATGCAAGGTTGATGGAGGACGTGGGATAATTATGGTACCATTATTGGTGGTATTATATTGATCATCAAAATGAATACCGTGGACTGGCCTCTGATCAGAATGCGAACAATGTGTTTGCTTTAAGTAATTGGGGCTGCCATTAATACGAGGTAGATACAAACATACAATAACCGATTAACAAAATGGTGGAACGCACACAAAAATGTACAGCATCACTAATGTGCTCTGCTACACAATTTCTTAGCAACTAAAATTACTTTTGTATAAGACAACATGCAAAAAAATCCAAATACCACTTCCAGAGCTCTAAGATGAATTCTCCAATGTTGGGTAACTAACCAACAAGCAACACACCCCTCCCCTCCCATCATTTTTTCCCCCTCTCTTGCGCCCCACCATGGAGGCGCACTCAATTCTCCCAATATTTCATCCGCCTTTACCTTTGTCTTACATGGTCAAGATTATTTTGAATCCAATCAAAGTCACCATGGATCCCATATGATCTAGACTACCACAGGGTTCCTTGCCCATATGATCTAGCCTACCACAGGGGTCCTTGTCAAATTCCTTAGAAGTAGGGCATAATGTCAGAAGGTTATGCTTTAGTTGCATAGGTACTTTGTGGGATCTCACCTGGAGTACTTTGCAGAAAATTGTGATGCAGGCTTTTATTTTATAGGAACACCACCCCTGTCCAACCCCACCTCTCCGGGTTACCCTGTCATGTTTAGTTGTAAATATTTTCTAGAATCATCTTATTCATGGTGGCATGAAAATGTTTGCGAATATCTATGTAATCCTGGACAATTCTGACTATTCTGTCTCCTGTGTTAATACATAGTAACGGCAAAGAGAAAGAGGGGAAGACCCAAAGGATCAAAGAAGAAATTCTACGCTGAAACGGAGGAGTTAGGAGATGCCAGTAACTGTATTCTGAGTACAGTGGGTAAACTTGACCAAGACGAGGAAGACTTGGAAGGGTCAGACAGTTTGGATTGTAGGAAGTGCAGTAGGAAATTCTCGAATAGGAGGCAGCTGCGGAAGCATCGTTGCTTTGTTGTACGGAAGGATGATGGAGGGGAAGAGGATGATGCTGAAGATGGTAAGACTTGTTTATCAATGATTTCATATTGTACATTTACATTGTAGGATTTCTGTTTTAATTCTTTTTCGAGATATGGTTTGATTTTATTTGCCATTTACAGGTGTGAAAGATTGAAGAAGGAAATTCCACATTTTCACTTTGAGAAATAGTTGAGTTAACTAATTGTAACAACTTCAAGTCTCATTTGAAAATCTTCACTTAGCTATGTGAGTGCTAGAATCCCAATTTCACGACCCATGTTCTAGACGCTTACAGGCATCATAACCAAAATTAGGTTATGATCGAAAGCAACGATGGCCTTTAAAAATGTGAAAATTGAGATTGTTCTGATTCCTTCAATAATAATTTGATTGTAATAAGCAAGGCAATCATGAATTATGATCATTCTTTTTCTTTGGACTTGCCTTTATACCGTTGCTGGGAAGGAAAAATACTTAGCTTTTACAGTCATGGATTCAGACAGGCCCTTTGGCCCAACTTGCCCACATGTACCAACATGTTCCATCTACACTAATCCCACCTGCCTGCGTTTGGCCCATATCCCGATAAACCTGTCCTTTCCACGTAACTGTCTAATTGTTCCTTAAACATTGCAATAGTCCCTGCCTCAACTACCTCCTCTGGCAGATCGTTCCATACACCCACCAACACCTTTGTTTGAAAAAGTTACCCCTTAGATTCCTTTCCCTCATTCTGCCTTCACCTTAAACCAAGGGTTCCCAGCCAGGTGTAAATTTTGCCTACCCAAGGGGTAAATTTGTTGATTCTGGGTGTGTACATATTTTTTTTCTCATTGACTGACTGTATTTGGTTCTGGTATACTGGTATCTGTTCAAAATAACATTGTTATGTGCTATTAAAGTTGCCAGGGGTAAATGGGACGAAAAAGGTTGGGAACCCCTGCCTTGAACCTATGTCCTCTGGTTCTCGATTCCCTTACTCTGGGCAAGAGACTCTGTGCATCTACCCGATCTATTCCTCTCACGATTTTATACAGTTCTATAAGATCACCCCTCATCCTCCTGCGCTCATTGCACTTTGTGCTTGAGAAATCTGTGAGCTGTGTGTTAATACATGGCAGGGATCTGCAGCCTACACAAATGACCATTAACACTTGGCCTGCAAAGAATTTGATTGCAGCGGCAGCATAATTTCCCCAACTTTTATATTATTTCTTTCTATGAGGCATGGGTGCTTTCGCAAATTGTAACATCTATACTTTTACCTTGCTTGGGACGTTGCTGAAATAAAATACGTTTCAATGTGAGGGTCATTCAACTATTTGACCAACTCCTCGATTATGCTTTAAATATACTTAAGTTCTAGTGTACAAAATAGTTAAGCAAAGATATGAAGCATAAGATTTACCTCTTTTGAGGAAATTCTTGTCTCAAGTAGTAAGTTCCCATGAGCTGTGAAAGTCCTTGTGTGTGGTTAGTCTATGAGGACATGGCCATGCATGATTTTGACCTCATTTTAGAAAATGCGCTTGCTCTGTTGGTTTGTGTATGAACCACGTAGTTGAGAGCATAATCAGTAGCTCAGAAGTTATCAATGATGAGTAAAAGGGAAAATGAGGAGAAAACAAATAAAACCAGTAATTGCTCCAAAGTAACATGGGATATAAAGACAAATTCTCCTTCTATGTTATGGAGAATGCAAAGCATTGTCAAGATTGTCATGATCAAGATTAGAATTTGACACTCTCTATTGCTATCTCCCTCTCACCCAAACTCCCAACCTGTCTCTCTGTCTCTCTCTGTCTCTCTCTGTCTCTCTCTGTCTCTCTCTGTCTCTCTCTGTCTCTCTCTGTCTCTCTCTGTCTCTCTCTGTCTCTCTCTGTCTCTCTCTGTCTCTCTCTGTCTCTCTCTGTCTCTCTCTGTCTCTCTCTGTCTCTCTCTGTCTCTCTCTGTCTCTCTCTGTCTCTCTCTGTCTCTCTCTGTCTCTCTGTGTCTCTCTCTGTCTCTCTGTGTCTCTCTCTACCTCTCACTCTGTTTATTTTGTTATCTCTTGCTCTCTCGCTCTCTACCTTTATCGCTCTCATGCTCTATCTCACTCCATCTCTCTTCCCCACCTCCTCTCTTTCTAGACAAAATGGACCCTGAAGTAGAGTTGGCTGATGAAAGAGAGAGGGCAGTAAAGAGATCACGTTGGCATAAAAGTGAAAAGTTGACATATACTGATCAAAATGCGGGAGGAAAGAAGCCAATTATCAGCGTGGTTCTCACAGCACATGAAGCTATTCCAGGTGAGCAGCAGTGAACTATTTATGAATCCCCTTGGCTTATCTCTAAGTATTTTCATTGCATAATGTATATTGTATAATGTATACTGAATATCGTATCTCTAAAAGTCTAAGAGAACTGGCTGGCAGACAGGAAGCAAAGAGTAGGAGTAAACGGGTCCTTTTCACAATGGCAGGCAGTGACTAGTGGGGTACCGCAAGGCTCAGTGCTGGGACCCCAGCTATTTACGATATATATTAATGATTTGGACGAGGGAATTGAATGTAAAATTTTGCAGATGACACGAAGCTGGGGGCAGTGTTAGCTGTGAGGAGGATGCTCGGAGGCTGCAAGGTGACTTGGATAGGCTCGGTAAGTGGGCAAATGCATGGCAGATGCAGTATAATGTGGATAAATGTGAGGTTATCCACTTTGGTGGCAAAAACAGGAAAGTAGACTATTATCTGAATGGTGGCCGATTAGGAAAAGGGGAGATGCAACGAGACCTGGGTGTCATGGTACACCAGTCATTAAAAGTAGGCATGCAGGTGCAGCAGGCAGTGAAGAAGGCGAATGGTATGTTAGCATTCATAGCAAAAGGATTTGAGTATAGGAGCAGGGAGGTTCTACTGCAGTTGTACAGGGTCTTGGTGAGACCACACCTGGAGTATTGCGTACAGTTTTGGTCTCCTATTCTGAGGAAAGACATTCTTGCCATAGAGGGAGTACAGAGAAGGTTCACCAGACTGATTCCTGGGATGTCAGGACTTTCATATGAAGAAAGACTGGATAGACTCGGTTTGTACTCGCTAGAATTTATAAGATTGAGGGGGGATCTTATAGAAACGTTCAAAATTCTTAAGGGGTTGGACAGGCTAGATGCAGGAAGATTGTTCCCGATGTTGGGGAAGTCCAGAACAAGGGGTCACAGTTTAAGGATAAGGGGGAAATCTTTTAGGACCGAGATGAGGAAAACATTTTTCACACAGAGAGTGGTGAATCTCTGGAATTCTCTGCCACAGAAGGTAGTTGAGGCCAGTTCATTGGCTATATTTAAGAGGGAGTTAGATGTGGCCCTTGTGGCTAAAGGGAGTCGGTTATTAAAGATGGGATAGCAGCACATTTGGAAAGTGGTGAAATCATTGGACGAAGTCAGCATGGATTTACGAAAGGTAAATCATGTCTGACGAAGCAGCTAGAGTCAGTTATTAAAGATGGGATAGCAGCACATTTGGAAAGTGGTGAAATCATTGGACAAAGTCAGCATGGATTTACGAAAGGTAAATCATGTCTGACGAATCTTATAGAATTTTTCGAGGATGTAACTAGTAGAGTGGATAGGGGAGAACCAGTGGATGTGTTGTATCTGGACTTTCAGAAGGCTTTCGACAAGGTCCCACATAAGAGATTAGTATACAAACTTAAAGCACACGGTATTGGGGGTTCAGTATTGATGTGGATAGAGAACTGGCTGGCAAAGAGGAAGCAAAGAGTAGGAGTAAACGGGTCCTTTTCACAATGGCAGGCAGTGACTAGTGGGGTACCGCAAGGCTCAGTGCTGGGACCCCAGCTATTTACAATTTATATTAATGAACTGGATGAGGGAATTGAAGGCAACATCTCCAAGTTTGCGGATGACACTAAGCTGGGGGGCAGTGTTAGCTGTGAGGAGGATGCTAGGAGACTGCAAGGTGACTTGGATAGGCTGGGTGAGTGGGCAAATGTTTGGCAGATGCAGTATATTGTGGATAAATGTGAGGTTATCCACTTTGGTGGCAAAAACAGGAAAGCAGACTATTATCTAAATGGTGGCCGATTAGGAAAAGGGGAGATGCAGCGAGACCTGGGTGTCATGGTACACCAGTCATTGAAAGTAGGCATGCAGGTGCAGCAGGCAGTGAAGAAAGCGAATGGTATGTTAGCTTTCATAGCAAAAGGATTTGAGTATAGGAGCAGGGAGGTTCTACTGCAGTTGTACAGGGTCTTGGTGAGACCACACCTGGAGTATTGCGTACAGTTTTGGTCTCCAAATCTGAGGAAGGACATTATAGCCATAGAGGGAGTGCAGAGAAGGTTCACCAGATTCCTGGGATGTCAGGACTTTCATATGAAGAAAGACTGGATAGACTTGGCTTATACTCGCCAGAATTTAGGAGATTGAGAGGGGATCTTATAGAAACGTACAAAATTCTTATGGGGTTGGACAGGCTAGATGCAGGAAGATTGTTCCCGATGTTGGGGAAGTCCAGGACAAGGGGTGACAGCTTAAGGATAAGGGGGAAATACTTTAAGACCGAGATGAGAAAAAACTTTTTCACACAGAGAGTGGTGAATCTCTGGAACTCTCTGCCACAGAGGGTAGTTGAGGCCAGTTCATTGGCTATATTTAAGAGGGAGTTAGATGTGGCCCTTGTGGCTAAAGGGATCAGGGGGTATGGAGAGAAGGCAGGTACGGGATACTGAGTTGGATGATCAGCCATGATCATATTGAATGGCAGTGCAGGCTCGAAGGGCCGAATGGCCTACTCCTGCACCTATTTTCTATCTATCTATGTATCAGGGGGTATGGAGAGAAAGCAGGTACAGGATACTGAGTTGGATGATCAGCCATGATCATATTGAATGGCAGTGCAGGCTCAAAGGGCCGAATGGCCTACTCCTGCACCTATTTTCTATGTCTATGTTTCTAAATTTGAGGTAGTCATGGTTATAACCGTTAGCGCTAATCCTTGCAAAAGCTAAAAATGCAATGCTTTTGGCGAGTGATGGATGCAGAAATATTCCAACTACAGCCAACACCTCACCTATAACTCAAAGACTAAGACCTAATCCTTTGCTGATAGCATGGTGCTTGTTGGGACACAACATGATGAACATGGAACAAAAACAAAAAAAACACAAATAGAATAAAAACAAAAAAGCTGAAGTAACTCAGCAGGTTAGGCAGCACCTCTGAAGAATGGATAGCTGATGTTTCAGGTCAGGACCCTTCCACAGACTGATTGCAGTGGGGGTGAGAGAGCTGGAGGAGGGGTGGGACTAAGCCTGGTAGGTAATAGGTTGATACATGTGGGGGGGAAGGGAGGGTTGATAGGTGAATTGTGAAGCTAGAGAAAGTAAAGTCGGTGGGAGGGGGGGGGGGGGGGGGGGGAGAAATAGGTTCGTCCATGTGGGACATTGTGGGTGGAATCTCCCTCCCCTATGTCAGCCTAATACAGGCCAGCCTATTGCCACCTCTCTTCTGGCTGTCTTCTCCTACAATCAATCTGAAGAAGGGTCCAGACATAAAACATCACCTATTCATGTTCTCCTGAGAGATACTGCCTGACTCACTGAGTTACTCCAGCAATTTGCACCTTTTTTTTGTAAACCAGCATCTGCAGCTCCATGTACCTACAATAGGAAAAAACATGAAATGTACTTTTTAACTAGATTGATGTATGTTTCCACGTGAAATTTTGGTAACATAAAGGAAAGTGAATCAATATGTAGGTGCTTGAATGTCTGGAATGACTGCAAGTGGTTTGCAGTGTGCGTTTTGAACTCTGTGTTTAAAGAATGAGAAAAGCAATAAAACAATCAAATGGGACTGAATGCTCCAGAGCCAATATGACAAAGGTTATTCTCCTTTACGGCTCAACAATCCCTAGAATCCTTGGACTGCAGTTGAGTAGAGGAGCAAAAAAGAGGTCCTTAGTTGAGTATAGGAGCAAAGAGGTCCTTCTGCAGTTTGCACAGGGCCCTAGTGAGACCACACCTGGAGTATTGTGTGCAGTTTTGACCTCCAAATTTGAGGAAGGACATTCTTGCTGTGTAGGGAGTGCAGCGTAGGTTCTCAAGGTTAATTCCCGGGTTGGCGGGATTGCCATATGCTGAGAGAATGGAACGGCTTGGCTCTTATACTCTGGAATTTAGAAGGATGAGAGAGAATCTTATTGAAACATATAAGATTGTTAAGGGTTTGGACACGCTGGAGGCAGGAAACATGTTACCGATGTTGGGGGAGTCTAGAACCAGGGGCCATAGTTTAAGAATAAGGGATAAGCCATTGAGAACAGAGATGAGGAAACATTTTTTCACACAGAGAGTTGTGAGTCTGTGGAATTCTCTGCCTCAGAGGGCGGTGGAGGCCAGTTCTCTGGATACTTTCAAGAGACAGCTAGATAGGGCTCTTAGGTTCGGTACTGGGACCTAAGTTATTTATAGTTTATTTAAATGATATTTGTAAAGTATCCAATATGATGAAGTTTGTTACGTTTGCAGATGATACAAATGTATTTAGTTCAGGGAATGATATAAATGAACTATTGAAAATAGCAGAAAGAGAATTGATAGTGCTAAAAAAATGGTTTGATATTAATAAATTATCCCTAAATGAAAATAAAACAAAATTGATGGTGTTTGGTGGTGATAGGGTTAATTGTGAAATAAAATTGAATTTAAATGGAGTTGAAATTGAAAGAGTATATCAAACAAAATTCCTGGGAGTGATTATAGATCATAAACTTTGTTGGAAGCCACATATAGAATACATCAAACGGAAATTATCTAAATCCATTGCTATTCTTTACAAAACAAAAGGATCTGTTGAATAAGAAGTGTTTGTATATATTGTATTGCTCGCTTATAATGCCATATATGTCATATTGTGTTGGTTTGAGGAAATGTATAGAAAACAAATATAGACCCTATAATTAAACTCCAGAAAAGAGCTATTAGAATAATACATAAAGCTTCTTACCGTGAAACTACAAATCCATTATTCATAAAGTCCGGTACCTTAAATTTTGGGGATATTGTGCATGTAAAGACATTAGAAATACTTTTCCGAGTTAGGAATAAAAGCCTTCCTGTTAGTATTCAAAAACAAATTAAATTAAGAGAAGGACATTATAATTTAAGAGGGTTGTGTATTTTTGAAACATGTAAAGTGAGAACCAATGTAAAATATAGATGTGTCTCAGTTTTGGGAGTCAAATTATGGAACGGGCTTAGTGATGAGTTGACATTTTGTAGCTCTCTGTCGAGTTTCAAAAAAGCCTTAAAAAGTAAAATAATTAAGGATTATAATGTAAAATGATTAAAATGTAAAATAAGTAAGGATTACAATTTAGAGTAAATTTTATTATTTTTTTCTTTCCTTTGAATGCTGATATTCTGGGTTATCTTATCTTATGGATTGTATAGGATAGGCAAAAAATAAGCTTTGTGGCTTCAGCCTATTCCTTTTTCGGTCATTGATTATGTGAACGTTGTGTGAAATGGGTACAGTGTTGGTTCATATTCACACAGATTGTAAAGTTTTGTTCTTTTTAATGTATGACCGAAATAAACTATTCATTCATATTCATTCATTCAAGATAGCAGAGTCAGGGGAAGGCAGGAACGGGGAACTGATTGTGGATGATCAGCCATGATCACATTGAATGGCGGTGCTGGCTCGAAGGGCCGAATGGCCTACTCCCTCACCTATTGTCTTTTGTCTATTGCATTTGATTCCAGAATTTCTGTCTCATAAAATGTCAAATCAGTAAGACTTCAGAATTTGATTGCTGTGTTTAAAGGAGTACACCATATTTTCTATTTAGTTCTAAAATCAGAACTTGGTTGGCAAATGCCCAAATTTAAAAGATTTGTATAATTTAAAATAATGGATATAAAAGAAAATAGATCCCTATGATCAGATGATTTCCATTCCAGAAAGTTATAAGAAACTGTTGAGAACATTGCAAACTCCTCATTATAAGCTCCCCAAATTCTTAATTCAGGAAGATATTTAATTTGAAAAATTGCCCATATCCCTTGATTATTTAAGAAAGTTGAGCAAGGGAAAACTGGGAATTATAGATCAATTCATCTAACAGCTGTTGTTGAGAAAATATTTTTATAACTAAGGATTGAATAACTGAATATACTCTACATGTTCCAAGAGCCAGCATAGATTTGTAAACTGTAGTCAATTAAAATGATTTTCTTTAAAGAAGTGCCTGAATTTTTTTAAAGAAGGGATTGAATTGATGGAATACCATGGATGGTATTCATATTGACTTCTGAGACATTCATTTATTTTCTTTAAACAGTGCTAACTAAATTAGAAGCTCATGCAATTGAAGACAATTGCAGGGCGGCACGGTGGCGCAGCGGTAGAGTTGCTGCCTTGCAGCGCCAGAGACCCTGGTTCGATCCCGACTACGGGTGCTGTCTGCACAGAGTTTGTACGTTCTCCCCGTTACTGTGTAGGTTTTCCCCGAGATCCTCAATTTCCTCCCACACTCCAAAGACGTACAGGTTTGTAATAATAATAATTGTTTTAATAAATACTTTATTGATCCCCTCAGGGAAATTCAGATGTCCAGAAGCCCCCAACCAGCAAACCCACACATTCAAAACGAACGCAGACAGAAAATACATAAAATACCATGTGGACTCTACCTGAGAGTAATAAATACTTTAAAAAGACCAATAATTAACAATTAAAAATAAAAAAATGCAAAAATGCATCCCCCTACAGGTCCGAATTATATTATCTAATGGCTGCAGGGGTGAAGGATCTCCTGAAATGCTCCGTTCTACAGGGCAGGGAGAGGAGCCGGTTGTTGTTCCGAGTGCTCTTTTGACTCTCCAGAATTACATGGAGGGGATGCCTGGGGTTTTTCAGGATGACCTGCACCATGCGCCTCATACGCCTCTCAAGCACATCCATCCCAGAGTCCACTCTCCCCTCCAGCACTGAGCTAGCTCGTTTAACCAGTTTGTCCAGCTTCTTGTTGTTTTTTGCACTAATGCTGTTGCCCCAGCAGACAACCGCGTAGAAAATAACACTTGCGACCATAGTGTTGTAAAAACATGTGCAGCATATCATTACGCACATTGAAGGATTTGAGCCTTCTGAGGAAAAAAAGTCTGCTCTGGCCTTTTTTGTAGAGGGCGTCAGAGTTGACAGACCAGTCCAGTTTGTAGGTTAATTGGTTTGGTATAAGTGTAATTTGTCCCTCGTGCATGGAGGATAGTGTTAATGTGCGGGGTTCGCTGGTCGGTGCGGACTCGGTGGGCTGTTTCCGGCGCTGTACCTCTAAACAAAACTAAACTAAATAAATGTGATCAGCACGAGTCAAAGAGTAAATACAATGGGCAGTTTGCCTCATTAGCAGGTGAACAGTGGGATTACACACATATTAATGTTATAGCTGGAACTTCATCACATCTATAAACAAATGAGAAGATATTAACGATGAGCTACTATTATGTAGTGGAGAGATATCAGATTAAATTAATAGTAAAGATAAAACTGATTTGCAATGCAAGCAACTGTGAGGTGATCGGACCACAATACTGTAGATATCCAACTGTGTGCATAGTTAATTAAATGAATTATAGAAAAGACGAATGAATTGCTGGCCTTCCCAGGACAGTTTGTTTTAGTTTAGTTTATCAATGCCACATGTACCGAGGGACAGTGCAAAACTTTTTGAGATGTGCTACCCAATCAGCGAAAAGACCATACATGATTACAATCAAGCAGTCCACAAGATAAAGGCCAGTGGGGTCAGATTAATGATAGTTCAAAGATTTCCAATGAGTTAGAGCACACCATGAGTGTGCTGTGAATAGTTCTCAGCATAACACTCTAGAACAAACTATTTGGAAGATGCATAGGATTGGTTTAATAGAATGATACCTGGGCTGGAGTGAAATTGTGAGGAGTTTTTTATGTTTTCACGGATTTATATGGATATGGAATGATTCTGGCTGTTAAAAGGAATTGATTAGATAGATAACTAAAAACTATTTCCCGAGCAGAGATAATTTTGTGAATGGGACAAAAATTTTACCCAATACCTTTTCAGGGATGAAGCAATGAAACACTTCTTCGTGTAAAGAATTGTGGATTTCTGGAACTCTCTTATTCATTTGGCAATTGAAGCTGTATAAACTATTACATTTAAGTTCAGAATTGGTAGATTTTTATTGGCAGAACTAGAAGTGCTTTGGGATGTTGGGCCAAAGGCAAGGTAATGGCACCAGGCCACAAATCAGCCAGCACTTCAATCCATCATGCAGAACTAATTTGAGGGATAAGTGTTAAAGAAGGAACTGCAGATGCTGGAAAATCGAAGGTACACAAAAATGCTGGAGAAACTCAGCGGGTGCAGCAGCATCTATGGAGCGAAGGAAATAGGCAACGTTTCGGGCCGAAACCCTTCTTCAGACTGATAGGGGGTGGGGAGAAGAAAGGAAAAAAGGCGGAGGAGGAGCCCCCGAGGGCTGGGGGAGGGGAGGAGACAACCAGAGGGCTGATGAAGGGGAGGGGACAGCAAGGGCTAGCAGAATTGGGAGAATTCAATGTTCAAGCCCCCAGGATGTAGACTGCCCAAGCGGAATATGAGGTGAATTTCCTCCAATTTCCGGTGTTGCTCGCTGTGGCCATGGGGGAGACCCAGGACAGAGAGGTCAGATACGGAATGGGAGGGGGAGTTGAAGTGCTGAGCCACCGGGAGGTCAGGTTGGTTATTGCGGACCGAGCGGAGGTGTTCGGTAAACGATCGCCAAGCCTCCGCTTGGTCTCACCGATGTAGATCAGCTGGCATCTAGAGCAGCGGATGCAATAGATGTGGTTGGAGGAGATGCAGGTGAACCTCTGTCGCACCTGGAACGACTGCTTAGGTTCTTGAATGGAGTCGAGGGGGGAGGTGAAGGGACAAGTGTTGCATCTCTTGCGGTTGCAAGGGAAAGTACCCGGGGAGGGGGTGGTACGGGAGGGAAGGGAAGAATTGACAAGGGAGTTACGGAGGGAGCGGTCTTTGCGGAAGGCAGACATGGGGGGAGATGGGAAGATGTGGCCAGTGGTGGGGTCACGGTGGAGGTGGCGAAATTGACGGAAGATCACTTGTTGTATGTGACGGCTGGTGGGGTGAAAGGTGAGGACTAGGGGGATTCTGCCCTTGTTGTGAGTGGGGGGATGGGGAGAGAGAGCAGTGTTGCGGGGTATGGTAGAGACCCTGGTGCGAGCCTCATCTATGGTGGAGGAGGGGAACCCCCGTTCCCTGAAGAATGAGGACATTTCGGATGCCCTGGTGTGGAACGCCTCATCCTGGGAGCAGACGGAGGAATTGGGAGTGGGGGATGGAGTCCTTACAGGAAGCAGGGTGGGAAGAAGTGTAGTCCAGATAGCCATGGGAGTCGGTAGGTTTGTAGTGGATGTCGGTAAGAAGTCTATCACCTGCGATGGAGATAGTGAGGTCAAGGAATGGTAGGGAAGTGTCGGAAATGGTCCAGGTGTATTTGAGTGCCGGATGGAAGTTGGTGGTGAAGCGGATGAAGTCAGTCAGTTGTGTGTGGGTGCAGGAGGTGGCACCAAAACAGTCATCGATGTAGCGGAGGTAGAGGTCGGGGATGGGGCCCTGGTACGCATTGAACAAGGATTGTTCTATGTACCCGACAAAGAGGCAGGCGTAGCTGGGGCCCATGTGTGTGCCCATAGCTACGCCTTGTATTTGGAGGAAATGGGAGGAGTCAAATGAGAAGTTATTGAGGGTAAGGACCAGCTCCGCTAGGCGGAGGAGGGTGTCAGTGGCCGGGTATAGGTTGCTTCTTCGGTCGAGGAAAAACCGGAGGGCTTCGAGACCATCCTGGTGGGGGATGGAGGTGTACAATGACTGGACGTCCATGGTGAAGATGAGGGGGTGAGGGCCTAGAGAGTGGAATGCGCGGAGACGATGGAGAGTGTCTGAGGTGTCTTGAACATAGGTAGGGAGGGATTTAACCAAGGGGGATAGGATGGAGTCGAGGTAGGTGGAGATGAGTACGGAGTACATTTGAGGGATAAATGCCTATTGCTGTTCTTGTATCCTGAAAGTGCTATGGCTAAATTCTTGCCTCACCTTGTAACTACTAACCTGTGTAGAATGCAAGAAAAAAGTGCTATTTTTCTGTATTCCAGGTGCCACAAAAATTATTCCCATCGAGGCTACTCCAGCTGAGAAAACTCCAGCAGCTGAACCTGCAAGGATTGGCCAGGACTCAGCTCTGCGAAAGGGTTATCAAGAATATGCTATCCAACAGACACCTTTGGAGCTGACCCAGAATTCTTTCAGGCGAGTCCACTTTGCAGATGAAATAGTTTAGATGGCAAATACCATTTACGTCAATTAAGTTTGCGCCTTATCCACTTTTCATGAAATTAACCCGAAAGAACCACAGCCAAGTCAGCTGTGTGCCCTGTGTGTACTCAATTTTCCTGACTCCAGTATGCATTGATGGGTATGGGAAAGATTAATGGAACTTTGCTGATGTTGTTGATGAGAGGGGAGATGTGGAAGAATGGGTCACTGATACTGAATCCCAAGGCGAATGATACATACAGTCCACATTTAATCATTTAAATCATAAATTACAGGAAAGAACTTTATAAAAGAAGACATTTTGTCCAATATATGCAGCACATATGTGAAGAGAAGATGTTTGTGGTCCTTGTTCCCAAAGATCATCATCTTATTTTCCTCATGTCATATCCAAACGTGTCGTACATTAATCACATGCAGCTATAAGGATGGGTAAAAGGTAGCCAGTTCGTAGGTTCCTTAAAGGAATCAATGATAAATTAGATGGGGCTTTAGTTGGAACACATATGGTACTGCTGTAGTTTATAAACAATTCGACTAGGCTTCTGATAGAATTATGTGCGCAGAATTAGCTCTCCACATTTGGAAAGGACGTAGAAGATGCCCACAAGGTTGGTCCTCAGTTTAAAGTTGTTCAGTTACCCAATCAGTTTTGAAGAACTGAACATATGTACTCCAAGGGTATAGACTTAGAGATGTTCAATCAAGTTTATAAGATAATTTGACGGCACTGGGCCTGTACTCACTGGAGTTTGGAAGGATGAGGGGGCACCACATTGAAACTTACCGAATAGTGAAAGGCTTGGATAGAGTGGATGTGGAACAAATGTTTCCACTAGTGGGAGAGTCTAGGATTAGAGGTCATAGGCTCCTAAAGGACATTCCTTTAGGAAAGAGATGAGGAGGAATTTATTTACTCAAAGGATGATGAATCTGGAATTCTTTGCCACCGAAGGCTGTAGAGGCCAATACAATGGATATTTTTAAAGCAGATATAGATAGATTCTTGATTAGTAAGGGTGTCAGTGTCAGAATTTAGAAGGATGAGATGATATCTTATTGAAACATATAAGATTATTAAGGGTTTGGACACACTAGAGGCAGGAAACATGTTCCCGATGTTGGGGGAGTCCAGAACCAGGGGCCACAGTTTAAGAATAAGGGGTAAGGCATTTAGAATGGAGATGAGTAAACACTTTTTCACCCAGAGATTTGTGTGTCTGTGGAATTCTCTGCCTCAGAGGGCGGTGGAGGCCGGTTCTTTGGATAATTTCATGAGAGCTTGATGGGGCTCTTAGTCAGGGGATATGGGGAGAAGGCAGGAACGGACTACTGATGGTGGATGATCAGCCATGATCACATTGAATGGCGGTGCTGGCTCGAAGGGCTGAATGGCCTACTCCTGAACCTATTGTCTATCACCACAGTGCGTTCTAGGCACCCAGCACTCTGTGTAAAAAAAACATGCCCCAAGCATTTCCTTACATTTTCCCCCCTAACCTTAAAGCTATGCCCTCTAGTATTTGACCCTGGGAAAAAAAAGGTTATGATTATCTACCCTTTCTATGCCTCTCATAATTTTATAAACTTCTATCAGGTCTCACCACATCCTCTGATGCTCCAGAGAAAACAATCCAAATTTGTCCAGCCTCACCTGGTAAAACTCTTGTACCCCCTCTCCACAGTCTCCACATCCTTCTGTAAAGGAGCAAACAAAACTGCACACAATAAATAGGGGGGGGGGGGGGCACAGAACTGAACACAATATCTTGAATATTTTTGAAAAGGTTATAAAATGACCAGAAAGGTGCAGATTTATGCTGTTATATGGATTTAAAAATGCACGTGATTAGATTTTTGAGAGAATTGAAGGTAACCTTGTAACATTCTGGCAATTAGTTGATGCTGTCACCTTCTATAATAAGGCAAAATTGAGAGCATAAGTGGCAATAATGTAAACTTGCAGATGAGATCAATGCATTTTAACATGCTTTGAAATGGAGAACTGTGACACACCTACATGAGCCCCCACAGCCACAGGATACCCTGTGATCTCAGAATTTGAGGCTGATATCAACTTGGGTGAATTAATCAAAATTATCGCATACATCAAGCGGGTGAATTTATCAAAAACGACGTGCTCCAACTGCATGACTGGTTTAGTACTAAGGACCTGTGCAGACCAACTGGAAGGAGTATTGAAGAACATTGGGCGGTACTGTGGCACTGCTGGTAAAGCCATTGGCTCACAGCACCAGAGACTTGTGTTTCATCCTGACCTCAGGTGCTGTCTGTATGGATATTGCATGCTCTCTCTGTGACTACATGGGTTTCCTCTGGGTGCTCCGTTTCCCCCCACATCTCAAAGACTTGCGGGTTAATCATCCTTGTGAAAATTTCCCCTAGTGTGTAAGGGGTGGATGAGAAACCAGAATAACATAACCATATAACCATTATAGCACGGAAACAGGCCATCTCGGCCCTTCAAGTCCGTGCCGAACATCTTTTATTTTATTTTTATTTTTTTTATTTTTTATTTTTTAAATAAAGACATCCTTCCTATAATTAGGCTACCAAAATTGTACTCCATACTCCAGAATTGGCCTCACCAATGCCTTGTACAATTTTAACATTACATCCCAACTTCTATATTCAATGCTCTGATTTATAAAGGCCAGCACACCAAAAGCTTTTTTTACCACCCTATCTACATGAGATTCCACCTTCAGGGAACTATGCACAGTTATTCCTAGATCCCTCTGTTCAACTGCATTCCTCAATTCTCTACCATTTACCATGTACGTCCTATTTTGATTTGTCCTGCCGAGATGTAGTACCTCACATTTATCAGCATTAAACTCCATCTGCCATCTTTCAGCCCAAATGGCCTAAATCTCTCTGTAGACTTTGAACATCTACTTCATTATCCACAACACCACCTATCTTAGTATCATCTGCATACTTACTAATCCAATTTTCCACACCATCATCCAGATCATTGATGTACATGACAAACAACAGTGGACCCAACACAGACCCCTGAGGCACCCCACTAGTCACCAGCCTCCAACCTGACAAACAGCCATCCACCATTACTCTCTGGCATCTCCCATTCAGCCACTGTTGAATCCATCTTGCTACTCCACCATTAATACCCAACAATTTAATCTTCTTAACCAACCTTCCATGAGGAACCTTGTCAAAGGCCTTACTGAAGTCCATATAGACAACATCCACTGCTTTACCCTCATCAATTTCCCTAGTAACCTCTTCGAAAAATTCTAGAAGATTAGTCAAACATGACCTTCCAGGCACAAATGCATGTTGACTGTTCCTAATCAGACCCTGCTTATCCAGATGCTTATATATATTATCTTTAAGTATCCTTTCCATTAATTTGCCCACCACTGACGTCAAACTAACAGGTCTATAATTGCTAGGTTTACTCTTAGAACCCTTTTTAAACAACGGAACAACATGCGCAGTACGCCAATCCTCCGGCACTATTCCCGTTTCTAATGACATTTGAAATATTTCTGTCATAGCCCCTGCTATTTCTACACTAACTTCCCTCAATGTCCTCGGGAATATCCTGTCAGGACCTGGAGACTTATCCGTTTTCATATTTTTCAAAAGTGTCCACACCTCCTCTTCTTTGAATCTCATAGTTTCCATTGCTACTCTGCTTGTTTCCCTTACCTCACATAATTCCATATCCTTCTCCTTGGTGAATACCGAAGAAAAGAAATTGTTCAATATCTCACCCATCTCCTTTGGTTCTGCAGATAGCTGTCCACTCTGACTCTCTAATGGACCAATTTTATTCCTTGTTATCCTTTTGCTATTAATATAGCTGTAGAAACACTTTGGATTTACTTTCACCTTACTTGCCAAAGCAATCTCATATCTTCTTTTAGCTTTTCTAATTTCTTTCTTAAGATTCTTTTTACATTCTTTGTACTCCTCAAGCACCTCATTTACTCCATGCTGCCTATAATTATTGTAGATCTCTCTCTTTTTCCGAACCGTGTCCAATTTCCCTTGAAAACCATGGCTCTTTCCAATTTTTACTATTTCCTTTCAACCGAACAGGGACATAAAGATTCTGTACTCTTAAAATGTCACCTTTAAATGTTCTCCATTTCTCTTCTACATCCTTCCCATAAAACAACATGTCCCAATTCACTCCTTTTAAATCCTTTCGCATCTCCTCAGTTAGCCTTTCTCCAATCAAAAATCTGAACCCTAGGTCCAGTTCTGACCCTCTCCATAATTATATTGAAACTAATGGTATTGTGATCACTGGACCCGAAGTGCTCCCCAACGCTTACCTCCGCCACCTGCCCTGTCTAATTTCCTAACAGGAGGTCCAGCACTGCCCCTTCTCTAGTAGGTACCTCTATGTATTGCTGCAAAAAACTATCCTGCACACATTTTACAAACTCCAAACCATCCAGCCCTTGCTACACCTTTCCCATTTCTCAGCTCCACCCAAATAGCCTCCCTAGACGAGCCCTCTAATCTATCCTGCTAAAGCACTGCTGTAATATCTTCCTTGACAAGCAATGCAACACCCCCACCTCTTGCCCCTCCAATTCTATCACCCCTGAAGCAACGAAATCCTGGAATATTTAGTTTCCAATCACCGCCCTCGTTTAACCATGTTTTAACTAATGGGAACGGGTGATTCATGGACTTGGTGGGCTTGGTGGGCCGAAGAGCTTGTTTCCAAGCTGTATCTCTAAAACTAAAACTAAGAACTAACATCTTCAACTCTTACCTCTGTGGTTTGAGGTTCACGCCTGCTTCGAAGGCTACTGTCCACCGTAACAAAGTGCTTTGAGTGGTTGGTTATTGCGCGGATCAACTTCTGCCTCAGAAATCATCTGGATCCACTTCAATTTGGCTAAAGCCACAACCAGTCAGCAGCAAGTAGTATATCACTGGCTCTCCACTCTACTCGGACCATCTGGATAACAGAAACACATCGGTCAGGCTGATGTTCATTGACTCCACTGTAACTGTAACTGGATTGTTGACTTCCTCATTGGCAGACCTTAGTCAGTGCGGATCTCTGACAACATCCCCTTCACATTGACTATCAACACAGGTGCACTGTAACACTGTTAGACCCATGGCTGTGTGGCTAAGCACAGCTCCAATCAACAAATCTGTTGGCGACACCACTGTGATTGGCCTATTCACGGCCGGTGATTTACCAGCATACAGGAGAGAGATAGAACACCTGGTTGACAGTAGACAATAAGTGCAGGAGTAGGCCATTCGGCCCTTCGAGCCAGCACCGCTATTCAATGTGATCATGGCCGATCATCCACAATCAGTGCCTTCTCTCCATATCCCCTGACTCCGCTATCTTTAAGAGCCCTATCTAGCTCTCTCTTGAAAGTATCCAGAGAACCGGCCTCCACCGCCCACTGAGGCAGAGAATTCCACAGACTCGCAACTCTCTGAGTGAAAAGGTGTTTCCTCATCTCCGTTCTAAATGGCTTACCCCTTATTCTTATACAATGGCCCCTGGTTCTGGACTCCCCCAACATCAGGAACATGTTTCCTGCCTCTAGCGTGTCCAAACGCTTAATAATCTTATATGTTTCAATAAAATCCTCTCTCAGCCTTCTAAACTCCAGAGTGTACAAGCCCAGCCGCTCCATTCTCTCAGCATATGAAAGTCAACTCCTTGTTATGAAGGCCAAACTGCCATTCGCTTTCTTCACTGCCTGCTGTACCTGCATGCTTACTTTCATCGACTGATGAACAAGGACCCCCAGATCCCGTTGTACTTCCCCTTTTCCCAACTTGACACCATTTAGATAATAATCTGCCTTTCTGTTTTTGCTACCAAAGTGGATAACCTCACATTTATCCACATTAAACTGCATCTGCCATGCATCTGCCCACTCACTCAACCTGTCCAAGTCACCCTGCATTCTCATGGCATCCTCCTCACAGTTCACACTGCCACCCAGCTTTGTGTCGTCTGCAAATTTGCTCATGTTACTTTGAATCCCTTCATCTAAATCATTGAAGTATTTTGTAAATAGCTGCGGTCCCAGTACCGAGCCTTGCGTTACCCCACTAGTCACTGCCTGCCATTCTGAAAGGGACCCGCTACTCTTTGTTTCCTGTCTGCCAACCAATTTTCTATCCCTGTCATCACTCTACTCCCAATACCATGTGCCCTAATTTTGCCCACTAATCTCCGATGTGGGACCTTTTCAAACCTTTCTGAAAGTCCAGGTACACTACATCCACTGGCTCTCCCTTGTCCATTTTCTTGGTTAAATCCTCAAAAAATTCCAGAAGATTAGTCAAACATGATTTCCCCTTCGTAAATCCATGCTGACTCGGACCGATCCTGTTACTGCTATCCAAATGTGCCACTATTTCATCTTTTATGATTGACTCCAGCATCTTCCCCACCACCGATGTCAGGCTAACTGGTCTATAATTCCCTGCTTTCTCTCTCCCACCTTTCTTATAATGTGGGATAACATTAGCTACCCTCCAATCCACAGGAACTGATCCTGAAACTATAGAACATTGGAAAATAATCACCAATGCATCCACGATGTCTTGAGCCACTTCCTTAAATACCCTGGATGCAGACCATCAGGCCCTGGGGATTTATTAACCTTCAGTCCCAGCTGTCAACTCAACACCATTTCCAGCCTAATGTGGATTTCCTTCAGTTCCTCCATCACCCCAGATCCTCTGGCCACTAGTACATCAGGAAGATTGTGTCCTCCTTAGTGAAGACAGATCCAAAGTACCTGTTCAACTCATCTGCCATTTCCTTGTTCTCCATAATAAATTCACCTTTTTCAGTCTTTAAGGGTCCAACTTTGGTCTTAACTAATTTTTTCCTCTTCACATACCTAAAGAAGCTTTTATTATCCTCCTTTATATTCTTTACTAGCTTACCTTCGTATCTCATCTTTGCTTCCCGTATTGCCTTTTTATTTATTTGCACTTAAATTTTTATACTGTCCCTGACTTCCCTTGTCATCCACGGTCGCCCCTTACTCCCCTTGGAATCTTTCTTCCTCTTTGGAATGAACTGATCCTGCACCTTCTGTATTATTCCCAGAAGTACCTGCCATTGTTGTTCCACTGTCATCCCTGCTAGGGTGTCTTTCCAGTCAACTTTGGCCAGCTCCTCCCTCACAGCTCCATAGTCCCGTTTGTTCAACTGACACCTCCGATTTACCTTTCTCCCTCTCAAATTGTAGATTAAAACTTATCATATTTGACGAGTGCTACATCATAGAAACATAGAAACATAGAAAGTAGGTGCAGGAGTAGGCCATTCGGCCCTTCGAGCCTGCACCGCCATTCAATACGATCATGGCTGATCATCCAACTCAGTATCCCGTACCTGCCTTCTCTCCATACCCCCTGATCCCTTTAGCCACAAGGGCCACATCTAATTCCCTCTTAAATATAGCCAATGAACTGGCCTCAACTACCCTCTGTGGCAGAGAGTTCCAGAGATTCACCACTCTCTGTGTGAAAAAGTTTTTCCTCATCTCTGTCTTAAAGGATTTCCCCCTTATCCTTAAGCTGTGACCCCTTGTCCTGGACTTCCCCAACATCGGGAACAATCTTCCTGCATCTAGCCTGTCCAACCCCATAAGAATTTTGTACGTTTCTATAAGATCCCCTCTCAATCTCCTAAATTCTAGCGAGTATAAGCCAAGTCTATCCAGTCTTTCTTCATATGAAAGTCCTGACATCCCAGGAATCAGTCTGGTGAACCTTCTCTGCACTCCCTCTATGGCTATAATGTCCTTCCTCAGATTTGGAGACCAAAACTGTACGCAATACTCCAGGTGTGGTCTCACCAAGACCCTGTACAACTGCAGTAGAACCTCCCTGCTCCTATACTCAAATCCTCTTGCTATGAAGGCCAACATACCATTCGCTTTCTTCACTGCCTGCTGCACCTGCATGCCTACTTTCAATGACTGGTGTACCATGACACCCAGGTCTCGCTGCATCTCCCCATTTCCTAATCGGCCACCATTTAGATAATAGTCTGCCTTCCCGTTTTTGCTACCAAAGTGGATAACCTCACATTTATCCACATTATACTGCATCTGCCAAACATTTGCCCACTCACCCAGCCTATCCAAGTCACCTTGCAGTCTCCTAGCATCCTCCTCACAGCTAACACTGCCCCCCAGCTTAGTGTCATCCGCAAACTTGGAGATGTTGCTTTCAATTCCCTCGTCCAGATCATTAATATAAATTGTAAATAGCTGGGGTCCCAGCACTGAGCCTTGCGGTACCCCACTAGTCACTGCCTGCCATTGTGAAAAGGACCCGTTTACTCCTACTCTTTGCTTCCTGTTTGCCAGCCAGTTCTCTATCCACATCAATACTGAATAAGACATTAATTTATAGTCGTTAATAAGACCATGGAACAAATTGTTGACTTAAGAAATGGGAATGAATGCATTGTGTCAACTTATAGTGCTTTTTCAACATCAGCTGTCAAATCTAGAATGTCTTCTGTGCAATAGGCCAATGCCTGTTGCCACATGTGAACAACACTTCTAACAAGTTCCCCTCCTAATCGCAATACCCATCCTGACTTGGAAATTGCTTGTCGACCACTCACTAGCATTGCTCCAAATCCTGGAGCTCCTTATTTGACATCTGCCAGAAGTAGTTCAAATGGTGATTCATCATTAAATCATTAAGCTTGGAAAGAGCACAGGGAAGATTCATGAGGGTGTTGCCAGGACCAGAGATCCTGAGCTGTCAGGAGAGATTAGTACTTTATTTATTTAGAATGCAGGAGGCTACGGAGTGATCTTATAGAGCCACATAAAACCATGAGGGGAATTGATAGGAGTCTTTTACCCCAGGTAGGGAAATTAAGAGCCAGTGAACATAGCCAGAGGGGAAATATTTATTTGGAACCTGAGGTGTATGTGGAATGAGCCAACAAAGGACGTAGTTGAGGCAGGCACATAAAATGTGTTAAAAGACACTTGTACAGGTAACTGGATAGGAAAGATTTAGAGGGATATGGAGCAAATGCAGGCAAATGGGACTAGCTTAGATGAAGCATCTTGGTCGGCATGGATGAGTTGGGCTCAAGGGCCTGTTTCCATGCTATATAATTCTAAGTTCTGAAAGGCAGGTATGGACAAGTAATAGTTATACCTCCTCATAAATAAATAAGACATTAATTTATAGTCGTTAACTGCTGGATTGGATTGTGCCAAATTCAATCTGCTGCCTGGTCTACCTGTTCACATTAACCTGTTATGAATTTGGTGGTCGACCACACCAGATGGTCATACAAGGTTGGCATCCCTTGGGGTGGAATGGGCTCCGTACCATCCCTTGGGGTGGAATGGGCTCCGTACCATTAATAGGCTTCAGGGTTTTGGAGCTATTTTAATATATAACATAGTAGGGGCATTTAAAGATGATTCAAATAAATATACGTTACCATGTTTTGAAAAAGTAAATACATTTAATAGTAAATGTAATTGGAACACGCCTAAGCATGGTAGTAAACAATGAATAACACAAAAGTAAAGTAAATAAGTCAACTTTTTCAAAGGACCACTGACGTGTTCATTTGATTGAGGCTTGTGATCCTTCCTTCAGTGAACCCTGATGTAAAACTGACAACAAATGCAAAGTATATCTAGCCCCTCTTCTCCACGTGTCAGTGCTCTGATGACGGAGGAGTGAGTTTGGATACACTTGTTCTAGCATATGATCTCCTGGTCATCTTTAGCATGTGTAGAAGAGTGATAGCTGCTGAGCAGCATACTGCAAAATAATGCCAGTTCTCTGCAATCACCAGGTTAAGCTCTCTACAGCCCAGTGTTTTCTCTGCAGCTCTTTACAGTCCAATGTCTTCTCTACAGCAATCAGCAAATGTACAAGTGATCTCGTCTGGAACCTGGTGATACATGATGTGTAAATAATAGTATCAAATACTCATAATGAGTTTTCTAATTTTTCTGTCTTTCAGACAAGGGACAACCCAGCTGAAGATATTTACCTGTGAATATTGCAATAAAGTATTTAAATTTAAGCACTCACTTCAAGCACACCTCAGAATTCATACCAATGAGAAGCCTTATAAATGTTTGCAGTGTGACTATGCAAGCACCATCAAAGCCAACCTTATAGTTCATATGCGCAAACACACTGGGGAAAAGTTCAGCTGTGACTACTGTGCCTTCACTTGCCTCAGCAAAGGGCACCTGAAAGTGCATATTGAGCGGGTGCATAAAAAAATCAAGCAGCATTGCCGCTTTTGTAAAAAAAAGTACTCGGATATCAAGAATCTCCTCAAGCACATCCGGGAGAGCCATAATATGGATGAGGAGAAAGTCAAAGAGGTCTATGATGAGCTGCGCCTATTGACTAGGGAGGGAAAACGGCAACTGCTCTATGACTGTCATGTGTGCGAGCGCAAGTTTAAAAATGAGTCAGACCGTGACAGACACATGCTGGTCCATGGTGATGACCGTCCATTCGCTTGTGAGCTCTGCGATCATGGAGTCACGAAGTACCATTCGCTGGAAACACATGTCCGCAAGCATATATTTATCTACATTTGTTCTGTGTGCGCAAAGAAATTTGTCAGCTCAGTTAAGTTAAAGACGCATGTAAAGGATGCTCACAGCAACTTGGGGAAGGATTTAGTATTTAATAACTCCATTAATCAGAGCTTCTATCTGTTGGAACCAGGTGGTGACATGCAACCAGAAGCCTTGGAGGACTCTGCTGGGAGTACAGGCTTCAATGGCTCTGAGCAAGATCCACAAGGGCATCAGGTTCTTATCGAACTTGAAAATGAAGGAGCTCACATTCCATTAGAGAGTCTTACTCAACATGAAGAAGTTCTAGATAACCCTTCATTTCATTCTGGGGCCATCCAGCATAATGCAGTTTCTTTGGATGAAGGCAATATAGCTGAGACAAGCGACCAAACATCTTTGGATAGGTGTGGAGAGGAAGTCTTACCAGCTTTGTCTGTCAACAGCAATGCCATGGTAGATTCTGAAAGCACAGAAATGAACCATTTGTCTAATTCTGCAGTCCAGGAAGGTGCTGACTCCCTCAAAGTATGTGGATCTTGTGAGGTCCAAAATGGAGACCCATTTGAAATGGTTCATCTTGATAATGGTGTTAAAGAAATTCCGTCATCAACAGACGTTCAAAAAGATGACATGGACCTTGGAGCTTTTCAACAAGTTCTTGACAGCTTACAGAAGAGACAACTGAATGTTGGCCTGTTTGAGAAGATCAGAAAAGTCTATGGAGATTTGGAATGTGAATACTGTGGTAAGAAATAGTCCATACTAACATTGTTACATTCATTTTAATTTTTAAAGAGATCACAGAAATGAGTTCTGTCCTGCTTATTGTTCTGGTGTTTCTGGTCAATTTAGGACTGAACCATTTGTTTTGTTGAGTCTTAACACCTTAAAGTGTGTATTTAAGAAGCAGAAGTTTGAGGTGCTGTTTTGACTTTTTGGCGAATGACAGGAAGATTGCCTTTCAGAGGCACCAGTCTTGCTAATATAAGCTCACAGCCTCTCAGTAGCAAGCTGCTCCCTTGCCAGTAAAGTAATTCTCTAAACCAGATTAAAATAATTCAGAGTTTCTCTTAGTTAGGTTTTTAAAGTCATAGAGTGATACAGTGTGGAAACAGGCCCTACGGCCCAACTTGACCACACTGGCCAATTTGTCTTGGCTACACTAGTCTCGCCTTTGCTCCATATCCCTCCAAACCTGTCCCATACATGTACCTGTCTAACTGTTTCTTAAATGTTGGATAGTCCCTGCCTCAACTACATCCTCTGGCAGCTTGTTCCCTACCACTCACCACCCTTTGTGTATAAAAGGTACCCCTCAGACTCCTACTGGATCTTTTCCCCTTCACCTTAAACCTATGTGTCCTCTGGTCCTCAATTCACCTACTCTGGGCAAGAGTCTGTGCATCTACCCGATCTCTTCCTCTCGTGATTCTATACACCTCAGTAAGATTCCCCCCTCATTTTCCTGTGCTCCAGAGAATAGAGTCCCAGTCTACTCAACCTCTCGCTATAGCCCAGGCCCTCTAGCCCTGGCAACATCCTTGTTCTCTGTATCCTTTGCAGCTTGACACCATCTTTCCTATAACAGGGTACCCAAAACTGAACACAATACTCTAAATGCGCCCTCACCAACATCTTATACAACTGCAACATAGAAACATAGAAACAAAGAAAAATAGGTGCAGAAGTAGGCCATTTGGCGCTTCAAGCCAGCACCACCATTCAATATGATCATAGCTGATCATCTAAAATCAATACCCCGTTCCTGCATTTTCCCCATATCCCTTGATTCCTTTAGCCCTAACAACTAAATCTAACTCTCTCTTGAAATCATCCAGTGAATTGGCCTCCACTGCCTTCTGTGGCAGAATTCACAACTCTCTGAGTGAAGAAGTGCTTCCTCATCGCAGTCCTAAATGGCCTACCCCTTATTTTTAAACATCAACATCAGTCTAAAGAAGGGTCTCGAACCGAAACATCACCTATTCCTTTGCTCCATAGATGCTGCCTCACCTGCTGAGTTGATCCAGCATTTTTGTCTATCTTATTCTTAAACTGTGACCCCCCTGATTCTGGACTCCCCAAACATCGGAAACATTTTTCCTGTATCTAGCCTGTCCAATCCTTTAAGAATTTTACATGTTTCTATAAGATCCCCTCTCATCCTCCTAAATTCCAATGAATACAAGCCCAGTCGACCCATTCTGTTATCATATGTCAGTCCTGCCATCCCGGGAATTAACCTGGTGAACCTACACTGCACTCCCTCAATAGCAATAATGTCCATCAAATTAGGAGACCAAAATTGCACACAATATTACAGGTGTGGTTTCACCAGGGCCCAACATGACCTCCCAACTTCAATACTCAATAGGTAGACAAAAGTGCTGGAGAAACTCAGCGGGTGCAGCAGCATCTATGGAGCGAAGGAAATAGGCAACGTTTCAGGCCAAAACCCTTCTTCAGACTGATGTAGGGTGGGGGGGTGGGGAGAAGAAAGGAGAAAGGAAGAGGAGCAGCCCGAGGCCTGAGGGAGAGCTGAGAAGGGGAGGAGGGGAGGAGACAGCAAGGGCTACTGGAAATTGGAGAAGTCAATGTTTATGCCACTAGGGTGCAGACTGCCCAAGCGGAATATGAGGTGCTACTCCTCCAATTTCCGGTGGTGCTCACTCTGGCCATGAAGGTGGCCCAGGACAGAAAGGTCGGATTCGGAATGGGAGGGGGAGTTGAAGTGCTGAGCCACAGGGAGATCAGGTTGTTTAATGCGGACCGAACGGAGGTGTTCGGCGAAACGATCGTCAAGCCTACGCTTGGTCTCACCGATGTAGATCAGCTGACATCTAGAGCAGCGGATGCAATAGATTAGGTTGGAGGAGATGCAGGTGAACCTCTGTCGCACCTGGAACGACTGCTTGGGTCCTTGAATGGAGTCGAGGGGGGAGGTAAAGCGACAAGTGTAGCATCTCTTGTGGTTGCAAGGGAAAGTGCCCGGGGAGGGGGTGGTGCGGGAGGGAAGGGAAGAATTGACCAGGGAGTTCCGGAGGGAGCGGTCTTTGCGGAAAGCAGACGGGGGGAGATGGGAAGATGTGGCGAGTGGTGGGGTCACGTAGGAGGTGGCGAAAATGAGTGAGGACTATTTGTTGTATGTGACGGCTAGTGGGGTGAAAGGTGAGGACTAGGGGGACTCTGTTACGAGTGGGGGGATGGGGAGAGAGAGCAGTGTTACGGGGTATGGAAGAGACCCTGGTGAGAGCCTCAATACTCAATACTCTGACTTACGTATTTACTTACTTACTGATCGCTGAAGGCCAATGTGTTAAACTCCCTTTTGACCGCCCTATCTACCTGCAACTCCACCTTCAAGGAACCATGCACCTGCATTCCTAGATCCCCCTGCTCTTCAACACTCTGCAGAGTCCTACCATTCACTGTGTAGGTCCTGCCCATGTTAGACTTCCAAAAATGCAACACCTCACGTTTCTCTGTATTAAATTCCATCAACATCAACCATTCCTCAGCCCACCTGGCCAATCGATCAAGATCCTGCTGAAATTTTTCACAACCATCTTCACTACCTGCAAAACCATCCACTATTGTATCATCTGCAAACTTGGTAATCTTGACATGCATGTTCTCATCCAAATCATTTATATAGATGACAAACAGTAACGGGCCCAGCACCGAACCCTGAGGCACACCACTAGTCATAGGCCTCTAGTCTGAGAAGCAACCTTCCACCAACACCCTCTGCTTCCTTCCATGAAGCCAATTTTCTCTCAATTCAGCTATCTGAACTTGGATTCCATTTGATCTAACCTCCCAGAGCAGCCTGCCATGCGCAACCTTGTTGAATGCTTTGCTGAAGTCCATATATACAACATCTACAGCTCTGCAGCATCTATAGATGTTAAGTTCACAGGCCTATAGTTCCCAGCATTTTCTCTGCAGCCCTTCTTGAATAGAGGCACAACATTTGCCACTCTATAGTCTCCCGGCACCTCTCCTGTATTTAAAGACGACTCGTAGATTTCAACCAGAGCTCCCGCAATTTCTGGTTTCTCACAATGTCCTCAGACATATCTGATCAGGCCCTGGAGATTTGTCTATCTTCATACGCAATAGTACCTTCAGTACCTCTTTGACCATAACACTAACTGTTGTCAAGACACTTTCATTGACTGCCCCAGGTTCCTCTGACCTCCTGTCTTTCTCCTCGGTAAGTACTCATTAAGGACTTTGCCCATCTCCTGTGGCAATTTTTTTGGTTTTCCGTTCTTTTTTCAAAATTTGAAAACGTTGCTATCGCTTGTGGCTTGACAGTGCGAACGTTAACAGGTTGGTCCCAACCTCATTAAAATCATCTTAAGTGAAAATTGATACTTTTAAAAAAATTTCCCAATAATGCTGTCAGTTTATTTGTTAATGGTAAGGTATCCCAAACAGTTTCAGTGCTAACAAAGGAACCATTGCTCTTTAAATAATAATGCTGCAACTTTTCCTCATCCTTAATCCATAATGAATATTTTAATATTGTAATGTAATAGAGTCTCCATTAAGGTGAGATGGTTGAGTGTTAGTTTTGTTTTTGTTCTTTTGCAACCACTCACGAATCAAATACAACTCGGGTTAGATGCAATGACCTAAAACCCATTTTTGAATACATTTGAGTCTGCCAATAATCTGCTTTCTAACCAGATTTTATTTGCAGGGTAATCGTCAATTGAAATCAGACAGTGGTACCTTGCAGCACAGATGATGCAGAGATATGTTGTATTTGAATCATGAAATTTAACTTATTTGTAATATTTTAAAAATGGAAGGAGACCAGTTTGGGATTTTAGAGTCCACAAACTTTAGAAACATGATCTGTTTAATACTTACACTGGATTCACTCACTTTTTCTTTGTCTTCAACAACAATACCTTTTACCATAATCTAAACACTACTTCATTTATCTTTTCAGCCAAGGAGACGAGCTGCGCCTTGAATCTTGGGCCTTCACTTTTTTTTTAAAATGTATAAACATGCAGCACATCCTTGAAAATCATAGCTGAGAATAATCAATTATCTATCTATATATTACTAAAAGTCCCATCTTGTTTGTTTCTATGTGTGTGTGTGTGTGTGTGTGTGTGTGTGTGGATGTCTGGTGGATGTCTGTATGTGATCCTGAAATTACGTCAAAACGGTACACAACAGCACTACAATTTTTGGACCACCTTACCCACAATTGTCCTGTGGTGTGTTTTAATCAAGTTTCATTTAGATTGATGTTATATTTTACAAGTTATTCACATTTTCAACTTTATAAGACCCCACTTTGAGAAAAATGACTAGAAGTTTCAGTGGCAGTGGCCCTGGGCTGTATTCGAGCCGATGCGGTGTCCGGGGGCTGCTGCTCCGGGCCCGCGGGGAGGCCTCTCCCTCTCCTTCCCCCCCTCCCGTGGCTGGTTGCGTTTGGGAAGCGGATTGCGTTGGGGGAACAGGTGAGTGGTGGAATATTGCGTTGGGGGAACATAGAAACATAGAAAATAGGTGCAGGAGTAGGCCATTCGGCCCTTCGAGCCTGAACCGCCATTCAATATGATCATGGCTGATCATCCAACTCAGTATCCTGTACCTGCTTTCTCTCCATACCCCCTGATCCCTTTAGCCACAAGGGCCACATCTAACTCCCTCTTAAATATAGCCAATGAACTGGCCTCAACTACATTCTGTGGCACAGAATTCCAGAGATTCACCACTCTCTGTGTAAAAAATGTTTTTCTCATCTCAGTCCTAAAGGATTTCCCCTTTATCCTTAAACTGTGACCCCTTGTTCTGGACTTCCCCAACATCGGGAACAATCTTCCTGCATCTAGCCTGTCCAACCCCTTAAGAATTTTGTAAGTCTCTATAAGATCCCCCCTCAATCTTCTAAATTCCAGCGAGTACAAGCCGAGTCTATCCAGTCTTTCCTCATATGAAAGTCCTGACATCCCAGGAATCAGTCTGGTGAACCTTCTCTGTACTCCCTCTATGGCAAGAATGTCCTTCCTCAGATTAGGAGACCAAAACTGTACGCAATACTCCAGGTGTGGTCTCACCAAGACCCTGTACAGCTGCAGTAGAACCTCCCTGCTCCTATACTCAAATCCTGTCGCTATGAATGCTAACATACCATTCACTTTCTTCACTGCCTCCTGCACCTGCATGCCCACTTTCAATGACTGGTGTACCATGACACCCAGGTCTCGTTGCATCTCCCCTTTTCCTAATCGGCCACCATTCAGGTAATAGTCTACTTTCCTGTTTTTGCCACCAAAGTGGATAACCTCACATTTATCCACATTATACTGCATCTGCCATGCATTTGCCCACTCACCCAGCCTATCCAAGTCATCTTGCAGCCTCCTAGCACCCACCTCACAGCTAACACTGCCCCCCAGCTTTGTGTCATCCGCAAACTTGGAAATGTTGCATTCAATTCCCTCGTCCAAATCATTGCAGTACCCCACTAGTCACTGCCTGCCATTGTCAAAAGGACCCGTTTACTCCTACTCTTTGCTTCCTGTTTGCCAGCCAGTTCTCTATCCACATCAATACTGAACCCCCAATACCATGTGCTTTAAGTTTGTATATTAATCTCTTATGTGGGACCTTGTCGAAAGCCTTCTGAAAGTCCAGATATAACACATCCACTGGTTCTCCCTTATCCACTCTACTAGTTACATCCTCGAAAAATTCTATAAGATTCGTCAGACATGATTTACCTTTCATAAATCCATGCTGACTTTGTCCAATGATTTCACCATTTTCCAAATGTGCTGCTATCCCATCTTTAATAACTGACTAGCAGTTTCTCCACTACCGATGTTAGACTAACTGGTCTGTAATTCCCCGTTTTCTCTCTCCCTCCCTTTTTAAAAAGTGGGGTTACATTAGCTACCCTCCAATCCTCAGGAACTACTCCAGAATCTAAAGAGTTTTGAAAAGTTATCACTAATGCATCCACTATTTCTGGGGCTACTTCCTTAAGTATTCTGGGATGCAGCCTATCTGGCCCTGGGGATTTATCGGCCTTTAATCCAGTCAATTTACTTAACACCACTTCCCGGCTAACCTGGATTTCACTCAGTTCCTCCATTTGACCCCCCGGTCCCATGCTATTTCCGGCAGATTAATTAAGTCTTCCTTAGTGAAGGCAGAACCAAAGTAGTTATTCAATTGGTCCGCCATGTCCTTGTTCCCCATGATCAATTCACCTGTTTCTGACTGCAAGGGACCTACATTTATTTTAACTAATCCTTTTCTCTTCACATATCTATAAAAACGTTTGCAGTCAGTTTTTATGTTCCCTACCAGTTTTCTTTCATAATCTATTTTCCCTTTCCTAATTAAACCCTTTGTCCTCCTCTGCTGGACTCTGAATTTCTCCCAGTCCTCTGGTAGGCTGCTTTTTCTGGCTAAACGGGTCCCACTTGGGGTAGGGAGGGGAGAGGGATTATGGACAATGTTAGCAAAAACAGGACTCCCAGTCCAATGAGAGATTTGTAACATTATAGTAAGGAGAGGGGGGAGGGGACAAGGACAGGATTGTTGTTTAATGTTATTTAAACAGATAGAGGAAGAGGAGAGGGGTAGGGAGGGGAGAAGGGTTATGGAGGGAGGGAGTGACTGAGGGTAGGGTAAAGGAGAGGGAGTGGAGGAAGGGAGGAGGAGAGGAGATAGAAGAGGGATGGTGAAGAGGAGGGGGAGTGACTTGGAGGATGAAGGGGGAATGGAGGTGGATTGGTGTAGGAAGAGGGATGGTGAGGCGCAGTTGGGGAGGGTTGCCGTGATTCGCGTCACAACGGGGATCTCTGGCGTCACAACGGGAACCCGTCAGCCACGCCTGCACAGTTGGGGGCTATGGGTGTGTGGTGGAATATTGCGTTTGGGGACCAGCCCTCCCGTGAGACAGGGGGGTCCCACTTGATCTAGTACCTTATAATATTTAAGTGATTTTAATATTCTCAACAAATGATCATGCAAGGCTTCTTCATTTAATTTCTTAAAGCAAATATAAACCTGTGTTTATAAACCATCAGGCAGTGAGGATCAAGCGAATCCCTCGACAAGTATAGGAAGTGTAGGAATAGGACACTTGATGGAAAGACGAAGGAAAGAAAGTAGACATGAGATGGATCTGGCAAGCAGGGTAAAGGAAAATCCAAAGGGATTCTTTGGTGTATGAAGGATAAAAGGGTGGCTAAAGAGAGAATAGGAAATTTTAAAGATCTGCACGGTCATCTATAAGGTAAACCACCGAAGATAGGTGAGATTTTCATCATAATTTCACATCAATTATTTGCTGAGGTGTAGATAATGGAAGCTAAGAAACAGGCAAATGGCCTATGATGTCTGGGACCACATACGACTGACCAAATAGGTATTGGCAGACATCAAGAGCAATAAGGTGGATAAATTCTCAGGGCCTGAATAAGTCCATTCTCTGTTGATGTAGGAAGCTAAGGAAGCAATTGCAGAGGTCATTTTGGGTGAAATTGTACACAGCATAGTTAGTTAGCAGGTGACATTAAAATAGAAGGCAGAAGGCAGATATAAAAATATCGTAGACAGTGAAGATGGTCATAAAAAATTGTGGCGGGTTCTTGATCAAAGTGAGCTGATAAATGGCAAATGGTGTTCAATTCAGATGTACAAAGCGTTGCATTTTGGGAAGTCAAACCAAGGTAGGACTTTGACAATGAATGATAAGGTCCTGGGGAGTGTTGCTGGGAATAGGGACCTAAGAGTATAAGTACACAGCTCCCTGAAGATGATGTCATAGAGAGACAGGATGATGAAGAGGCATTGGTCACTCTGGTCTGAGTACCGAAGTTAGGATGCTATGTTGCTGTTGTACGAGGTGTTGGGACAAGTTTTTATGGAGAGGTTGGGCAGGCTAGGACTTAATGACTGAATGAATTAATGAATGAATGATTGAATAAGTTTATTGGCCAGTATTCACATACAAGGAATTTGCCTTGGTGCTCCGCCCACGTGACAACATGACATACAGTGACAGTTAGGAATGACACAAAAAATTAAACATTAATAATAAAACATTATTGACTAAACATGTGAATTAAATTAAATTAAATACCAGAGCAAAAGCAGGCTACAGATTTTTGGTTATTGAGTAGCGCTACTAATGGAAAAAAGCTGTTTTTATGTCTGGCTGTGGCCGCAGTCGTGTTCCAGAGGGAAGTTATTCAAAGAGTTTGTGGCCAGGGTGAGAGGGATCAGAGATGATCTTACCCGCTCGCTTCCTGGCCCTTGCAGTGTACAGTTCATCGATGGAGGGAAGGTTGCAGCCAATAACCTTCTCAGCTGATCGGACGATTCGCTGCAGCCGCCGGATATCGTGCTTGGTGGCTGAGCCAAACCAGACCATGATCGTATAGAATTGGACCATCATTGCCTGTGGCAGATTTTGCTTCCTCAGCTGCCACTGGAAGTTCATCCTCTGTGTGCCTTTTTGACTGTGGAGTCGATGGTAGCCCCCCATTTAAGGTCCTTGGAGATTGTGGCGGTCCCTGGGGGTTAGGCCACTCCTTGGGTCACCCCCCTCGGTTATTGAGGGACAGGGGCGTTGGTCTGCCACGGGGTTTCCCGAGGTCCCTCTCGGGGGTGTGTGTGTTCTCGCTGTATCATTAAAAACTACTGTTTGAACCTGCCTGACGTCTGGCCTTTTCCTGACCTCGTCCAGGCCGCTACAACTGGTGACCCTGCCGTTCATCACACGTCGTGATGGATAACAAAGCCGTTGCACTTAAACTCCCTACTCTGTGGTCCGAAGAGCCTGACATCTGGTTCCAGCAGGCAGAGGCACAATTTGCTGTGCGAGGGGTAACTGTTGACGAAACAAAATACTTTTACGTGGTCACCGCGCTTGACCAAGCGACTGCGAGGCGAGTTAAGCCTTACCTCAGAGCCCCCCCGTTAACTAACAAATATAGGGCCCTTAAGGAACTCCTTATCAGGAGGTTTGGCCTTAGTGAATCTGAGCGGGCAGCTCGGATTCTCCGAATGGACGGCCTGGGCGACCGCCGGCCATCTGTCCTCCTGGAGGACATGCTCGCCCTTACGGGGGACCACGAACCTTGTTTCCTATTTAAATTCGCTTAAGTGCAGCATCTCCCGCCCGACATCTGCCTGCAGCTCGCCAGAGATCCCTTCACCGACATGCAGGCGCTGGCCGAGCACGCCGACCAGCTGTGGATGTCCTGCCAGCGGGACCAGGAAGCGTGGCCGTCCTTCCCGCGGCGTCGGGAGGCTCGTCGAAGCAGGTCAGGGCCGCTATCGACCGCGTCTCCGCTGCTCCCAGTTGGCCCCCGCGGCGAAATCCGGACGCCATCGAGCATTCAGGTCCAGGCACGTCTTTCCAGCAGGGCCCACCTGCAGTTCCATCCGACGCCAGCAGAGGTTGCTGGTGTTCAACCCAGCCAAATTCGTCTGCAGTTCCACCAGTCGCCAGCAGAGGGGGTTGGTGCTATTACCATCATCGCTGGGGAGCTGCAGCAAGGCAATGTCGCCCACCCTGTTCGTTCCCGGGAAACGAAGGGGCCGGTCGTCAGTGATTCCTTCGGCAGCCGGCCATATTCATCGTGTCTTCATCTGGGATCGCCGCACTGGGGGTCGATTCCTCGTGGACACTGGTGTGGAAGTGAGTGTTCTGCCTCCCTCCATCGCTGACATCCGTGCGGGCAAATGGGGCCCCCTCCTCACCACGGCGAAGGGGAGTGCTATTCGCACCTACGGGGTTCGCACCATCTCCCTCAACTTTGGCCGCAGCTGCTTTTCGTGGGAGTTCGTCATCGCCGACGGTTCCCAGCCGCTGCTGGGCGCCGACTTCCTTCGAGCCCATTCACTGCTCATAGATGTCAAGCGGTGGCTCCTGGTGCACTCCATCATGCTGGAGCCGGTCTTCCTCCGCATTGGTGATCCCGTATCACGCCCTGATGGCCCCCTGTTGTCCGTGGATGCGACTTTCGCGCGCATCCTGGCGGTTTTTCCGGACATCCTCGAACCCCACTTCCGCTCCTCCACCCCAAGCACGGGGTGGAGCACCATATTCCTACTACCGGCCCGCCTGTGCATGCCCGGGCGCGTCGTCTCGCACCAGACAAGCTTCGTCTGGCTCGGGAGGTGTTTCGCCTGATGGAGGCGATGGACATCGTGCGCCCCTCCGATAGCCCATGGGCGTCACCGCTCCACATGGTCCCTAAAGCGGGAGGGGGCTGGCGCCCGAGTGGGGATTACCGTCGCCTGAATGATGCGACCGTCACCGACTGGTACCCGGTCCCGCACATTCAGGACTTCAATGCATTCTGGCCGGAGCATCGATGTTCTCCAAGGTGAACCTCGTGCGAGGGTACAACCAAATTCCGGTCCACCCCGACGATATCCCCAAGACAGCCATTATAACACCATTTGGACTGTTTGAATTTGTACGGATGCCGTTTGGTTTGAAGAACGCTGTGCAGGCCTTTCAGCGGCTTATGGACTGTGTGTGCCGCGGCCTGGACTTCGTATTCGTGTACTTGGATGACATACTCATGGCCAGTCGCTGGCGGCAGGAGCACTGCATTCACCTCCGTCAGCTGTGTCAGCGCTTCAGCGATTTTGGTTTATCAACTCGTCCAAGTGCTGTTTTAGGGCGATGGCCATCGACTTCCTCGGCCACCGCGTAACTCCACATGGGGAGGTGCTTCTGCCGGCCAGGGTGGACGCTGTTCGCAGGTCCGACCACAGTTAAGGGCCTACAGGAATTCGTGGGGATGGTCACTTTTTATCACCGTTTCTTGCCGGCAGCGGCCGCAATCATGCGTCCGCTTTTCCATCTGATTGCTGGTCATCGCGGGGAGGTTGAGTGGTCCGACGAAGCAACAGCGGCATTCGAGAGGGCTAAGGAGGCACTGGCTGGGGCCACGATGCTCGTCCACCCACGAGAGGACGCCCCGACCACCCTGACGGTGGACGCTTCTGAGGTTGCGGTTGGGGCAGTGTTGGAGCAGCTCGTTGACGGATGCTGGCGGCCACTCGCCTTCTTCAGCAGGCATCTCAGTGGTGCTCAGCGCCGTTACAGCGCTTTCGACCGGAAGCTCCTTGCCCTATATCTCGCCGTACGTCACTTTCGCTAGTTCCTGGAGGGGAAGCCTTTTACTGCATTTACGGATCACAAGCCGCTAACCTTCGCGTTCGCCAAGGTTTCAGACCCGTGGTCTGCCCTGCAGCAGAGGCAGTTGGCATATGTGTCTGAGTACGCCACCTCCATCCGTTTCATTGAGGGCAAATACAACAGGGTGGCCGACGCCTTATCGCGACCTGCGGTTCACGCGGTTCTCCAAGACGCTGAGGGTATTAATTATTCCGCCCTGTCAGCCACACAGTTGGTCGACGAGATGGCCGCCTATCGTACGGCAGTTTCGGGCCTGCAGTTGGAGGATGTTGTCTGTGGTCCTGGGGGCGCAACGCTGCTGTGCGATGTCTTCACTGGACTTCCGCGACCTATCGTCCCCGTCGCCTGGCGGCGCAGGGTGTTTGAGGTGCTCCATGGGCTTGCGCATCCCTCCATCCGGGCGACAATGGCTCTGGTAGCCTCCCCCTTCATGTGGCACGGGCTGCGGAAGGAGGTTGGACATTGTGCGCGCACCTGCATCCCGTGCCAAACCGCCAAGGTGCAACGACACATGCGCGCGCCGTTGCAGGAGTTCACCGTCCCTAGGCAACGGTTCGACCACATTCACGTGGACATCGTGGGGCCGCTGCCACCGTCCCGGGGCATGACCTATCTCTTCACCGTCGTGGACCACTTCACGCGGTGGCCTGAAGCCATTCCGCTACCTGATTCCTCAAGGGCCACTTGTGCTCGAACCTTGGTGGCGCACTGAATCACCCGGTTCAGTGTGCCACTGGACATAACATCCGACCGGGGGCCTCAGTTCACGTCGGTACTGTGTTCGTCCATGGCACGCCTCCTGCGGGTTCGCCTACACCACACGACGGCGTATCATCCGCAGGCGAACGGACTGGTGGAGCAGTTTCACCGCCAACTCAAGGATACCCTGAAGGCACGGCTGAATGATCCGGACTGGGTGGACGCTCTCCCGTGGGTTTTGCTGGGGATCCGCACTGCACCCAAGGAGGACTTGGCCTCCTCCTCCGCCGAGTTGGTGTATGGGTTCCCATTGACGGTGCCCGGGGAGTTCATTCCGCCGGCACGGGGCCAGATGGAGCAGCCATCGGACGCTCTGCAACGTCTTCGGCAGACGGTGGGCAAGTTGGCGCCGGTGCCCACGTCCCGTCATGGGTCCTTCCGTCCGCATGTTCCCTCTGCTCTGGAGGACTGCCAGTTCGTCTTCCTGCGTAGGGATGCTCATCAGACACCTCTCCAGCGGCGGTACGAGGGTCTCTTCCGGGTCCTAGAGCATGGCTCATCTACATTCGTCCTGGACATGGGGGGTCGGCATGAAACTGTTTCGGTTGCGAGGCTGAAGCCGGCGCATATTGACATTGATCAGCCAGTGCTGGTAGCGCGGCCCCGTAAGCGAGGGCGCCCTCCGTCTAGGGTGGTATGCATCTGGATGGGCTTGTAGAGGGAGTGATTGAGGCAGTTACAATAATGACATTCAAAAGACATCTGGCAGGTAGACACAAAATACTGGAGTAACTCAGCGGGTGAGGCAGCATTTCTGGAGGGAAGGGATGTTTTGGGTTGAGACCCTTCTTCAGACTTATATAGGACAGATATATGGATAGGGCCTAATATGCGCAAATGGGACTAGCTTATTCGGCATCTTGGACAACTTGGGCCAAAGGATTCCACGCAGCATTTTTCTATGACAAAAGTGCAAATGGAGGAATCGTGAACATTACGAATTCCTTTGTTAATATCACCAACAATAATTCTAGAGTTTAGCATTTTGTGTATAGATAACTTGACCTTTATCAATTGCTGCAAATGATAAATGCATAACTAGCTTATTTGGATCAGCACACTTTAAGATTAATATTTTGTGATTTTGGAATCGATAAATTTTAATGAGATAAAAATATTAAAAAGGATAATAAAAACTGAGAAGAAAATCTACACATTAGATCGTCTAGTGTTTTGTAAATAAGTAATTAAAGAATGGGTCCGATCAATTTATAGGAAATAAAGAAGCAGTGAAAATACGTCGTATTTTCCTTTAAGATATGGTAAAAGAGAAAAAGTAATCACTTGTCTCTTCTTGATTGTACTTATCTCTAGATAATACTAGGGGGAAATATTGGGAAAAGGTACTTGGTGACATCTGTGGAAAGATGTTTGAGAGGTAATGGAGAGATGCTAACCCCTATCTATAAAGCAACATTCAGTAAATTATCAAACATAATTTTATTAACTAACAGAAACTTTTTCCATTGTTGCAGCAAGCACAGTTGACAGGATGAGATGTTTCTGGACTGCCATGCGTGCAGTATACACAATTGGGTTAATTAATTTCTTCAGAGGTGAATGGCAGCTGCAGATGTTGTTTGGTTAATTGGGAAAGAGGGAACTAATAGAATGTATCAGGATTACTTATGAATTGGATAAAAGCTAAAGTTATTTATTTTTCTGGATGTGCCATATGTTGAACTCTGATATTTGCCACAGTTCCAAACTTTTTTTCCAGCTATGTTTCTGTTCAATTTATTTATGTCCATTGTTGTCAGTGATGTCCCTGACACACTCCCTGACACACTCCCTGACACCAGCCACTTCCTCTCCACAGAGGAAGAAATCTATATTACTAATAGTCTGATCTTGACCACTTCCTGTTGTTCTGTATATTGATTTTAGAAAAAACGCTGCCACTTACGGCTGTGATTTTTGGCCATCTTACTCAGAGTCCCCCTCCGCTGCACAGGACAAGAGGATTTTTCCCATCGATGAAAAATAAAAGAGTTATTAGTGTTTAAAAAATGTTGAGATTCTCTCTCCTGAAGGCCACGCCCCTTCCGGAGGGACTATAAAACCCGGAAGTGTTGAGTGTCTCAGTCAGTCTCTGTAAGGTGGGGGAGCGAGAGGGTCACGTCTCTCAGTCTGAGCTGTGAATGACACTGAACACGTGTCTACTAAACTGTGAACGGTTTTACTGACCTGTCAGTGCCCTTAATGGTTTGAAAATATAGTTTGGAAATGCTAAAGCTGTGTTGCCTTTGGTTTGGAAATGCTAAAGCTGTGATGCCTTTGGTTTGGAAATGCTAAAGCTCTGTTGCCTTTGGTTTGGAAATGCTAAAGCTCTGTTGCCTTTGGTTTGGAAATGCTAAAGCTCTGTTGCCTAATTAAAGTTGCCTTGCCTAATTAAAATTGCCTTGCCTTCTATATAATTAAAAGTCTAATCTTGACCACTTCCTGTTTGCGCTTTTTATTGATTTTAGAAAAAACGCTACCATGTACAGCTGTGATTTTTGCCGATCTTACACGCACACACGCACACGCACGCACGCACGCACGCACGCACGCACGCACACACACACACACACACACACACACACACACACACACACACACACACACACACACCCCTTAGCAGTTATGCTAAGTCCTTTAGAGAGGGAGGTGGGGGAGAAGAGGTGGAGACACTTTTAAGAAGCTCGTGTGGACCATGCTGCGAGTATGAGTTGAGGGCAAACTCTTCTAAACTCGCGAATTAGGTCGCCGCAGTGGGACAGGCCCTATACTGTATAGAAGTCTTTGCAGCCTTTGGTGTGCATTTCCATTGGGAAGCAAATATGATACATATTGGTAGTGCAGCCTATTTAGCATACTTCCCAATGATCATAACTTCTTATTGTTTCCCAGTGTTTAACCACTTCAAGATATCTCATGCTAATGTATTATTCCAAATGTGCAATGATGTGAATGACTAGATGCTAGTACTTTCACAAAAATATGCCTGTCAGTATAGCACCCATCTTTACGGTAACACAATGCTTTCCCGCTTTCCAGGTAACCATTTTTTAAATAAAATATCAGAAAAAAATATACATTCCATTCCTCCTGTCTCAACTTCAAAGCAACCATGTTCAAAATAAGTGAAACCAGAGCTGTTGAGAAATAAGTGAAAGTAATTTGGTTATGCGATTATATAGTTACGTTAATTTCCTTTCCGGTATTATAAGACATGAAGAAGTAGAGAAAAGTGCTGCCTATATTTTTAGCTGGTATTTATCAAAAATGTTTAGACAATAGACAATAGGGGCAGGAGTAGGCCACTCGGTCCTTCGAGCCAGCACCGCCATTCAATGTGATCATGGCTGATCATTCACAATCAGTACCCCGTTCCTGCCTTTTCCCCATATCCCCTGACTCCGCTATCTTTAAGAGCCCTATCAAGCTCTCTCTTGAAAGTATCCAGAGAACCTGCCTCCACCGTCCTCTGAGGCAGAAACTTCCACAGACTCACAACTCTCTGGGTGAAAAACATGCGGTTCTCGTGAGAACAGGCGGTTCCCCAGATGGTTTAGTCAATAATTATCCTCTTACCCGGTAACACCAAATGATTAGTGATATCTCTTGCTTATTGTGGGACCTTATGGTTCACATTTTGCATGTTACATTTCTTGCAACAAGGTGCTTGAAAAATATAATTCCTGCTACTCTGCAAGAGCATGGGTGGTGGGACGTACGACACGGGGGGGGGGGGGACTCCAAATAGTCATTTAGTGCATTAACAGTATATGTGTGCGTGCGTGCATAATATACAATTTTTTTAAGTGCATCTTCGAAAGCAGTTATATTAAATTCCAGTGCAAAGCCCCCATTGAGCGTGTGAAAACATAAACAAAAGTATTTGTATTATAACCATATAACCATAACAGCACGGAAACAGGCCATCTCGGCCCTTCAAGTCCGTGCCGAACATTTAAATTTTTTTTTAATTTTTTTTTTTTTTAATTAAAAATAAAATACTTCCCCCTAGTCCCATCTACCTGCACTCAGACCATAACCCTCCATTCCTTTCCCGTCCATATACCCATCCAATCTATTTTTAAAGGATAACATCGAACCTGCCTCCACCACTTCCACTGGAAGCTCATTCCACACAGCTACCACTCTCTGAGTAAAGAAGTTCCCCCTAATGTTCCCCCTAAACTTCTGTCCCTTAATTCTCAAGTCATGTCCCCTTGTTTGAATCTTCCCTACTCTCAATGGGAAAAGCTTATCCACGTCCACTCTGTCTAACCCGCTCATAATTTTAAAGACCTCTATCAAGTCCCCTCTTAACCTTCTGCGCTCCAAAGAATAAAGACCTAACTTGTTCAACCTTTCTCTGTAACTTAGTTGCTGAAACCCAGGCAACATTCTAGTAAATCTCCTCTGTACTCTCTATTTTGTTGACATCCTTCCTATAATTAGGCGACCAAAATTGTACTCCATACTCCAGAATTGGCCTCACCAATGCCTTGTACAATTTTAACATTACATCCCAACTTCTATATTCAATGCTCTGATTTATAAAGGCCAGCACACCAAAAGCTTTCTTTACCACCCTATCTACATGAGATTCCACCTTCAGGGAACTATGCACAGTTATTCCTAGATCCCTCTGTTCAACTGCATTCCTCAATTCGCTACCATTTACCGTGTACGTCCTATTTTGATTTGTCCTGCCGAGATGTAGCACCTCACATTTGTCAGCATTAAACTCCATCTGCCATCTTTCAGCCCACTCTTCCAAATGGCCTAAATCTCTCTGTAGACTTTGAAAATCTACTTCATTATCCACAATACCACATATCTTAGTATCATCTGCATACTTACTAATCCAATTTTCCACACCTTCATCCAGATCATTGATGTACATGACAAACAACAGTGGACCCAACACAGACCCCTGAGGCACCCCACTAGTCACCGGCCTCCAACCTGACAAACAGCCATCCACCATTACTCTCTGGCATCTCCCATTCAGCCACTGTTGAATCCATCTTGCTACTCCACCATTAATACCCAACAATTGAATCTTCTTAACCAACCTTCCATGAGGAACCTTGTCAAAGGCCTTACTGAAGTCCATATAGACAACATCCACTGCTTTACCCTCATCAATTTCCCTAGTAACCTCTTCGAAAAACTCAAGAAGATTAGTCAAGCATGACCTTCCAGGCACAAATCCATGTTGACTGTTCCTAATCAGACCCTGCTTATCCAGATGCTTATATATATTATCTTTAAGTATCCTTTCCATTAATTTGCCCACCACTGACGTCAAACTAACAGGTCTATAATTGCAGATTAGATATTAGATATTAGATATAACATATGTAAAAGCAAGCTAGCAAACGTTTCATATTTTATTATGTAAGCTTTCTTCCATTTAGTTACCATGACTAAGTATATGCTTATGCATCTCAAGCTATTATTTAAGAACGAGCAGTTTGATAAACTGAAATATATGAGAACTTTCATTTGAACCTTTTGCTAAGTTAATCTGCATGCTTCTCCCTGCATTTTCCCCATAAAGTTTCCCCACAGCTAAAATAAAATTAGCTAGCCATAAATAGTGATACTTATTTATTTAACAGTATTGTCTTTCTCCTCCCTTTCTGAACCCATCAATCGCTCCTTACCTATCCTACACACCAAATGCCTCATCTTTTTTAACCCATCTAACCTCCTCCCTTCTTTAAAGGAAAATTATACTGGTACCAAGTCCATTATGACATGCACATTCGGACGCACACCAGGGAGCACCTTTACTACTGCTCTCAGTGCAGCTACTCCTCCATTACCAAGAACTGCCTGAAGCGTCACGTTGTGCAGAAGCACAGCAACATCCAGCTGAGGTGCCCGGCCGAGGGATGCTGCTACACCACTGCGGACAAGTACAAGCTGCAGGCACACCAGAAGAATCATGGTGAGCTGGTAAGTTTCATTCCCAAACATGATTATCCGTGTCAATGTTTGTGGGTGGCACAGCAGTAGAGTTTGTACATTCCCCCTGTGACCATGTGGGTTTCCTGACACACTCCAAGGACGTGCAGGTTTGTCGGTTAATTGGCCTCTGTAAATTGTCCCGAGTTTGTAGTATCGAACAAGTGTATGGATGATCGTGGCTTGGCGTGGACTCGTTGGTTGGTGTGGGCCAAAGCACCTGTTTCTGTGCTGTATCTATTAAAAAAAGACAATGTGTCAAGATTATACGGTCCACATGGGGTTTCACACCAGGTCAATTTTATTTACTTAAACACTTTGTCTACTCCACTGCGAAATCTCCTCAAGGTGTGCCTACTTTGAAGAAGTTCTCCTCCTCCCTCTGAAGACAGTTTTACAACCTCCTCTCTATCTGCTCCCGCTCTGTGATTCCCTCCAACTCTACGACCACATCTCCCTCAGCCCTCAGGCTCCTCCTCTTCCTTTTTCCTTTGTTTTCCCCGTCACCCCCCCACCCTACATTAGTCTGAAGAAGGGTTTTGGCCCGAAACGTCTATTTCCTTTGCTCCATAGATGCTGCTGCACCCGCTGAGTTTCTCCAGTACTTTTGTCTACCTTCGATTTTCCAGCATCTGCAGTTCCTTCTTAAACAATTTTATTTACTTGTTTGAGTAAACTAGCTCATCTTTTTTTCAAAAATGCTGGAGAAACTCAGCGGGTGCAGCAGCATCTATGGAGCGAAGGAAATAGGCAACGTTTCGGGCTGAAACCCTTCTTCAGACCTTTGATTTTCCAGCATCTGTAGTTCCTTCTTAAACATAGAGATATGAGGAACTGTAGATGCTGGTTTACCAAAAAAAAGACACAATGTGCTGGAGTAATTCAGCGGGTCAGGTAGCATAAGTGGAGAACATGGATAGGTGATGTTTCAGAGATATTGCCTGCCTTGTTGTGTTACTCCAGCACTTTGTGTCTTATCAAGTAGACCGTTTTCCCAACCATGGTTATATTATGTCTCATAATAGAGAGGTTTTTAAAAATGTATTTTTTCATAGCTTGTTGGCATTGCATACATTTTCATCCACATTGGTCCTTGAGCCAAATGGCTTTATGGATTTCTAAGTAAAGCTAAGAATCAACCACATTGCTCTGGACCCTGATGACATGAATAGGCCATGCAGCGATGGAATCACTGATTATTTTCTCCCTACATTATTACCAAGCTTACCGAATCGCCTGAGTCTTACCAGAACTTTCCTGGTCACCATTATTAATACGTTTTTTAGAATTGTAGTACTATTTAATGTAACTGAATTTAAGATGACCGGATTCCTTGGCAAGGTTTGATCTCGTCACCAGATCATTAGTCTCAGTCTCTGGGTCACTAATATGGTAACACAGCCACGATGCTACCTTTTCCCTAACACTATTTGTTATCCTTGGTTTAACAGTGATTAGACTCATGACTCGCAGGATATTTTGAGCATAATCTCCTTTTAAGGGCTTAGGTGTACAGTTTACACACAAGCATCAGTAGATGAATGCTTTATTGTAGCAGCTGCTCTTTATTTGGACGAGATAAAGTGAGCTTCTGTCTAATTGTTTTGATGAACCTATAACCATATAACCATAACAGCACGGAAACAGGCCATCTCGGCCCTTCAAGTCCGTGCCGAACAGGTATAAGTTTCCAGAGAACAAATCAAGAAAGATTTCTCCTGGTTGTCATTTATTCTTCAACTAATTCTGCGAATTACCTTGTCGTACTTTCATGTTGATAATTGCACAAATTGGTTGCCGCCTACAACTGCTTAACAACCTTGAAATCCAAAGTAACTGATTGGAGTGTAACTCGTTGGAAAGTAAAAATCCTCATATAGCTATAGGATAATCTTTTGCTGCAATCCTTCCAACTGTTCAAAATACAACAATTAAGCATTTACCTACCCAGATTTACCAGACTGTAACTTGGATTAGAGAGTTTCAGCTACAGGGAAAGGTTGGCTAAACTTGGATTGTTTTCTCTGGAATGTCGGAGGTTGAAGTATGTAAAATTTTGAGAGGCATAGATAGGAGAGACAGTCACATGGTTTTTTCCCAGAGAGGAAATATCCAATAGAGGGTATTGCTATAAGGTGAGAGGGGGAAAGTTTAATGGAGATATGTGGGTCAAGTTTTTTTACACAGACTGGTGGGGGCCTGGAACGCATTGCCAGGGATAGTGGTGGAGGCAGATATAATAGTGGCATTTAAGAGGCTTTTAGATAGGCACATGGAAGTGCAGGGAATAGAAGGATATGGATCATGTACAGACGGATGAGATCAGTTTAACTAAACATCATATTCAGCACAGTGGGCTGAAGAGCCTGTTCCGGTGCTGTACTGTTGTGTGTTCTACCCTCTTTCCTTCAAACCTACTTTACAGTTGGAATGGGGTAATTGACAACTCATTGTGTTAATGAATTGCCAGAAGTACCATATTGTGGATGGGATAAACTGAGGTTCTATCCCACCTCTTCATGTTGTTTTTTTCTGGTGTCTTAGCTAGTATTTATTCTGCTAACGGTACTGAAAACATATTAACTTGCTATCCCCTCTCTAGACACGCCTGCGAGTTGGGGGCAATGTGTGAGTTCATAGGGCGGGGATGGGGTAAAAGGAGCGAATGAATAATATTAATATAATATAATATCAAGGGGGGTGGTTAGTGTGTGTGGGGGGGGGGGGGTTGGTTAGTGTGTGTGTGATGCCGCTGGCCGCCCCCTCCCCCCCCCCCCCCCAACGGGTCCCACTTGGTCTAGTAATCATTAAAAAGAAACTCAACTTTGCAATTTTAAGATCTCAGTATCCAGAGTTATCTTCATTAGTCATTAATTGCTTTCCTACAGTTGGATGATCTGAGCTCCACCAGAACGTACCAGTCTTGCTTATAGCTAAACCATGCTGGTTGTCACTGTTTCCATTCTGTCTCTTAACATAAAAGTGACCGTATAACAACCAGAGCTCTCAACTCGGGCTCAAACAATGCCTCAGCAGTGGGCTGCACGGTGGCTCAGTGGTAGAGTTGCTGCCTTACAGCACCAAAGACCCAGGTTCGATCCAGACTGGGGGTGCTGTCTGTACAAGGTTTGTACGTTCACCCCATGATCACATGGGATTTTCCCCGAATGCTCCAGTTTCTCCCAATACTTCAAAAATGTACGTTTGAAAGGCTAATGGGCTTTTGTTTAAAAAAAGTTGTCAATTGTCCCTGGTATGCGTTAGTGTAACAGGGATCGCTGGTCCGTGTGGACTCAATGGGCCGAAGGTCCTGTTTCCTTGCGTTATCATCTCTTCCCCAACTAACAGTGGGCCATTATAGGCTCCACCCTTCCTTGGTCATCTGTTTTGTTCTGGCCTTTTCCTACCCTCAATCCCCAGCCCCCTCCTCCCTCTCTACTTTCAGTCTGAAGAAAGGTTCTGACCCAAAACGTTACCCATCCTTTTTCTCCAGAGAAGCTGCTTCACCCGCTGAGTTACTCCATTACGCGCATAAACTAACATCTGCAGTTCCTTCCTACACACTTGAAAATGCTGATGATTTCTAAGGCTTTTTAATTATTCTCAGAATTTCATATCCTCCTAGGCATTAGTGGCTTAGGAACCTTTGTAGCGGCCCGGACGAGGTCAGGAAAAGGCAAGTTGTCAGGCAGGTTCAGAAGTAGTTTTATTCAGCAGCGAGAACACACACACCAGTGAACAGGACCTGGGAAACCCCGTGGCAGACCGACGCCCCTGTCCCTCAAGAGCCGAGGGGGGTGACCCAAGGAGTGACCTAACCCTCAGGGACCGCCACACCTTCCTCCTTTGTCAATTTAGTGGTGGGTGAATAGCAGACCAGCCCTTGCATTCTCAGATTCTCTTTAAGTTCAAGTATCATCTGCATTTCTTAGATAATATTATAATCAATCAATCAATCAATCAGTTTTATTCATCACATACACAATAAAGTGCAGTGAAATGAACTTGCCAGCAGCAGTACAATCAAAAAGAACACACAATACACAATAAAAAATTTAACACAAACATCCACCACAGCATTTTTCACTGTGGTGGAAGGCACAAAGTACAGTCAGTCCTCCTCCATTGTTCCCCCGTGGTCGGGGCCATAAACCTCCACAGTCGCCGCTGCGGGCAGCCAGATGTACAGGCCTTCTCATCTGGAAGGTAAGTCCCGAATCGGTGCTTCCCTACCGGAGACCGCGGCTTCAGGATGTTGTAGGCCGCAGGCCGGCGGTCGGAGCTCTTCTCCAGGGATCCCCGGCAAGGGATCCCACTCCGGATGGTAAGTCCACGCCGCACCCGCGGCTAGAAGCTCCGCAGACCGCGGCTTCAAGATGTTATAGACCGCGGGCCGGCAGTCGGAGCTCATGTCCTCCGGGGATACCCAACGAGGGATCCCAGGCTCTGGACGCCACACCCGCGGCTAGAAGCGCCGCAGACCGCGGCTTCAAGACATTGAAAGCCGCGGTCGGAGCTCTTCTCCGGGGATCCCCAACGAGGGATCCCAGGCTCCGGACGCAGCTCCCGCGGCTAGAAGCTCCGCAGACCGTGGCTTCAGGCTGTAACAGTCCGCAGGCCAGCGATCGGAGCACTACCTTCTGGCGACTCCGCGATGAACAAAGTCCACGCTGCGCTCGCTGCTAAAGCTCCGGGCCCGACTCTGGGAAAGGCCGCACCAATCCATGGTGTTAGGCCGCGAGGGAGGCGACATGGAAAAAGTCGCCTCTCCGTGGATGAGGCGACCAAAAACGGGTCCCCCCTTTCCCCCCTCACCACACCCCACACTAGACTCACCAAGAAACATTAAAACACACATTTGCACATACTAAAAAAAAGTAGATTGACGAACACGCTGCTGGCAGGGCAGCCGTCTCGCAGCGCCCCCACCGACTGGCTTTGACAACCTCCTGAATTTGATTTATTGTTTATATTCTTTCAGCAGATTAAACGAGTATGGTGAAAAAATGCATAGTTGGTTACCTCAGTTTCTAACGAACCATTATTTTTCTCATTTTTGCAGACAAGTCTATTTAATCTTTAAGTTGCCCATCAGATGAACTTTATGTGTTAAATTTATGTGGCTTGCAAAGTGTAGTATAGTTATATGTAGTGCGCTTTCATCACAGCATTGCAATCTTCTTTACATAATACATTTTAGTAATCTATGCAAACCAGGTATCTATCTTGTCAGAAGTAGAAAACCACAACCTGGCTCTCAACATCAGTAAGACCAAGGAACTGATTGTGGACTTTGGTAGGGGAAGGATGAGGACCCACAATCCTGTTTATATCAATGGGACGATGGTGGAAAGGATCAATAACTTCAAATTCCTGGGCGTGCATATATCAGAATATCTTTCCTGGACCCAGCACACTGATGCAATTGTAAAGAAGGCACATCAGCGACTCTACTTCCTGAGAAGATTACGGAGAATCGGCATGTCGAAGAGGATTCTCCTAAACCTCTACAGGTGCACGGTAGAGAGCATTCTGACTGGTTGCATCGTGGCCTGGTTCGGCAACTTGAACGCCCAGGAGTGAAAAAGACTACAAAAAGTTGTGACCACTGCCCAGTCCATCACCGGCTTTGATCTCCCCACCGTCGAAGGGATCTATCGTAGTCTCTGCCTCAAAAAGGCAGCCAAAATCATCAAGGACCCACACCATCCTAGCCACACACTCATCTCACCATTGCCATCAGGAAGAAGGTACAGGAGCCTGAAGACTGTAACGTCCAGGTTCAGGAACAGCTTCTTCCCTACAGCCATCAGGCTATTAAACACAACGAATAAGCTATGAGCTCTGAACTGCAAAAGACTATATTATTAGTTGTTATTTGCACTATATTTGTTATTTATTGAATGTTTTCTTTTTTTTCCCTTTATGTACAATGTTTACATATTCACATATTCTGTTGTGCTGCAGCAAGTAAGAATGTCATTGTCCCGTCCAGGACATATGACAATAAAACACTCTTGAATCTTGATGAGTTTTCTTACTTTGAATGTAAAATAAGGGATTGCATGACCTTGTTTACTTTGAATATCAAGAATTAAAGGTGGTGTTATCTGGAAATCAAGAGGAATTCAGAGTGATGTATGGCCAAGAATCTTTAGTGGACAGGTGCTTCCTACTAGGTTCCAGGGCTAGACTAAGTAATCAGAAATGGGAGATAAATCAATCTGTTGGAGATTTAAAAATATTCTATCATTTTCCTTAATTGTACTTTGTGGTCAGTGAGTTGGGAGATTAATCTCTTGTTGCAGAATTTCAACCATTGACTTCTTGTTATAGTTATGGCACTTATGTGGCTATTCCCATGAAATCTATTGCCAATGTATACCTGAAATATTGAGGATGAAGGATATGATGGTATTGTTATTAAATATCAAACAGTGATGGTTTGATTTCTACTTGTACGTGATTACATTGTGTGATGCAAGTCTTGCTTGCCACCTCTTACTCCTTGCCTAAATGTTGTCCAGGTCATATTGTCGGAGAGTATAGACTGCTGCATTACTTGGACTGGATCTGAACACAATTAAACGTTCTTACTTGTGACCTTACCAATGCTCATTAATGTCTCACTTGGTCAAATGTTGCTCTGTTCTCAAGGGCATTTGGTTTTGTGATCCTCAGATAGAGATGCTTTTGAAGGAAGCTAAACTGAACACCTATGAGCAAGTTATTAATGAGAAAGTTATTAACGAGCCTGAGGTCATGGTACATATAGGTACCAATGACATAGATAGAAAGAGAGAAGAGGTCCTGAAAGGAGAATTTAGGAGATGGGAGGAGAGTTAAGGGGAAGGACCAAAAAAATAACAATCTCAGGATTACTGCCTGTGCCACGGCACAGTGAGAGTAGGAATGGAATGAGGTGGAGGATAAATGCGTGGCTGAGGGACTGGTGCAGTGGGCAGGGATTCAAGTTTCTGGATCATTGGGACCTCTTTTGGGGAAGGTGTGACCTGTACAAAAAGGACGGGTTGCACTTGAACCCGAGGGGGACCAATATCCTGGCGGGGAGATTTGCAAAGGCAACTGGGGAGACTTTAAACTAGAACGGTTGGGGGGAGGGACTCGAATAGGGAAAGCTAGTAGTCAGGGTGTGAGGCAGGAGGCAGAGAAGGGAAGCACTCGGACCCAAAATGTAGGGAAAAAGAAGAAAAAGATAATAAACAGAGAATAAGTGGTGGTGATTTTCTTAAATGTGTATATTTAAATGCTAGGAGCATTGTAAGAAAGGTGGATGAGCTTAAAGCCTGGATTGACACCTGGAAGTATGATGTTGAGGCGATCAGTGAAACATGGTTGCAGGAGGGCTGAAAGTGGAAACTAAATATTCCAGGATTTCGTTGCTTTAGGTGTGATAGAGTTGGAGGGGCAAGAGGTGGGGGTGTTGCATTGCTTGTCAAGGAAGATATTACAGCAGACCTTTGGCAGGATAGATTAGAGGGCTCGTCTAGGGAGGCTATTTGGGTGGAACTGAGAAATGGGAAAGGGGTAGCAACACTTATAGGGGTGTATTATAGACCGCCTAATGGAGAGCGAGAATTGGAAGAGCAAATATGTAAGGAGATAGCAGATATTTGTAGTAAGCACAAGGTAGTGATTGTGGGAGATTTCAATTTTCCACACATAGACTGGGAAACACATTCTGTAAAAGGGCTGGATGGTTTGGAGTTTGTAAAATGTGTGCAGGATAGTTTTTTGCAGCAATACATAGAGGTACCTACAAGAGAAGGGGCAGTGCTGGACCTCCTGTTAGGAAATGAGACAGGCAGGTGGCGGAGGTATGCGTTGGGGAGCACTTTGGGTCCAGTGATCACAATACCATTAGTTTCAATATAATTATGGAGAGGGTCAGAACTGGACCTAAGGTTGAGATTTTTGTCTGGAGAAAGGCTAACTTTGAGGAGATGCGAAAGGATTTAAAAGGAGTGAATTGGGACATGTTGTTTTATGGGAAGGATGTAGAAGAGAAATGGAGGACATTTAAAGGTGAAATTTTAAGAGTACAGAATCTTTATGTCCCTGTTCGGTTGAAAGGAAATAGTAAAAATTGGAAAGAGCCATGGTTTTCAAGGGAAATTAGACACGGTTCGGAAAAAGAGAGAGATCTACAATAATTATAGGCGGCATGGAGTAAATGAGGTGCTTGAGGAGTATAAAGAATGTAAAAAGAATATTAAGAAAGAAATTAGAAAAGCTAAAAGAAGATATGAGGTTGCTTTGGCAAGTAAGGTGAAAGTAAATCCAAAGGGTTTCTACAGCTATATTAATAGCAAAAGGATAACAAGGAATAAAATCGGTCCATTAGAGAGTCAGAGTGGACAGCTATCTGCAGAGCCAAAAGAGATGGGGGAGATATTGAACAATTTCTTTTCTTCGGTATTCACGAAGGAGAAGGATATGGAATTATGTGAGGTAAGGGAAACGAGCAGAGTAGCAATGGAAACTGTGAGATTCAAAGAAGAGGAGGTGCGGACACTTTTGAAAAATATGAAAACGGATAAGTCTCCAGGTCCTGACAGGATATTCCCGAGGACATTGAGGGAAGTTAGGTAGAAATAGCAGGGGCTATGACAGAAATATTTCAAATGTCATTAGAAACGGGAATAGTGCCGGAGGATTGGCGTACTGCGCATGTTGTTCCGTTGTTTAAAAAGGGTTCGAAGAGTAAACCTAGCAATTATAGACCTGTTAGTTTGACGTCAGTGGTGGGCAAATTAATGGAAAGGATACTTAAAGATAATATATATAAGCATCTGGATAAGCAGGGTCTGATTAGGAACAGTCAACATGGATTTGTGCCTGGAAGGTCATGCTTGACTAATCTTCTTGAATTTTTCGAAGAGGTTACTAGGGAAATTGATGAGGGTAAAGCAGTGGATGTTGTCTATATGGACTTCAGTAAGGCCTTTGACAAGGTTCCTCATGGAAGGTTGGTTAAGAAGATTCAATTGTTGGGTATTAATGGTGGAGTAGCAAGATGGATTCAACAGTGGCTGAATGGGAGATGCCAGAGAGTAATGGTGGATGGCTGTTTGTCAGGTTGGAGGCCGGTGACTAGTGGGGTGCCTCAGGGGTCTGTGTTGGGTCCACTGTTGTTTGTCATGTACATCAATGATCTGGATGAAGGTGTGGAAAATTGGATTAGTAAGTATGCAGATGATACTAAGATATGTGGTATTGTGGATAATGAAGTAGATTTTCAAAGTCTACAGAGAGATTTAGGCCATTTGGAAGAGTGGGCTGAAAGATGGCAGATGGAGTTTAATGCTGACAAATGTGAGGTGCTACATCTCGGCAGGACAAATCAAAATAGGACGTACACGGTAAATGGTAGCGAATTGAGGAATGCAGTTGAACAGAGGGATCTAGGAATAACTGTGCATAGTTCCCTGAAGGTGGAATCTCATGTAGATAGGGTGGTAAAGAAAGCTTTTGGTGTGCTGGCCTTTATAAATCAGAGCATTGAATATAGAAGTTGGGATGTAATGTTAAAATTGTACAAGGCATTGGTGAGGCCAATTCTGGAGTATGGAGTACAATTTTGGTCGCCTAATTATAGGAAGGATGTCAACAAAATAGAGAGAGTACAGAGGAGATTTACGAGAATGTTGCCTGGGTTTCAGCAACTAAGTTACAGAGAAAGGCTGAACAAGTTAGGTCTTTATTCTTTGGAGCGCAGAAGGTTAAGGGGCGACTTGATAGAGGTCTTTAAAATGATGAGAGGGATAGACAGAGTTGACGTGGATAAGCTTTTCCCATTGAGAGTAGGGAAGATTTAAACAAGAGGACATGACTTGAGAATTAAGGAACAGAAGTTTAGCGGTAACATTAGGGGGAACTTCTTTACTCAGAGAGTGGTAGCTGTGTGGAATGAGCTTCCAGTGGAAGTGGTGGAGGCAGGTTCGATTTTATCATTTAAAAATAGATTGGATGGGTATATGGACGAGAAAGGAATTGAGGGTTATGGTCTGAGTGCAGGTAGATGGGACTAGGGGAGAAAAAGTGTTCGGCATGGACTTGAAGGGCCGAGATGGCCCGTTTCCATGCTGTAATTGTTATATGGTTATATGGTTAAAGTGCAGCATAAAAGCACTGTTGCCAGCACATACAATGTACTTACAATTATTGAGAGTAGGGAAGATTCAAACAAGAGGACATGACTTGAGAATTAAGGAACAGAAGTTTAGCGGTAACATTAGGGGGAACTTCTTTATAATATATATATTCATTGGTATATGGTCACACTGATCTGTTCTGTTCTGTATTTATTTATGCCTACTATATTCTGTTGTGTTGAAGCAAAGCAAGAATTTCATTGTCCTATTTGGGACACATGACAATAAACTCTTGAAACTTGAATAAGGTTCGACGCAGGAAAAAAGAAGTGGCAAATGAAACATGGTTATTTTGATAACTTTCCCATTCTGTTTTGCAATGCTTTCATTCAGGATAAGAAAACATACACATGCCCTGTCTGTGAAAAATCCTTTACGGATGATCGACTGATCAAGTCTCACATCACCACATATCATCCTGGTGAGTATCTGGATTATTATACGCTTATCCCCATCTGCCTTGTTACACAAGTGAAGGATAAGGTTGTCCCTCAAATGAAGTGAATTACACCTTTTTCTTCAATGGTTAATCATTTGTGGGATTAGAGAGAGTTTGTGCAATTTTTATTATGTACTTGCTAAGCTTGAAAGTCGTTTGATACTACCGTATGTGCGCATAATGGACAGGTGCTACATGCAAAACATATTTGTGTATCCTATCTTTATTAGTCCTATAAAATCAAATACACAATAAATGTATTCGGTGTAGGAAGGAACTGCAGATGCTGGAGTTTTAAGATAGTCCCTGGTAAAATCCCTGGTAAAATGGAATATTGGATAGAGTCTGAAGAAGGGTCTCGACCCGAAATATTATGTATTTCTTTTCTCCAAAGATGCTGCCCAAATGTATTGGGTGTATTGGGGAACAGAGGGATAGAGATCCCAAAAGGCAGCAGCACTGTAGAAAAGGTGCTGAAGAAGCCATAGGGGATGCTTGTCTTCACTACCCCAGCATAGAGCTTTGCATTAAGGTAATGGATAATAAAGATGTACAGAATTATGAATGTCACAGGTAGAGCTCCATAACAGAAGTGTTCAACATCAAAAGCCATACGTCTAAGGGAAGGGGTAAGAGGGTTAGAAGTGATCTGAGGGAGAATCGTTTCTCTGAATGGACAGTGGATTCAGGTATTCTCGCAACATATAAAATCCAGGCCCACTACTGAATTTCCTGTGCCCTTCATTCCAGAGCCTTGCTAGATTATCCGTTTTGCCGAGATCAGTCGAACGGTACGGGCTGCCTAGGTCAGCAGGGAGCCAAGATACTGGCCCGCAAAGTCGGCCTCGGAAGTCGATTATGGGAACAGATATGCAGGCTCCGGCCGGGCCAGTGTACAAGAGCCCCGGCCGCAGGGGGCAAATTCGACTCGCTGATCGGCTACGGAAATCCAGATGAGACTAAGATCACCCGCCTTGGGTCGCCTTCTGGTAACCAACAGTTACCAGAAAATTTATGTTTGGAACACTCATTTTAACAGCCATCGTTGAGCATCAACCAACAACAAAATTCTAATTTAAACTGTCAATTATCTATTTGTAGAAGTACCCATGAGCACCATCTCTGAAATTCTGGGAAAACGTGTACAGCTCAAAGGATTGATTGGAAAACGAGCAGTAAAATGCCCTTATTGTGACTGCTACTTTCGGAAGAATGGCACTGACCTGCAGCGCCATATCTGGGCTCACGAAGGTATGAATAATACTCAATTACATAGATAACTACATCTTAATGTGGATTTGTTTCCACCCCTAGCATCCTACCCTTCTCTTCTTCTCCATAATTTATCTACACCTTCAAATAAAAACTTTTCCCATTTGAATAAAAGGTCATCAATCTGAAATGTTAACACTTATCTCCACAGATGCTGCCTGATCTGCTGAGCACTTTTTGCTTTTCTTACAGATTTAAGTTGTCTTTGAAATACTGATTAAAAATTTTCAGTCCGACATTCTTTGTTCTGACTACTCGTGCTGTCCGCCATGTTTAAAACTGTATTTTAGATTTATATTAATTAACTAACTCTCTCACTAAGATCCAAAATTAACTAAGATCTGTACTAGCATAGCAAATTAACCCATTAGTGTAACTTCATGTTCTTAAGTGATAGGGGCAGAATTAGGCCATTTGGCCCATCAAGTCTACTCCAGCATTCAATCATGGCTGATCTATCTTCCCTTCTCAACCCCATTCTTCTGCCTTCTCCCCATTATACCTGACACCCATACTATTCAACTTTTCTGATCTCAGCCGAAATTGTTTCCAACTTATAGGGAAACAAGTTTGAGGACAGTTCTCAGAACTCTTACATGACTCAGAGTGTCTATACTTAAAAAGGATGGTTCTCCTCAGAGGACGATGATCCTGGGCAAGTTCTGTGGTTCAGATTTTCTGTGGTCCTCCACAAGTCAAGTCCCAAGGTGCAGACTGGAGAGTTTCATCCTGTAGATGGAAATAATGATTTCATTAGAGAAAACAGTTTTTAATTAAGTTATGTTATTAGAATAGCAGCAAAGCAGTCATGAATGCAGAAATGTAAAGAGTTATGTGTATGTGCATTAAATACTGTTTATGATTTGATTCATCTCCAGGATTGAAGCCTTTCAAATGTTCAGCATGCGACTATGCCACACGTAGTAAGAGCAACCTGAGAGCCCACATGAATCGTCACAGCACTGAGAAGTCCCACCTCTGCGACTTGTGTGGAAAGAAGTTCAAATCAAAAGGCAGCCTTAAGAGTCATAAGCTGTTACATACTGCTGCTGGTGAGTAACAACATTCAGCAAAACCTGTTATTCAAAATTAAAATCAGCAATGACAAAGACAGGTTCACATACTGTATAGTATTGCATGCAGGAAAAGACATGCATATCGTTGAGATATTACAGCTTTGAGTTACCTAAGAGGTTGGAGAATTAGTGACATTGACCCCTTTGGGCTGTTTCAGCATATCTGATGGCATTTCCTTTGGGTGGGAACATTTTTGTTGGGCCATAAATAACTGTTAGACCTTAATAACAGCCAAACCTTAGGCTTACCAAAATCAATTGTTTGGAACATCATTAAGAAGAAAGAGAGCACTGGTGAGCTTACTAATCACAAAGGGACTGGCCGGCCAAGGAAGACCTCCACTGCTGATGACAGAAGAATTTTCTCTATAATAAAGAAAAATCCCCAATCACCTGTCCGACAGATCAGAAACACTCTTCAGGAGTCAGGTGTGGATTTGTCAATGACCATGTCCGCAGAAGACTTCATGAACAGAAATACAGAGGCTACACTGCAAGATGCAAACCACTGGTTAGCCGCAAAAATAGGATGGACAGGTTACAATTTGCCAAGATGTACTTAAAAGAGCAACCACAGTTCTGGACAAAGGCCTTGTGGACAGATGAGACAAAGATTAACTTATATCAGAGTGATGGCAAGAGCAAAGTATGGAGGAGAGAAGGAACTGCCCAAGATCCAAAGCATACCACCTCATCTGTGAAACACGGTGGCCTGGGCATGGCCTGGGCATGTTATGGCCTGGGCATGTATGGCTGCTGAAGGTACTGGCTCACTTATCTTCATTGATGATACAACTGCTGATGGCAGTAGCATAATGAATTCTGAAGTGTATAGACATATCCTATCTGCTCAAGTTCAAACAAATGCCTCAAAACTCATTGGTCGGTGGTTCATTCTACAGCAAGACAATGATCCCAAACATACTGCTAAAGCAACAAAGCTAAAAAATGGTCAATTCTTGAGTAGCCGTCAAATACCCGATCTGAACGCAATTGAGCATGCCTTTTATATGCTGAAGAGAAAACTGAAGGGGACTAGCACCCAAAACAAGCAATAAGCTAAAGATGGCTGCAACACAGGCCTGGCAGAGCATCACCAGAGAAGACACCCAGCAACTGGTGATGTCCATGAATCGCAGAATTCAAGCAGTTATTGCATGCAAAGGATTTGCAACAAAATACTAAACATGACTACTTTCATTTACATGACATTGCTGTGTTCCAAACATTATGGTGCCCTGAAATGGGAGGAGGACTATGTTTCAACACTGCTGTAATTTCTACATGGTGAAACCAAAATGTATACAAATGGCCTTTATTAAAATCTGACAAAGTGCACTTTAACCACATGTGATTTTTTTTCTATTACAAATCTCAAATTGTGGAGTACAGAGGCAAATAAATAAATGATGGGTCTTTGTCCCAAACATTATGGAGGGCACTGTACATTTTAGTGTTGTTTTTTTAAAGTTTGCACGTTAAGATTATCAAATATATTCAGTCTTTTTGGATGCCATTTTGGTTAAGTAAATATTAACTAAATATATATTTCCCAAGCTTATTTTACTTGCTTTCTTGCCCGCAGGTAAACAGTTTAATTGTACTGTGTGTGACTACACTGCCGCTCAAAAGCCAAACCTCCTTCGGCATATGGAGCAGCATGCCGCCTTTAAGGCAAGAATTAAATCCCTAGAATAAAGACTTAGAAATACATCTGTGTGAAAAGTGATAATCACTAGTTCCACTGAAGGTCGTTGGGCCTGAGAATAAGGAATTAATTATGTTGCAAAACAGTTGAGGAGGGATAGTTAATAGCTGTGATAGGATGGGACGAGGGTTGCTATGGGGAGGTTGCAGACATTCTTCTGATTCATGGAGGAATGGGTACAATTGGGGAGCAAATTAGATCACGTGCAAGCTGTCAGTTAGAAGAATGAGAATACCAACAAACGAATGCGAGGTTGCCGATGGTGACAGTGATATCATTCTTTTGGAAATATTTTCATGGATGGTAGTTGTTATGCTTGGTTGTGTTCACTTTCTTATTAGAGAGTCATAGGGTCATAGTGTGGAAACAGGCCTTTCTGCCTAACTTCGCCACACCGACCAACGTCCCATCTACACTAGTTCCACCTGCCTGTGTGTTTGGTCCATATCCCTCCAAACCTGTGCTATCCATGTACCTGTGTAATTGTTTCTTAAGAGTTGCAATAGTCCCTGTCTCAACTACCAGCTTTGGAAGCTCTTTCCATGCACCCACCACCTTCTGTGTGAAATTATTATCCCAAATGAGTCCTGAAGAACTCTTGGTCATGTATGTTGTTGCTGCTGTCTAGGTATTGATCTATTTTTGTTCTTTATTGGAAACTAGACCAAGTGGGACTCAAGGGTGGGGGGAGGCGGCCTGCGACGTCACACACACACACTAACAACGCACCCCCACACACACTACCCCCCCCCCTTGATATTATATTAATATTCATTTGCTCCTTTTCCCCCATCCCCGCCCCCCCCCCCCATCCACTCATGCATAGCGCCAAACTGCGCGAGTCGGTTAGAGAGGGAGAGGGAGCAAAAAAACGTTTAAAACTTTGGTAATATAGGTTGGAATGCGACGGGAAGATGTTATGTTTGAGTAGCATGTGTGAAAATGGGAAGGCTGTGGCCAAGCGTTTTGGAAGAAGATACAAATTAAGGAGATTAAAAGAAAGCCAACAGAACCCTGCATACACACGGAAATTTAGAATGTTGAGAACAAAGGGAAGAGTTTTTGTATAATACTAGACCAAATGGGACCTGTTGGGTCCCGTCCCCTCAACGTGTTGTTGCGGGGGGTGGGTGGAGGGGCAGCCTGCGACGTCACACACACACACACACACACACACACACACACACTAACCCCCCCCCCCCCCTGATATTACATTAATATTATTAATTTGCTCCTTTTCCCCCATCCCCCGCCCTATCCACTCATAGCCCCCCTGCGCAGGTGCGATTAGAGAGGGAGGGGGTAGAGAGGGAGGGGGTAGAGAGGGAGGGGTAGAGAGGGGGGGAGGTGGAGGGGGCTAGAGATTGAGGGGTGGGGGGGCGATGGCATCACAGGGGAGGGCTGGTCCCTGAACGCAATCACCACTCACCCATAGGTCCCAATATTCACCTAGAGAGGGAGAGGGGGTAGAGAGGGAGAGGGGGCAGAGAGGGAGAGGGGGGCAGAGAGGGAGGGGGCGGCAGAGAGGGAGGGGGCTAGAGAGGGAGGAGGAGGGGGCAGAGAGGGAGGGGCTAGAGAGGGAGGTGGAAAGGGTAGAGAGGGATGGTAGAGAGGGAAGGGGAAGGGTAGAGAGGGAGAGGGAGGGGGGTGGAGGGGGTAGAGTGGGAGGGGGTAGAGAGGGAGGACAACTTGTTCTATTTGATCTTATTTGATTGCACGCCAGGTTTGTTTGCATTCGTGGGAACACGTGAAGGTTGCAATCTCCCACCCCTGTCCCATTGTGATGTCATATGTAAATGAGATCCATTGTGATTGGACGTCTGTGAGATGGCACTGTGACATCATCAATGGAAAGTGCTGCAAGAGTCTCCCACTGAAAAGCAGTTAATTTTTTGAAATAAACGATTAATACTTTAAAAACTTCGGAAATATAGGTTGGAATACGACGGGAAGATGTTTATCCCGTCGAAGGAAAAATGTGAGTAGCATGTGTGAAAATGGGAAGGCTGTGGCCAAGCGTTTGGAAGAAGATACAAATTAAGGAGATTAAAAGAAAGCCAACACAACCCTGCATACATACGGAAATTTAGAAGTTGAGAACAAAGGGAAGAGTTTTAGTTTAATATAGATGCATTGCTGCTATTTATCGTTGACACACACGTATGTTGTATTTTTTTAGGTAATTGTGTGGCTTATTGAATACACATGCATATAACATGGTGCAATATCAAGTTTGTTAGTATAGTTTTGCTTGAACTGGATATGGTAAATGCACAGAATGTTTTACCTAGAGTTGAAGTATCTAGAACCAGGTTTAAGGTGAGGACATAGGTTTAAGGTGAGGGGGGAAAGAATTAGTAGGAACCTAAGCGGCAACCTTTTTTGTACAAAGGGTAGTAGAAGTATGAAACGAACTGCCAGAGACGGTAGTTGAGACAGGTACGATCACAATATTTAAGAACCATTTAGACAGGTACATGGATAGAATAAGTTTAGGCCAAATGCAGGCAGATAGGACTAGTGTAGATGGGTTATGTTGGTCAGCATGAGCAAATTGGACCAAAGAGCCTGTTTCTGCACTGTATGACTATTGACTAGTCCAAAAAATGAATTGAGATCTGGATGTGAAAACAGTCAAACTAGTTTATGGAAATTTAGAAGTCATAGCACACTGAATATGTAGCATGCAGTCTGAGTTGAATAAATTGGCTAATAGTGATGAATTTTTTGTTAAAATATGGACAGTATTGGCCTAAACATTCCTCTTCAGTTTCTATAATTCTGATTGAATGCTGTATTTTTTGAAGATGTCATCATTTGAGTGAGCCTTTTGTTCTCTCTGATATGTGTAAACCGATGCCAGAGCATGATTTCAAAAAAGACTAGTGGTGCTCTCCGTCTGCCAAAACATATCCCTCGACTTCTGGAACAAATTATAAGGCTATTATGATATTGCTATCTGTGAGAACTCACTGAGTACAAATTGGCAGCTAATTCCCATATTAACTAGTACAGTGAGAAGTGGGGTGTTGGGGTACAGGGTGGGGAGAAGAAGCCAATGTGTTTGTGCCCAAATTAGCATATGTGCAGATAAAGTTTGTTCTTCAGTTACTTTGATCTCCTCACTGGGCCAAGACCTTGCTCTACCAAGTCCAGGCATGGCTACTGTGCAAAGGTCATCTTGCCCTTGAAGGAATCGCACACAGTTTATTCTCCGTGGGGAATGAATGATTGACACAGCAGAATGTCAGGAGAATAAAAGGGTTAATATAGGTTTTGTCTGAACGAGTGGTTGATGGTCAACATGGGGTTGGTGGGCTGAAGGGCTGTTCCCCTATTGTATCTCTAAAAGACTAAAATAATAGCAAATCATCCTCAGTCCTGAAAAATTGCAAGGAGTAACAGCAGTTATAGTGTTTGTTGTTGCAGTTCATGTTACTGTCACCTGGTAAGGATCAGCTGGTGCTATGATCTGTACAATGTTCTTTTTTTTGTTGTTGCTAAAAATATTGCACTTATCGTTGTTGTTTTTATAAATACTCCTATCATTCCGTGATATTATTAGATGATACAGGTCTAGTTACCTGTTTTCGAGCTAGACACTCCTGCTTCTTTGATGTTGATATTTTGCTATTGTCCCTTCTGTGCTGCTTTCCCAGTTGTTGTTACAAGTAATACTGTAATCTATGTTGTTTGGTGTAAATGTTGCTTCTATTTGGGGCTGGATTGTTTGCTGCTCTGTTGATGAACTAGTTACTTTTACATGTAATATTTTCCTTATTTACCATAGCCTTTCCGATGTGCATTGTGCCACTATTCCTGTAACATGGCTGGATCATTGAAGAGACATTATCACAAGAAACATCCCAATGATGAATATGTCAATGCTGGGACTGGTGTACTAGCTCAGGAGAGTGTAGCGCAGCAAGGTAATAAGGGTATAATTAAATTAATTGAATATCAGGAGTTATATCTCTATAATTATAAAACTCTGATCTTGGATGTGGATGTATTTATTTGTGTGTGTGTGTCTTGTTTGTCTGTGATTCACATCTCCTCGAAAACATGGCGCGCTAACGATGACATTTTTACCTATTCCGATAGATTTACCTCATGATCTCAAAAATTGACTCATCTGAAAATTTGATTCATTATTTCTTGAGTTATTTATTAAAATTATTCACAAAAATGAAATATTTTTTAAAGCTAACGAGGCTCTGGTCCTCACGGCCCGCTGCCTGCTGGGCATTTTTTCCACGTGCTGCGAGTTACGTCCCCATCCCCCCGACTCGCAGTCATTTGTTCGCCGCCCGCTCGCAGTCGACTCGCACCCGCCCGCAGCCCAGCCGCCCTTCCCCCCCGGGCTCTGGATTGAAGCCGCTGAACACGCAGTAATTTGGTTGGGTTTCCGAGGGCTTCAGAGGTCCCGAGAGGTCTTGCGAGGTCCCGAGCGCTACCGTGGCCCGCTCACCAGCGGCCCCGCCCGCTCAGTGCCTGCCGAGTTCAAGTACGCCCTCTCTCTCCCCCCTCCACTCCCCCTCCCCCTCCTCTTCCCCCTCCTGCCCCCTTCCCCCTCTCTCTTCCCCCACTCCCCCTCCCCCCTCAATCCCCCCTCCCCCCTCTCCCACTCCCTCCTCCCCCCTCTTCCCTCCCTCTCCCTCCCCCTCCCTCCACCCTCCCCCCTTCTCCCCCATCCCACCCCCCTCTCCCCCTCTCCACCTCCCTCCCCAACCCCTCCCTCTCTCACCTCCCCCTCCCCATCCTCTGCCCCCCTTCCTCCCCCCACTCTCCCTCCCTCTCCCCTCTCTCCCCCCTCCCCCTCTCTCCCCTTCCCCTGTCCCCCTTACCTTATCCCACTCCCTCCAGCCCTCCCTCCCCACCCCCTCCTCTCCACCTCCCTCCCCACCTCCCCTTCCCCCCTCCCCTCTCCTCTGCCCCCTCTCTCTCCCCTCTCTTCCCCACATGCCCCTCTCCCCCTCCCCACTCTCTGCCTCTTCCCCTCCCTCCCTCCACCCTCCCCCCTCCCCTCCCCTTTCTCTCCATCCCCACTCTCTCCCCTCTCCACCTCCCTCCCCACCCCCTCCCCCTTCCCCCTCCCCTTCAGGGAGTCCTTGCTTTCTCCCTCCTTCCCCTCCCAGCTCTCCCACAGCCTACTGTCTCCACCTCTTCCTTTCTTCTTCCCCCCCATCCCCACATCAGTCTGAAGAAGGGTCTCGACCCGAAACGTCACCTATTCCTTCGCTCCATAGATGCTGCCTCACCCGCTGAGTTTCTCCAGCATTTTTGTCTACCATAAGCATATATAGGGTTGTTTTTGGTAGGCATGATGTAATGAGCAGTGTGCCACAGGGACTAATACTAGAGCCTAAACTTTTTACATTGTATATTAATGACTCTGCTGAACCCAACATAGATGTGGTTGCCAAATTCGCTGACAGCACACTGATGGTTAGGAAAGTAAATAGTGTTGCGGTCTTAAGGAGGTTAAAAAAAGGAATATTGATGGATTGAGTGGGTAGACTAAGATCTGGCAAATAGAAAAATATACATTTCCCCATTTTGCCAGGAAGAATATATAAAAGGCTCATTATTTAAATAGTAAGAGATTCCAGAGCTCTGAGATGCAGAGGGTTCTGCTCGTGTCCTCGTACATTCTTCATAAAAGATCTGGACACAGCAAGCAATTAGAAAAGCAAGCTGAATTTTATCGGCTTTTTTTGCTGAGGGAATTGCATACACATGTTGGGAGATTATATTTCATGTATATCGGGCTATGTTGAGAATATACCTGGAGTATACTTTTGAACTCCTTGCTTAAGGAAAGATGGAAAAACACTGGAAGTTGTTCAGAGATGGATTACCAGACAAATATCTGGAATGGGGTTGCTGCTTTATGAGACAAAGTTGGATAAGCTAGGTTTGTATCTTCGAGAGTTTAGAAGGATGAGAGTGTACTTGTTTGAAACATACTAGACCCTGAGGGGTTTTGAGAATGTGGAAAGGATGTTTCCTCTTCTGGAAGAATCTAGAACCAAGAGCCACAAAGTGATTGCCCTTTTAAGACCGAGTTGAAGCAATTTTCTTTACTGTCAGGGCGTTGTGACTCTTCAGAATTCTTTTCCTCAAAGTGCAGAGAAAGAGGAATCTGGAAATATTTTTAAGGCAGAGGTAGATTCTAGATGAGCAAGTTAATGAAAATGTCCTTTGGTTAGTTAAATTGACCATAACCTTATTAAATGGCTGAGCAGGCTTGAGGGGCTGAGTGGCCGACTCCAGATCTGAATTTATATATTGGGCGGCGCAGAAGGCAGTACAGAGGTGCAGCGGTAGAGCTACTGCATCACAGCATCGGAGACCCAGGTTCGATCCTGATTATAGGTGCTGTCTGTGCGGAGATTGTACTTTCTTCCAGTGACCGCATGAGTTTTCTCTGGGTGCTCCGGTTTTCTCCCACTTGCAAAAGACGTGCAGGTTTGGAGGTTTCTATAAATTGCCCCTAATGTGTAGGATGCAAAAGTGGGATAACATAATAGTCAATTAAGTCTAAGTATGGTCTAGCCAATGTTTTGTAAAACTGTAGCATTTTGTCCTAACTTCTATTCTCCATGCTTGAAGGCAAGCATACTGAATGCCTTTTTCATTACTATATTCAGGAAACTTGACAAATGGGAAAATAGGCTCAAACAGTCAGATAACATGACTGTTCCTTGTGTGCATATGATCTCATGAATTTTGATTTGACATTTGATTTGACTTTCAATATTTAAGATCACAGGCGGATGATGATTTGATCAAAGTAAATGGTTAAGAAGCATAACAGCAGGATGTATGTTTTGATTGTGCCCAGCTGATGCTTGATATCCCGTGATCTACATGCACATGTTTGTTTCAATCCCTTTGAGGATTTTATCTGCCATCTGTCCTGAATAATACTTATAAATAAAACTGAGAGATCAGCACAACATTACCATAGAGATAATTCCTAAAGCATTTTTCTTTTGGAGAGGAAAATGGATTCCTTGCACGGGTTCACCCACATAATACCTCAGATCCACGCTCTTCATTGACTTTTAACTTTTCTTTGAATAATAATTTTATTAATCACAGGCAGAAAACAGCATCACACTCTACCATCTTTTTTTTTTGTCTCCTTTATGTGGATTATCCATGGTTTCAGGAAACACACTTGGATACTCCTAACAAATTCTGCCCTTTCTAAGCCCTTTGTACTAAGATCCTGTTAATATTGGGGAAGTTAAAATTGCCCAATGCGACAACCCTGTAACCTTTCCTTCTACCTTAACAATTCTACTCCATGGTTAATGGGGATATGGCAAACGGACTTGCTCCCAACAGTGTAATAGATCTATGTTGCATCAAAGCTATTTACATTCTCAGTCATTTTGCGTGTGGTATTGAAAACAAATCATCATTTAAATCAGATAAAAATGCTGGAGAAACTCACCGGGTGAGGCAGCATCTATGGAGCGAAGGAAAAGGTGATTCAGGTCGAGACCCTTCATCAGACTTATCATTTAATCTAGATTTGATTCTAAGTTGGAGCCTATCCTCCAGACATTAAATCAACACCAACTGGTTGTAACGGAATTAATGGAAATTGCTGAGACGAGCACCGAAACTACAAAAAAACTTATTGCCGAGAATAAACGCCTATCAAAGTTATTACATCAAATAACCGAAAAATGTATTGACTTGGAGGGACGACAGAGACGCCAGAATTTAAGAATCGTGGGCGTCCAGGAAGGCAGAGAGGGGAATCGTGACCCCTGTGAATTTGCTGCAGAACTACTGAAAAAAGTCTTGAATTTGGATCAAGCACCACTACTTGCCCGAGCGCACAGAGTATCGAGACGTCGCCCAAGGGAGGGCGCCCCCCAAGACAACTGATAGTGAAAGTGCAATATGACCATGTTTTGGATAATATGATGAAGATAATTGTTCAAAGCAGAAACCTCGTATTTGAAGGAGACAAGATCAGTATATTTAGAGATTATCCTGTGGAAGTCGCCAAGAAGAGAGCGCTGTTTACAGAAACAAGAAGAATACTTAAGAATATAAACAATTTGAGATATGGACTGTTATATCCTGCAACATTAAGAGTAACCTACGAGCGGAACGAACATTTCTTCATCAAGCACACAGAAGCACTTGAATTCGCCCAGAGCATCGTGAATAAGTCTGAAGATTGAATAATACCCTACACCCAACATTCATCTGAAGATATTGGACATTGTTACCCTGCAGAGAAGAAATGGAACTTTAAACTATTATACTTAAGAACTGTCCAAAATCTGCAATAAGAATTGGGCAATTAGATTGCTACTGATATATAATATTTACATTTTAGTACTAATTTCTGACAACTATTACTAATTATGAATACTAATCAATACTAATTATTGTTAACTGGATCAACTCTGAATTAATTACAAGTATGAAATATAAGTATAGTGTGATTCAGGTAATTTATTAATAAAAATTTAGGAAGTTTTTTCTTTGATATTTTTGACTTTACTCTTTAACAATGTTTTTTTAAAAAAATTTTGCAACTAACATTTCAATTGGAGACTAATAATTATTTCAATTATGGAATATAACTATTGTTTCCCTCCCCCCCATAAATTGTAATTGAAACTTTCCTTTTAAGGAAAGTACGGAGCTAGTAATATATATATTTTTTTACCAAAAGCTACGGGTGGCTATCACTAACTGCACTAACCATAGTTGTAGTTTTCTTCTTTTTCTACTCTTTACATGTTATTAATGCAACTTTTTAAAATCTTTTTTATCTTATGTTATATTATATTTTGTATTTGGAATGGAATTATATTTTTTATTTAGGGAGATGTGTCCGGATGGAAAACCGACGGGACCTAAAATTCATCTACCTGATGTTTGGGTATGAGGTGGGGTTTAGTGTGCTGAGCCATCTGCTCTAACATAGACCACTTTAATCACAAGATGCAAGACGTTAATAGGAAAATTGGGGGTGAAGGAATTAAATTCTGTAGTTGGAATGTTAAGGGAATTAATGAACCAATCAAGAGAGGTAAAGTATTAGCTCATTTAAAATCACTTAAAGCAGATATAATATTTCTCCAGGAAACACATCTTAAAAAGGAAGCACAACATAGATTGAAAACAAAATGGATTGCTAAAGCGTATCACTCTTCATTCTCACATAAATCTAGAGGGGTTGCAATATTAATTCGTAAAGGTATACCCTTTAAACATATCAACGATAGAAGATATTGAAGGCAGATATATTGTATTAGTAGGGGAGTTATATTTTAAAAAGTGACTCTCCTTAATGTGTATGGACCGACCAAATTTTGATAGCCCCCTGTTTTTTAAGAGAATACTTAATACTATCCCGGAATGTACACAACATAACTTAATTATCGGTGGAGACTTAAATTGTACACTGGATGCTTACTTGGATAGATCATCAACTCAAAGAAAATTAAAATCTCAGTCAAGTGAATTTCTAAATTCATATATTAATACTACCAACATTAAGGATGTTTGGAGAATTGAAAATCCATCTGGTCGAGAATACTCATTTTACTCACCAGTGCATAAAACTTACTCAAGGATAGACTACTTCTTAGTAGACTCTAAACTTATCCCATTTACCTATAACTCGCAATATCATAATATTATAATATCAGACCATGCTCCACTAACATTTATGATTAAACTAAATGGAATGACCGAGACACAGTCACAATGGAGACTTAACCCCCAAATCTTAAAAGAAAAACTATGTAATGAATATCTCGTAAAACAGATTAATATGTTTTTTGAGGCTAATGATAGCCCTGGAATCTCTGCCTCCCTTCTTTGGGAAACATTTAAAGCATTTGTGCGAGGAGCATTAATCTCTTCGCAATCATTTCTTAACAAAGAGAATAGGGCCAAACAACAGACTTTGGAAATGGAAATAAGGCAATTAGACATAGAAAATGCAATAGCACCATCTATGGCAAAACACAATAAAATTGCAGTACTGAAATATAAGTTAAACAAGATATACTCAGACCAAGTTATAAAACTATATCAACATACAAAACAATTAAACTTTGAATTTGGTGATAAACCACAAAAACTATTAGCGCGTCAACTTCGTAAACTGGACGGGGAAAAAACAATTTACAAAATTAGATCAGACAAGGGAGAAATATTAACACTGCCTAAAGATATTAATGATAGATTTTTACAATACTATCAAAAACTGTACTCATCTAAAACGACAGAACAATCAGCAGGAATGGAAACATTTCTACAGAAATGTAACCTTACAGGTTTAGATCAGAAAGAGAGAGAATCACTAGATGCAGAAATTACGGTAAAAGACATCGAAGAGTCAATTAGATCTTTAAAAAACAGAAAGGCCCCAGGTCCTGATGGTCTAAGCTCTGAATTTTATTTTAAAAATTACGATCTGATTTCTCCACGCCTCCAGACACTATACAAATACGTTTATACTCAACAGAAACTCCCAGAAACTCTAAATGAATCTACAATCATACTTATACCAAAAACGGATAAGGATCTTGAAGACCCAGGTTCATATAGAGCAATAACTCTCTTAAATACTGATCAAAAAATATTAACCAAAATCCTATCTCATAGATTGAGCTTAGTGATTAACAAATTAATACACCCTGACCAAACTGGTTTTATTCCAAAACGTTACTCATTTTATAATTTGAGAAGACTATTCAATATTATATATACAAATAGAATTCCTAATGCAGATCTAGCAAGTATATCGTTAGATGCTGAAAAAGCATTTGACCAGGTAGAATGGTCATATTTATTTTCGGTAATGGAAAAATTTCAACTAGGAGAGAAGTACTGTACATGGATTAAACTGTTATACTCCAATCCAACAGCTAGAATATTAACAAACCAAATGTTATCAGCTAAATTTTCTAGAGGTTGCAGACAAGGATGCTCACTATCCCCACTATTATTTGCTCTTGCAATTGAACCATTAGCAGAAAGCGTTAGAACCCATCAAGGAATACACGGGTACAACACTAGAGATACAAGGAATACAATTTCCTTATATGCAGATGATGTACTAATATATATCACAAAGTTAGAAACTAGTATTCCAAATCTATTAAATCTAATAACTCAATTTGGTCAGTTCTCAGGATAACCATATAACCATAACCATATAACCATAACAGCACGGAAACAGGCCATCTCGGCCCTTCAAGTCCGTGCCGAACATTTTTTTAAATTTTTTTTTATTTAATTAAAAATAAATACTTCCTCTTAGTCCCATCTACCTGCACTCAGACCATAACCCTCCATTCCTTTCCCGTCCATATACCCATCCAATCTATTTTTAAAGGATAACATCGAACCTGCCTCCACCACTTCCACTGGAAGCTCATTCCACACAGCTACCACTCTCTGAGTAAAGAAGTTCCCCCTAATGTTCCCCCTAAACTTCTGTCCCTTAATTCTCAAGTCTGTTTGAATCTTCCCTACTCTCAATGGGAAAAGCTTATCCACGTCCACTCTGTCTAACCCGCTCATAATTTTAAAGACCTCTATCAAGTCCCCTCTTAACCTTCTGCGCTCCAAAGAATAAAGACCTAACTTGTTCAACCTTTCTCTGTAACTTAGTTGCTGAAACCCAGGCAACATTCTAGTAAATCTCCTCTGTATAGAATTAACTGGATATAGAATTAACTGGAATAAAAGTGAAATCATGCCAATAACAAAATTCAATTTAAATACATTGCAACAATCCCCTTTTAAAATAGTTAAAGATAAACTTAAATATTTAGGAATCTATGTAACTAAGACATATACCTCTTTATTTAAACTAAATGTTCCACCCTTACTTAATAAATTACACAAGAATATTCAGTACTGGAAAACAATTCCCATTTCAATGCTTGGTAGAATTAATGCTATAAAAATGATCTTCTTACCGCAACTACTGTACCTATTTCAATTAATTCCGATATATATCCCAAAAAACTTTTTCAAAAAAGTCGACTCCATTGTTACAAGCTTTATTTGGGATTATAAGAATCATAGAATAAGTAAAAAACATTTATGTAAGTCAAAGAGCAACGGAGGTTTGGCTTTGCCAAATTTCTTATTTTATTTTTGGGCAGTCCATATTAAAAACATGAATTTCTGGCTGGAAGAAATGGATCAATATCCAGATTGGTTAAGGATGGAAAAGGAAGACTGTTTACCTTTTGAAATTGGTTCGATTATATTTGCTCCCACAAAATTGCATAAAAAAACCTATAAGGAAAACACTATAATACATAGTGGAATACGAATTTGGAAACAATTAAAAAAAGCTTTAAAACTGAATAATATACCACTATGTCTTCCCATTGTAAATAATCCTTTATTCAAGCCATCCATATTGGATAGAGGTTTTATACAATGGAAAAATTATGGAATTAAAAAGATTGGACATCTTTATAGGGAAGGCATCTTTCTGTCATTTCAAGAGTTACAACAGAATCATGGACTACACTCAAATATTTTTTTCAGATATCTACAAATTAGAGATTATGTTAAATCCAATACACAAGTATATAGGACTAGGGAACCAGAAATTCTTGATGAATGTTTGAATAAGCATCCTAACACTGAAAAATTAATAGCTTATATTTATAACACCCTCTTAAACAATGAGGTACCACCGATGGAACTATATAGACACACATGGGAAAATGAGTTAGGTCATTCTATAACGAAAGACATTTGGGCCGAAAGTTTACAACATATACATCAATGCTCGTTAAATGCCAGACATGCTTTAATACAATTTAAAGTCTTACACAGATTACATTACTCCAAAATAAAACTAAATAGAATCTTCCCACATATTTCTCCTATCTGTGATAAATGCCTACATCTAGAGGCCAATTTAACACATACTTTTGCAAATTGTATAAAAATCAAAAATTTCTGGATTGATATTTTTGAAATAATTTCTGAAGTTGTTAATACTAAATTGGATCCAGACTCAAAATTAATAATACTTGGGATATCAGAACAAAGTTTAACACTCACAACAAGCCAAAGAAACTTCCTTGACTACAGTATAATAACTGGGAAAAAATTAATATTACAATTTTGGAAAGGTCCTATAACCCCAACAATTAAAATGTGGATTGTGGAAATGTCGGAGACCCTACATCTAGAAAGAATTAGACTTGTCTTAATGGACAAACAAGAACTTTTTGTTAAATTATGGGCTCCATTCATTAACTATTTGAAGGGATAGATGGGCCCAGCACGAAAACCCAACTGAAGCTTGAACTCAGGATTAGATGTAAAATTATATTTCATAACCTACGAACTTATCTCTAATGACGTATTATAAGTAACTCATTCCACCTCTTTTTTTTTTGATATTTGTAATGCTTTTTTCTTTCTACCTCTCTTTTTCTATCTATATATTTTTTTTTAAACACTAGAAGCAGAATTAATCGACAATTGACAATTTTAATAATGTATGATTGATGTATATGAAAAGTTTTTTTTTCTATTATATACTTTATAATATGTTTGCTTCTAATAAAAATATTAATTTAAGAAAAAGACTTATTTAAATCGGGATGCGCAAAGCTCGATAACCTTGGAGTTTCGAAATCAGCCTGGTACACTTATCAGATTTCTTCAATATAAATATTTTACTCTCTTTTAAAAGGTGGTGTAAAGTGTCCAGTTTGCAGTTTTGTGTATGGTACCAAATGGGAGTTGAACAGACACCTGAAAAACAAGCATGGACTGAAGATTGTGGGTAGCATAGAAGGAGAAGCCATAGAGCAGGTACCTACTTTCCTCTCATCTATAGATTCTATATGTTGCTGTAATCTAGATTTTATGATTGATTTTTGAACACAAATGTTATAAAATTAAGTTCTCTATCTGTTCATTTATTTGGGTTTGGGGTTGCTCGCAAAGCCAGCTTTTTGAACCATTGTACTCTTTGTTTTCCCATAATGATGTTGTGATGAGAGTTCTAGGATTTATGTCCAGCAATAATGAAAGATCGGTGATGTATTTCCAAGTCAGAATGATGTGTAACTTGAAAAAGAGCCTAAAGAGATTGGCATTTCCTTACTCCTGAAGCCACAGCCCTTCTTAGCAGTGAAAGTTCTGGGATTGAGAAATAGTTTGTGAGTCGCCTATGTGAGTAACTTCAATACAATTCTGGTGGACTGGTGGGGTTAGGAAAAGAACACAGTGGATTAGTTGAAATTGGAAATGTCAGAGTTCATACCATAGAGTTTAAGCAACCCACGTGGCTACCCATTGTTTCAGTTTACATTTGGCCTCACCAAGGCAGTGCAAAAGGTCAAGGACAGACAGGTCAGTGTAGGAATGAGAAAGGGAGTTGAAATGGCATACAATTGGAATCTCAAGATGGCCATTGCCGACAGAGCATGGGTACTCCGCAAAACAGTTGCCCAGTCTGTACTTGGTCTTGGTGCAATCGAAGAGGCAGCGTCGTGAGCACTGAATGCAATAGACTAGGTCTATTTGGTCCCTGGATGGTGGGGTAAAGGGGAAAGGATAAGTGTTGCACTTCAAGTTGCAGGAGAAAGTGGTGGAGACGGGGAGGCTTGGGTGGGAAGTAATGAGCAGACCAGGGTGTCACAGCGAGAGTAGTACCTGCAGAAAGCAGGATAGTAAGTAAGTAAGTAATTGTTTAAGAAGGAACTGCAGATGCTGGAAAATCGAAGGTAGATAAAAATGCTGGAGAAACTCAGCGGGTGCAGCAGCATCTATGGAGCGAAGGAAATAGGCAACGTTTCGGGCCGAAACCCTTCTTCAGAAACCCTACTTAAGTAAGTAAGTAAGTTTATTGGCGAAGTATTCACATACAAGGAATTTGCCTTGGTGCTCCGCCCACAAGTCACAACATGACATACAGTAACAGTTACGAATGACTCAGAAAATACTAAACATTAATAATAATAAAACATTAATGATAAAACACCATTGATCAAGCATGTGAACCAACAAAATACCAGATCAAAGGGAGGCTACAGATTGTTGGCAGTTGAATAGAGCAATTACTCGTGGATAAAAACTTTTTATATCTGGCTGTGGCAGCTTTGACAGTCGGAGTCGCCTTCCAGAGGGAAGTGATTCAAAGAGTTTGTGGCCAGTGGAGAAGATGTGACTAGTGCTGAATCCCATTGAATGATATGGAAAATAGACACAAAGTGCTGGAGTAACTCAGTGGGTCAGCAAGCATTTCGGGAGGAAAAGGATGGGTGACGTTTCAGGTCCGAACCCTTCTTCAGACTGTCTGAAGTCTGAAGAAGTGTTCTGACCCGAAACGTCACCCATCTTTTTTTCTTCAATGATGCCACCTAACCCGCTCCAGCACTTTGTGTCTATCTTCGGTAGAAACCAGCATTTGCAGTTTGTTTCTACAACCGATGGATGATATATTGAATGAGGAGGCCAGTAGGATGAAAGGTGTAGCAAGTGACCTTTATCTCCGTTCAGTCTGGGAGATATGAGGTGAGAGCAAGCGATTGGCAAATGAAGGAAGTGTGTGTGGGAGCTCTATCAACCACATAAGAGGGAAAGCTACATTTCCTGAAAAAGGTGGACATTTAAGAAGTCCTGGAGTGGAAAGCCTCTTCTTGAGAACAGATAAGGAGGAGAGAGAGAGAAACTACAAGAAAGTGCGTGGCCCCTGCAAACACCATTGACTGTATCTTTAATTTGTAGAAAGTGGGAGGGATTGAAAGAAAAGTTATTGAGCGTAAAAAATTCTGGCCGGTACAAAAAGTATCACAAAACATAATAGAACAACATATTGTATTCCGTTTGGGTAATTACACCCTTATTCAGATAACCCACACCCTTTGTTTTCCTTCCATAAACCCATTTGTCCACCCAGGCTCCCTTTCTCTTTTTGTTTACCATATCCATCCCTCCCCACCCCTTCAATACCAAGACTCGTTATTGCACCCCACCTGCTCACCACCCACATACCCATCCACAAGAGTTCCTTCTCCTTTATTTTATCGTTCATATTGTCTCTCCCACGTGGCTCCATCTGGTCATAATTTCCCCTCCTAATCTGGTTCCATCTAACAACCAACCCCTGTCTCACCCTTTCCCATCACTTCTGTACACTGGCTTTCTTTGACCTGCACTCATTGACTCTCAACCAAACACATCAGCCATCCCAAACATAGATGTTGCTTGGCTTGCTGGATTCCTCCAGCAGTTTATTTTCTGCTCCAAATTCTAGCGCCTACAATCTCTTGTGTCTCAATGGTATTTAAGCCTGCACTGCCACAACAAAACAAAAACATAGAAATTGGGTTGGCAAGTAGATAATTGGGTTTGCAAATAGAAATTGGGTTGGATGTAGATAAAGCAAGTGTGTGATCCAAAGGATTTTAAGGATGGATATCGATGGAGAAGAAACCATGATACTCCATTGTTACATGTACCTACGTACAATTAAACTCTTTGTTTTTGCATACAATACACAATACACGTTTCTGGCGCTGACAAGGTTACAAAAGTACTTATTAGAGTAATGTTAATCCCTCTTCATTCTCGGCAAACCCCCGACCTGGTCCCCCTTTGTTCTTGACCCCCCCCCTCCCCTCCCCACCGAGTCCCTGTTTGTTCATGGTGGCCCCCCTCCTTCGGGTCCCTCTGTGTTCTTGGCCGCACAGCCAGACCGCCTCTCCATGGCCATTCCCCAGCCTAACCGTCTCTGAACATTATGTCCTCGGCTCTACCTCCTCTCCGCTTGCCAGGACCTTCCCTTCATTTGGAGGTTTTGAAGATGAAATGCATGGAGATTGATTGCGCTTGGACAATGTGGGAAATTGGGGGAAAGGATTTGTAGATTGTGGTGTACAGGACAGAAAACTAAGCCGGAGATCCAACACCAAAGTGACCAAGGTGTGGCAATCAATGGAACAAATGTACACTAATAACTGAAAATGATTTAAATGGTTGTGACACGTTATTTCTCATCCCTGAATCACTATTTATAACAGCCTCATTTTGTTTAATAGTTTTCTTCTCGGTTCAGCCATTAATAATACATGACGAGAGTATGAAACTGTCTGTACATGAGATAGGGTTTGGTTTAGGCAGTGTGACATGGCGGCGGTACAAATATGTGGTCTCTAATTTGACAGTACTTAATGCTCACAGCGAGAGCTTGCAAATTGCCCTTCGTGGACTTAGTCAGCAGTAAATAGTGAAAATTGGTTTTAGAATGATGAAACACGCAGTTTGAAGCTTAATCCAACAAAAATTGAAACGAGATAGCAATAATAGTTAAATCTGCCTTTATTCTGAAAGTTATCAAGGAAGAAGAAATGTAAAAAAACGTTTCTCTGCTCCCGTCCTTAGATTGCAATATGTTAACTGAGTGTGAAAATAAGAAAAAATGTAATGTTCATTTTCGAAAAATAGCACTGTTTTAATTGAATAAAAGAAAATGTTTTATGTTGAAATAAGTGTTTGCATATATCTATGTTTATGTTCAGCAGGTTCTTGAAGCTCCTGCAGAGCAGACTCAAACACAGTACTTCCATATAGCAGAGTGTGAAGAGGATGTCCAAGGTGCCCAAGCAGCAGTGGCAGCTCTTCAGGACTTACGGTACAATACAGAGAATGGTGAGTAAAACAGTGTAACTGTGGATATTTTCTGTTATAGTCATACAGCAGAGAAACAGGCCCTTCGGCCCAACTCATCCTTGCCGACCAAGATGTCCCATTTAAGCTTGTCCCGTTTGCCTGCACTTGATCCTTATCCCTCTAAACATTTCCTATCCATGTACCAGTCCAAGTCTTCTTTAAATGTTGTCATTATGAATATATAGTCATACAGAGGGGAAACAGGCCCTTCGGCCTAACTTTCCCACACCATGTCCCATCTACACTATCTACATTACTTGCCTGCGTTTGGCCCATATTCCTCTAAACCTGTCCTATCCATGTGCCTGTCTAATTGTCTCTTAAACGTTGTGATAGTCCGTGCCTCTACTAATCATCTTAGCCCCAGAGTACTTAAAAAGATTAGCATTTGGGTTCACAAGTGTAAAGCTATATTTTAAAAAGAAATAGGTGGAAGGAGGAAGTGGGGAAGGGGGAAGGGGGAAGTGGGTGAGAAACACTTCATTGAATTTCACGTTCATGTTTTGGGAGTAGAATTAGGCCATTCAGCCCCTCGTGTCTACTCCGCCATTTAATCAAGGCTGATCTCTGCCTCCTAATCCCATTTTCCTGCCTTCTCACCATAACCATTGACACCAGTTCTAATCAAGAATTTGTCTATCTCTGCCTTAAAAATATCCACTGACTTGGCCTCCACACCCATCTGTGGCAATGTTCCACAGATTAACTACCCTCTGACTAAAGAGGTTCCTCCTCACCTTTTTTAGAAAGGCACCCTTTAATTCTGAGGCTATTGACCTCTGGTCCTAGACTCTCCCACAAGTGGAAACATCCTTTCCACATCCACTCTATGCCTTTCAATTTATTCCTGTTGTTTCTTATTCTAGGAGATAGAATGGACTCAACAGCTGTGAACATTTTCCAGCAGATCATTGGTTTAACACCTGAGCATCACGATGGTGCTGTGGCTTCTGTAGTTACCATGGCACCTGGCACATTAACAGTGGTAGAACAAGTAAGTTCCCAATGTCCTTTATCTGGAATGAACTATCACTGCACTGTAATGTCAAATATAAAGTTCCATTCTGTCTTAATCTCAGAATGGTACCAACTGTTGCTTGAAAGTAGCATTTTTGTGACACACCAATGTCACCAATGTGTATGTATGTTTATGTATAAGAATGGTTATGCAGCTTTTTTAACTTTAATGGCAGTTTGTATTATGCAAAGATGTAAGCATGGTGAAATGAGATGGACTGACCCAAGTGATTGGATAGCGGAGTCTGTCTTTGTTTAGTTTAGAGATATAGCGCGGAAACGGGCCCCTTCGGCTGACCAGTGCCGCTCATTAACACTATCCTACACACAGTAGCGTCATTTTTACATTTATAGCAAGCCAATTAACCTACAAACCTGTACATCTTTGGAATGTTGGAGGAAGCCAAAGATCTCAGAGAAAACCCACGCAGGTCACAGGGAGAATGTACAAACTCCGTACCGACAAACTCCCATAGTCAGGATCGAACCCGGATCTCTGCCTCTGCCTCTCAATAGCTTTACCACTACAACACCCTGCTGCATTGATCTGGACCGGTTTGTAGCTCTTATTACAGGGTTCACTGCCCCGAAGGTGAATACCATTACTTACATCTTCCCCCCCCAGTGCACCCTCTCTCCGAGCACTCGCACCTTCTCCTCTCCCTCTCACGCCCCTCTCTCTCTCACACCCTCTCTCATGCCCTCACTCTCTCACGCCCTCACTCTCTCTCACTCCCTGTCTCTTGCTCATGACTCTCTCTCTCTCCGCTCTCACTCTCTCTCACGCCCTTACTCTCTTTCACGCCCTCACTCTCTCACGCCCTCACTGTCTCACAAACCCTCACTCTCGCACCTACGCCCTCTTTCTCTCTCAGGCTCTCTCTCTCTATCTCACGCTCTCATTCTCTCACTCCCTCACACTCTCTCATGCCCCTTTCTATCCCAAGCTCTTACTCATGACTCTCTCTCAAGCCCTCTCGCTCTCACACTCTCTCACATCCCTCTCAAGTCTCTCTTCTCACTCATATCCCTCTTTCTCTCTCATGCTCTCGTTTTGCCTCGCTCTCCTCTCCTGCCCTCTCTCCTTCCCGCCCTCCCACCCTCTCTCTCTCCCGCCCTCTCTCTCTCTCCCGCCCTCTCTCTCTCCCGCCCTCTCCCCCTCTCTCTCCCGCCCTCTCCCCCTCTCTCTCCCGCCCTCTCTCTCTCCCGCCCTCTCTCTCTCCCGCCCTCTCTCTCTCTCCCGCCTCTCTCTGTCTCGCCCTCTCTCCCGCATCTCTCTCGCCCTTCGTTCTCACCCTCTCTCCCACCCTCTCTCCACCACCCTCTCTCCCACTCGCTCTCTCCCGTCCTCTATCCCTCTCCCGCCTTCTATCATTTCGCCCTCTCTCCCACCATCTTCCCCACTCGCACTCTCTCTCCCACCCACTCTCTCTCCCTTTCTCTCGCCCTTTCTCTCTCCCGCCCCTTTCTCTCTCCCGCCCTTTCTCTCTCCCGCCCCTTTCTCTCTCCCGCATTCTCTCTCCCCGCCCTTTATCTCTCATGTCCTCTCACTCTCTCACGCCCTCACTCTCGCACGCCCTCACTCACTTTCACTCACCCACTCCCACCCTCTCTCTCTCCCACCCTCTCTCTCTCCCACCGTTTCTCTCTCATGCTCCCTCTCTCCCACGCCTTCTCATTCATGCCCTTTCATTCAGACCTTCTCATGCCCACACCCTCACTCTCTCCCGCCATCTCTCACTAAAGCCCACTCTCTCACACACACCCTCTCTCTTTCACACCCTCTCTCTCGCATGCCCTCTATCATTTCTCTCTCTCCCCTCCCCTCTCCCTCTCCCTCTCCCCCTCTCCCTCCCCCTCTCCCTCTCTCCCGCTCTCCTCTTCGTTTACAATCTCCTTCTCACATCTCATTCCCTCACAAACATATTTTATGACTGCACATACTGTCATAATCTGTACCACGTTCCTCCATGCTGTCTCACATTCCCTCACTCAGTCTCACATTCCCTCACTCAATCTCACATTCCATCACCTGCTCCTGTCCTCCTTGTACCCCTCTTGCAGCGCTCTTGCATGCTCTAAGGCATGCATGACACACAAATGCCTCAAATGCCCGTAACCATATTCTTGTATGTCTCTCTTTCTCGTGTGCTCACTTTCTCTGTCACACACATGCCACCTTGGGCAATCATTTTCTTTTACACACCCCACACAAACTAACATTCCCTCTCCTACGTCTTTCAGTCTATCTTGCACTCTGTCACACTATCCCATACATTTGCACACATAAACTTGCTATCTCACATATATTTTCATTCAGTCTCTTCAGCATTCACTTGCACTTTCTTTGTCTCTCATGCTTTCTCCTTTACTGATTCTCTTACAAGTTCATTACATTCATTTATGTATTTCTGTGCATGAAGTAATCGGCTGCATTATATCACTTTACCTCTATTTTTATTAATAAGCTAGACTAAGTGGCCAGTGTGGGGGGGTGGGGGCTTTCTAGAGCGCTAGTATGGGGTGTTGTGGGCTGAAGGGACGGGTTTCAGAGGGCTAGTATGGACATTGTGGGCCAAATGGATTCTTGGGCTGGCAGCTCAGTCACTCAGGCCTGGTGGGCTGGCAGCTCAGTCACTCAGGCCAGGTGGGCTGGCAGCTCAGTCACTCAGGCCTGGTGGGCTGGCAGCTCAGTCACTCAGGCATGGTGGGCTGGCAGCTCAGTCACTCAGGCCTGGTGGGCTGGCAGCTCAGTCACTCAGGCATGGTGGGCTGGCAGCTCAGTCACTCAGGCCTGGTGGGCTGGCAGCTCAGTCACTCAGGCCTGGTGGGCTGGCAGCTCAGTCACTCAGGCCTGGTGGGCTGGCAGCTCAGTCACTCAGGGCTGGTGGGCTGGCAGCTCAGAAACTGCCAGAAATTCTGTCCAAACCAGGTGAGAGAGAAGTGGGAGAGGGTGGAGAATCAATTTTAGATATTTTTCTGCAGATCACAGCAATGAAGGAGGAAAGTCTATCCTGGCCTGGATCTCAATGAAGGGAGGGAGGAAAATACTGGGGTGATGTTTAATCCTTGCAGGGGGAATACTTACTGATGGGCCGAAGGGACTCCTCCTGGGCTAGTACAGGCCTGATGGGCTGAATGGGCTCTTTTAAAGAGAAATCTGAATGAAATCTCAGTGAAAGGCACTTTGTCTGGACTTTTCCTGGCTGGCGGGCCTTTTGGGCCAAAATGCTCTTCCTGAGCTAATACGGGCATTTGGGGTAAAAGGGGACTGGTTTATCGTCTAATAGGGGGCCTTGTGGGCCGAAATTTGTGGTTTCAGGCAGGCCGAACAACTCATTTCATTTCATTTCCATTTCAATTCCAAGCACAGGGCAGGCCAAACAACTAATTTCATTTCCATTTCCATTTCTATTGCAGTTTCAAGCACAGGCCAGGCCAAACAACTCATTTCATTTTCATTTCATTTCATTTCCATTTCCATTGCAGTTTCAAGCACAGGGCAGGCCAAACAGCTCATTGCATTTTCATTTCATTTCCATTTCCATTGCAGTTTCAAGCACAGGGCAGGCCAAACAGCTCATTGCATTTTCATTTCATTTTCATTTCCATTGCAGTTTCAAGCAGAGGGCAGGCCAAACAACTCATTGCATTTTCATTAAGGGCTAACAAATCATTTATTGCAAGTACATTGCAGACTCACAGTTCAGTTGATTCACAGCTTAGAATCACAGTTGTGGCCCCTCCCTCGTGATCTTCCAGAGTGACTGACTCCCTCGTGATCTTCCAGAGTCACATCCAGGCATCTGGGGTTTTATAGTTCTGCCCCCCCCCCCCCCCCCCGGAAGCGGCATTACCTTCATCATGGTGATTGACAGGCGAGAGGACCAATCTACTGATCTCAAGATTTTTTAAACACTCATAATTTTTTTATTTTTCATCGATCCGAAAAATACTCGGAGCTGCCTCAGCGGAGGAGGACTTGTGAGTAGTAAGAATGGCCAAAAATCATAGCGATATAGGGTCACGATTTTTCTAAAATCAATATACAGCGCAGACCAGAAGTGGGTCAAGATGAGACTTTTAGTTATATAGATTTTGACCAGAGAGTGGAAAGAAATAAGATTTGCTATCAAATTGTAAAGTATAAAATACTGAAATACTGTGCCATATGTTCTTTACAAAGGCAATTGCTCTGTTAAATATCAGTATAACCATGATAGCATCTGCTACAATAAGGAAAAACAAACTGGAAAATAAAGGTGGAGAGAGAGAGAGAGTGCAGAGTCGGGGGAGAGGGGCAACACGGACATTTATAAAGAGCCTGTAGCTCTACAAAATGACAAGAATCACATCCATTCAAGTAAGGGAGATTATACGTATGTTTGATGAACAAACCTTGGTCAAATAAGGCTTTTGAAGAATTGAGGAGGGAATGAGAAGGCCAAGGCATGGAATTCCAGAGTAAGGGACAGAATTCCTTTAATGTCAGTAGTGAGGCACCAAAATCAGACATATACAATAGTGTAGGTTATTTCCACCATGCAGGTTGATTGGAAAAGATTCTGCTATCTCAATTTGTAACAGTGAGCATTGAGATCACCATGTCAACTGATGTTCAGCGAATTCCACTTTTAAGCAAATCAGTTTTCAAATCAAAATTGTCATTCAGTGGGGAGAGTCACCAGGAAACTCCTTTCCGAAGTACTCTACCACAAGCACACACTCTTTACACACATATTCTCCAATTGTGTGAGACACAATTCTCCATTTGTGTTGTACACACACCAACTCACACACTCACTCTCTGTCGTGCACAGACACACACTATGCCTCACGCTCACATCCACTCTCTGCCTCGCACACACTCACTCTGCCTCGCACACACTCACTCTCTGCCTCGCACACATTTACTCTGCCTCACGCACAGTCACTCTATCCCACGTACACACTCTGCCTCACGGACACAGTCACTCTCTGCTTCATGGACACACTCACTCTGCCTCACGCACACTCACTCTCTGCCTCACGCACACTCACTCTCTGCCTCGCACACATTTACTCTGCTTCACGCACACACTCACTCTGCCTCACGCACACTCACTCTCTGCCTCACGGACACACTCACTCTATCCCACGTACACACTCTATCTCACGTACACTCTCACTCTCTGCCTCATGCACACTCAATCTGCCTCACACACACACTCTATCTCACGTACACTCTCACTCTCTGCCTCATGCACACTCAATCTGCCTCACACACACACTCTATCTCACGTACACTCTCGATCGCATGCACACACTCACTCTGCCTCACACTCACACTATATCATGTTCACCACCGGGTGGCGCCCGTAATGGCCGCCTTGCCAGTCTGTCTTGTCCCTTCTCTGTTTTTATTATTTTAAGTATGTCTTGAATGTTTGTTTTAATGTCTCTTGGTATGTTTTATGTGGGGGATCGGGGGAAACCCTTTTCAGTCACCTCGATGGAGATGCGATTTTTCTCCGTCACATCCCCGCCCCTCCTTTGCGGCCGCCAATGTGGAGTGGTGCGACCTTTCCTGGAGACAGGTCCGGAGCTTTAAGGTGCGGAGCGGACTTACCATCGCGGAGCCTGGGATCTTTTGCCGAGGATCGCCAGTGTTGGAGCTCCGACCGCGGGGCCTGTGGACTTTAACACCGTGAAGCAGCAGTCTCCGGTAAGAAGCGGCCGACTCAGGATTCCACGGGAATTCGGAGTATTCCGATCCGTCCCGACGCCGGAGTTTCGATTATCCCGACGAGAGGGCTTGAACAGCGGACCGTCGGCAACGGCCCCGTTCAAAGGCCATGACCACGGGTGAACAAAGGAGGAAGATGACTGAACTTTATTGCCTTCCATCACAGTGAGGAAAGATGATTCCACTGTGATGGATGTTTATGTTAAATTTTATGTGCTGTGTATTTTTTCTTTTTACTTAGTATGGCTTTATGGTAACTCAAATTTCACTACACCAATTGGTGTATGTGACAATAAATGTTTATCTATCTATCTATCTTAATTGGTACATGTGACAATTAAATTGAATCTTGAATCTCTATCTCATGCACACTCTGCCTCAGGCACACACTTACTCTCTGCCTCACGCACACACTCACTCTATCTCACGTACACTCTCTATCTCACGGATACTCCCTGCCTCACGCACACACTACCTCTACCTCACCGCAGACTCACTCTCCTTTACCCATAGATATGACGTAATTTCATATTTGTCATTTAAAGGTATTTAATTTACAAGATACATAGAAACATAGAAAATAGGTGCAGGAGTAGGCCATTCGGCCCTTCGAGCCTGCACCGCCATTCAATATGATCATGGCTGATCATCCAACTCCGTATCCTGTACCTGCTTTCTCTCCATACCCCCTGATCCCTTTAGCCACAAAGGCCACATCTAACTCCCTCTTAAATATAGCCAATGAACTGGCCTCAACTACATTCTGTGGCAGAGAATTCCAGAGATTCACCACTCTGTGTAAAAAATGGTTTTCTCATCTCAGTCCTAAAAGATTTCCCCTTTATCCTTAAACTGTGACCCCTTGTTCTGGACTTCCCCAACATCGAGAACAATCTTCCTGCATCTAGCCTGTCCAACCCCTTAAGAATTTTGTAAGTCTCTATAAGATCCCCCCTCAATCTTCTAAATTCCAGCGAGTACAAGCCGAGTCTATCCAGTCTTTCCTCATATGAAAGTCCTGACATCCCAGGAATCAGTCTGCTGAACCTTCTCTGTACTCCCTCTATGGCAAGAATGTCCTTCCTCAGATTAGGAGACCAAAACTGTACGCAATACTCCAGGTGTGGTCTCACCAAGACCCTGTACAACTGCAGTAGAACCTCCCTGCTCCTATGCTCAAATCCTTTCGCTATGAATGCTAACATACCATTCGCTTTCTTCAATGCCTGCTGCACCTGCATGCCCACTTTCAATGACTGGTGTACCATGACACCCAGATCTCGTTGCATCTCCCCTTTTCCTAATCGGCCACCATTCAGGTAATAGTCTACTTTCCTGTTTTTGCCACCAAAGTGGATAACCTCACATTTATCCACATTATACTGCATCTGCCATGCATTTGCCCACTCACCCAGCCTATCCAAGTCATCTTGCAGCCTCCTAGCACCCTCCTCACAGCTAACACTGCCCCCCAGCTTTGTGTCATCCGCAAACTTGGAGATGTTGCATTCAATTCCCTCGTCCAAATCATTAATATATATTGTAAATAGCTGGGGTCCCAGCACTGAGCCTTGCGGTACCCCACTAGTCACTGCCTGCCATTCTGAAAAGGACCCGTTTACTCCTACTCTTTGCTTCCGGTCTGCCAGCCAGTTCTCTATCCACATCAATACTGAACCCCCAATACCTTGTGCTTTAAGTTTGTATATTAATCTCTTATGTGGGACCTTGTCCAAAGCCTTCTGAAAGTCCAGATATGACACATCCACTGGTTCTCCCTTATCCACTCTACTAGTTACATCCTCGAAAAATTCTATAAGATTCGTCAGACATGATTTACCTTTCATAATTCCATGCTGACTTTGTCCAATGATTTCACCATTTTCCAAATGTGCTGCTATCCCACCTTTAATAACTGACTCTAGCAGTTTCCCCACTACCGATGTTAGACTAACTGGTCTGTAATTCCCCGTTTTCTCTCTCCCTCCCTTTTTAAAAAGTGGGGTTACATTAACTACCCTCCAATCCTCAGGAACTACTCATGAATCTAAAGAGTTTTGAAAAATTATCACTAATGCATCCACTATTTCTGGGGCTACTTCCTTAAGTACTCTGGGATGCAGCCTATCTGGCCCTGGGGATTTATCGGCCTTTAATCCAGTCAATTTACTTAACACCACTTCCCGGCTAACCTGGATTTCACTCAGTTCCTCTATCTCATTTGACCCCCGGTCCCCTGCTATTTCCGGCAGATTAATTAAGTCTTCCTTAGTGAAGACAGAACCAAAGTAGTTATTCAATTGGTCTGCCATGTCCTTGTTCCCCATGATCAATTCCCCTGTTTCTGATTGCAAGGGACCTACATTTGTTTTAACTAATTTTTTTCTCTTCACATATCTATAAATACTTTTGCAGTCAATTTTTATGTTCCCTGCCAGTTTTCTTTCATAATCTATTTTCCCTTTCCTAATTAAACCCTTTGTCCTCCTCTGCTGGACTCTGAATTTCTCCCAGTCCTCTGGTAAGCTGCTTTTTCTGGCTAATTTGTATGCTTCCTCTTTTGTTTTGATACTATCCCTGATTTCCCTTGTTATCCACGGATGCACTACCTTCCCTGATTTATTCTTTTGCCAAACTGGGATGAACAATTTTTGTAGTTCATCCATGCAGCCTTTAAATGCCTTCCATTGCATATCCACCGTCAACCCTTTAAGAATCAATTGCCAGTCTATCTTGGCCAATTCACGTCTCATACCCTCAAAGTTACCTTTCTTTAAGTTCAGAACCCTTGTTTCTGAATTAATTATGTCACTCTCCATCCTAATGAAGAACTCAACCATATTATGGTCACTCTTGCCCAAGGGGCCACGCACAACAAGACTGCTCACTAACCCTTCCTCATTACTCAATACCCAGTCTAGAATAGCCTGCTCTCTCTTTGGTTCCTCTACATGTTGATTTAGAAAACTATCCCGCATACATTCCAAGAAATCCTCTTCCTCAGCACTCCTGCCAATTTGATTCACCCAATTTATATGTAGATTGAAGTCACCCATTATAACTGTTTTACCTTTGTTGCACGCAGTTTTAATTTCCTGTTTGATGCCATCCCCACCTCCACTACTACTGTTAGGTGGCCTGTACACAACTCCCACTAGCGTTTTCTGCCCCTTAGTGTTTCGCAGCTCTACCCATATTGATTCCACATCCTCCAAGCTAATGTCCTTCCTTTCTATTGTGTTAATCTCCTCTCTAACCAGCAACGCTACCCCACCTCCTTTTCCTTTCTGTCTATCCCTCCTAAATATTGAATATCCCTGGATGTTCAGCTCCCAGCCTTGTCACCCTGGAGCCATGTCTCCGTGATCCCAGCTATATCATAGTCATTAATAGCTATCTGCACATTCAACTCATCCACCTTATTACGAATGCTCCTTGCATTGAGACACAAAGCCTTCAGGCTTGTTTTTACAACACTCTCACCCCTTATACAATTATGTTGAAAAATGGCCATTTTTGATTTTTGCCCTGGATTTGTCTGCCTCCCACTTTTACTTTTCACCTTGCTACCTATTGCTTCTACCTTCATTTTACACCCCTCTGTCTCTCTGCTCACACATTTAAGAAACCCACCACCTCTTATTCTCTGTTTATTATCTTTTTCTTCTTCCCCCCCCCCCCCACACATGTTGGCTCTGAGTGCTTCCCTTTTCTGCCTCCTGCCTCACACACTGTCTATTAGCTTTCTCTATTTGAGTCCCTCCCCCCAACCGTTCTAGTTTAAAGTTCCCCAGTAGCCTTTATACAAAATATATACAAGATATATTTATTTGTCACTATCTTATGTTGCTATCTTTGATTGCTGAAGGATAATAGCCACTTGACTGAAGTCTCAGACTGCTGCTGCAGCCCAATGTCTTGAAAAAGCCTGCACCTTTAGAAGAGTAGGAACCAAAGAGAGAAGAGAATGATCAGATGGCTTTTATGTTAACCTGCTGTATATTTTAAGATTGAATTGGTAACTTGCACGTATTCTTTACTTTCAGGCTGAAGATGAAGAAGCAGGCAATCACACGGTGATGATTCAGCAGGCCTTGGAGCAGGCATCCATGGAGCTTGTTGAAGGACATCATCTTGTGGAGCAAGTGGTTGTCTCCTCTGATGACGTGGAAGGGATTGAGACAGTAACTGTTTACACTCAGGGTGAAGAGACATCTGAATTCATTGTTTACGTGCAAGAGGCTGTGCCAGCAGATGAGCAGGCGATGGAAAAAAAGGTTGAGGAATTGTAACCATTCCTATAATCTTCAATCAGAACTTTAACTGCAAGGAGGCAAGAAGTTTGCATAATGCAATATCCATGCAATCAATGAGCTCTATTCAGTTGAAGAGTGGCAGACAATAACCAAATAGCAATGCTCCAGAAAAATGAATAGTTGAGGACAAGATTCCTTCAGTTACTTCACTTTATAATTTGTCTTTTTTATTTGCAAGCCCACATGCCCCCTTCCCTCAAGTTAGCTTTCCAGATCTATGCTTCCCTTTAAAGTGAACAGGAATAATAACATGGCTCAAATCAAGGGTGATCGCCATGGTTACCACCCAAGGTTGACCAACTCGGAGAATTAGTCTAAGGAGCCAGGGTGGAAGAACGAAAGATAGTTTACCCTACACCACATCATGTACGATAGTTTAAGGTGGGAGGGGAAACCAAAACTGGATAAGCTCAGGAAGCCAAAAGTTATGGAACACCTGACTATTTTGTTTTTTTTCTTGCAACGTTATCTTAAAATAAAATCACTCGGACTAGTATCTCTGTGAGGGATAAGTCTACTTTGCTTACAGATCAAAAAATATAAATGAGTGCAATTTTTTAAAATGTATTCAATGTTAACAGAGACTGACCTACTTTCAATTGTCATAAATCCTAAACAACTGTTAAACTGTTCTATGGCATTAGATCACATGTAGGTAGGAGTTAAACTGATTAATATTCTGTGACACTGTCTGTAAAAGAAGTGTTAGCACATCAGGTACACTTAATTAATAGCCTATTTTATGAAGAAATTAATGATAAAAAACGCATAAATATATAACAATGCATGGATTTAAAAGAAAATTTGCAAATGCTGAAATTCTGAAATAAAACCAAAATTCCTGGAAGTACTAAGTAGTACTCACCATTAATTAGATGTGCACCCCTTGGCCAAATCTAGAAAATGAGCTAAGTATGTTTCTTTATTAACCTAAACAAAATAATGTTGGAAATTGAGAAAATAAGGAATAAAGAAATAAGGAATAAAAGACGTTACTTAAGAAAAAGAAATAGCTTTAATCTAAACTGCTTTTAAAATAGTTAATGAGCTTAATATTCACAACTCACCATGGACCAGGCTGGCTTTCTTCCCGGAAAGGTTTAACAGCTTTGTGGTCCCTGCTCTCTTAATGCACCATAATTTGCAGGCATTGTTCAAGAAAACAAAGGAGAAACGTTCTTTTCATAACAGACTTAATTCCAAACTATTTTCCTGGTTCATTCCTTTTGAAGCTACAGCACTCAATATTCACCTGTCAACAGTTGCCAACTGGGTTAGTGAATAGAGATTTTCTTGTCTGATCCAGCATCATGTCCTTTATCACAAGAAAGTGGACTCTTCAACTATTCAGTCGGAAGAATGTTTGCCAGGTGCAGGATAATTAAACTTGTTTTTTTTAATAATATAGGGAAGTGATCAAATTGGGAGATAAAGTTTGAACTAGAGACAGGGAAAAAAAATTATATTCTCCATTACTGGTTATCTTCTGAAAAAATTAGTGCAAAAAATACATGAAGAGAGACCGTAAGTATAATTTACAGCTTAAATTTTTCTGAAAACCTGCACCTGTATAGCTATCCTGTGTATTGGAGGCCACATCCACCGTAAAAGGTGTCTGGCAGGAAGAGACGAGCATTCTCTTCTCTGAGGGTGAGAATATAAGGTTTATGAAGCAATGCAGCAAACGATATTGTGACCTTGCAAGATATCATCTACAAAAAACGCTGTTACACGCACACACCTTCTTGGACAGTCTCTTGCAATCTAATATGAGCCTTCCATATTTCTGAGGTAACGTAAAGGCTATGCAGAAGCAGAATGAATAAGGAAAAGGATACTTGATGCAAAGGGGGAATGGATGTTTCTAGGTTCTTTCCAATATTTCCCCTTGACCCCCACATACTCTTGTCGGTGAAACATGACACATGTGATGCCTTCCTGAATGCTCTTGCAATCCATGTTAAACCCTGATCTCTGATGCAGTTACTGTGGAGTTTGCAAGTTCTTCCTGTGCACACATGGATTTCCTCCAGATCCTCTAGTTTCCTCCCACATCTCAGAAATATGTGGATTTGTAGGATAATTGGCTGTTGGAAATTGTATTGCAGTCTAGTTTATCATCCCTTGTACAGTGATGTACAGTGTACAGTGAAAAGCTTTTGTTGCATGCCATCCAGTCAGCGGAAAGACAATATATAATAACAATCGAGCCATTTACAGTGTATAGACACATGATAAGTGCAAGGTAAAGCCAACAAAGTTTGATCAAGGATAGTCCGAGGTGCACCAATGAGGTAGATAGTAGTTCAGGACTGGTCTCTAGTTGTGGTAGGAGGATTCAGTTACCTGATAACAGCTGGGAAGAAACTGTCCCTGAAATTTGCTGAAGGGAATAACACCAGAGGCAGTTCAAACGTAATCCGGGTACTTTAGGGTGGGCATGCAAATGCGACCTGCACATGTACAGTACAGCCCTGCATTTCCTCCCTTCACTGGAGATGTGATCGGTGGTAAAACAGGTGCAGGAGATTGAAACAGCATCCCTGGCGACGAAACTGGAGACCTTGGCAGGGGTCGAGGCGGCGTGGCCATGGGCGAAACGACGGATCAGGAGTGGATGGCAACGGTAGTATGGTCGGGCCGGTGCCGCTGGATGGGGATGGAAGTATACCTGGGCGGTCAAGATAATATGGAGGTGGTGCTGGTTCATTCACAGGCAGGATGTGCCGTCTATTACGTCTGTAGGTGCTGCCGTGGGCATTGACCAGATATGTACGTGGTTCGGGAGCAGTTCCAGAAATTACACCGAGGTGGTCGTGACGCTTTTCTGTTTGTAGACGGACCACTTGCCCCTTGGCTAGTGGTGGAAGTAGTCTGCTCGTCTTGTCATACCATCCTTTTTGAACGTTACATTTTTGTTGTAGCCTGGACTGGATATCGGATGGTGTGCGCACTTGCGGTACTAGTGCCTGTTTCGCCACAGGCAGTGTGGCTCGGGTCTGCCTTGACATCAGTCGCTGGGCGGGTGAACCCAATATCGGGTCACGGGAGATGTTGCGCAGGTTGAGCAGGTCTAGATAAATGTCTGATCCTGCCCTTTGGGATCGTTCCATCACTTGTTTGGCACTCCTGACAGCACATTCAGCCAGCCCGTTTGACTGGGTATTCAGGGCTGCTGGTGATATGACGAAAACCCCAGCGTGTAGCAAAGTCTTTGAAGTACTGGCTGGTAAATTGACTTCCATTATCAGACATAGTTGATACGGAAACCCGTGAGCAGAGAAATGGCATGCCAGCTTCTGGACTACCCCTGCAGAGGTGGGGCTACTGAGTAGATCAATTTCAAACCATCCGGAGTACGAGTTGACTAGAACCAGGTATTGTTTGCCATGCCAATCAAAAATGTCAGTTGCCAATGTGGACCATGGGAGGTCGGGAACCGGGCGTGAGAGAAGTGGCTGCTTTTGTTGGAATGGGGTACTGATTGTGGATGATCAGCCATGATCACATTTAATGGCGGTACTGGCTCGAAGGGCCGAATGGCCAACTCCTACACCTATTGTCTATTGTCTAAGTGTGCGTTTTCACACTTATATACCTTTTGCCTGATGGGAGAGGGGAGTAGATGGAGTGGCCAGGGTGCGACGCGTCTTTGATTATGTTGCTGGCCTTTCAGAGGCAACGTGAGGTATAAATGGAGTCAATGCAAGGGAGGTTGGTTTGTGCGATGGTCATGGGCTGCGTCCACAATTCGCTGCAATTTCTTGCGGTCTTGGATGGAGCTGTTCCCAAATCAAGTTGTGATGCATCCTGATAAATGCTTTCTATGGTTCACCTGTTGACGTTGGTGAGAGTTGTAGGGGATATGCCGAACCTCCTAAGCCTTCTAAGGAAGTAGTGGCGTTGGTGTGCTATCTTGGTCATTACTTCAATATGGGTGGTCCAGAAGTTGTTGGTGATATTGACTCCTAGGAATTTGAAGTTTTCAACCATCTCTATTTCGGCGCACTCAATGCAAACTAGATATGTGGGGTATGTGTGTAGCTGGGCATAGAATCTGAGAGTTGATAAGAATGTGGGAGAATAAAATGGGATTAGTGTAAGGTAAGTGTCAATGATATGTGATCAACATGGGCTGCTGTGCTGATGGGCTTTAACGTGTTGCATGGCTCTGATTCGAGCAAATATTATCAGAGGGGCGCAGGGAAATGTTTGTCACGTCAGACATTGAGATACTTTTGCAATATTTGGTGCAGGATATGGATATTGGTTGAGTTGGTAGTTGAGGCATGCACTAAAACAACATTTAACAGACATTTGAACAGGTACAAACCTAAGGAAAAGTTTAGAGGGATAGAAACAAAATGCTGGAATAACACAGCAGGTCAGGTGGCATTTTGGGTCGGGTCCCTTCTGCACGTTTAGAAGTTTGGAGGGATATAGGCTAAACATGGGCAGGTGGGACTAATGCAGATGGAGCATCTTGGTCAGCATGGGGAAGTTGGGCTGAAGAGTCGGTTTCCATGCTATATGACTATGACTATGATAAGGAAATGGGTGGTTGAATTCTAGAATGGAGGCGAGAATTTTAAATTAAAGAATTTAAAGAATTCACTCGTTTCCCTATCATAGACCTTTTCTCAGCAGCATTGACTAAGAACCGAGGGAAAACAGTCATTTTGTGCACCAAAGCTTGGATGAGCTTTATTGAGGAAGATTGCAAAGAATAACATACAAATGTATATTTATAACTTGTCAAACAACAATTGTAGTTCTAAAAAAGACAAAATGATCGAGTAACTCAATGGGTCAGGCAGCTATTCTGGAGAGCATGGATAGGTGATGTTTTGGGTCGGGATCCTTCTTCAAGTTCAGAGATACTGTCTGACCCGCTCAGTTACTCCAGCAATTTGTGTCTTTTTGTAAACTAATTCCTTGGTTCTAAATTGTAGTCCTAAATTTGACAGACAGTGTGCCTTTCCGATAAATGAACAATCTCAAAGTAAACAATCTCTCGATTGATTGAAACCAATTTCTGACAGGTAATGCAATATTTTTCAGGTGATAGACAGTGTCGGTGCATGATAAATGAGAGTTTTCAGTATGAAACATAATCTGGTCAATTGAAAAGTGGCATTTCTATAATTTGATAATAAAGGTTAATTTCTTTGTGCAGAAATTTTTGGGCCTCAACTCTTCAACTGTCAATGATAAACACTTGTCAGGATACAGTCCCCACAAATAATTTTCCTTATGTTGCTTTCAGTCTTCCCACAGTTGGAAAACATGCTATACTGTTGGGGTCCCCATCCCCCTCTTATTCTACCCATGGTCTTGAGAACTAGATCCATTACTTTACTGACTAGGGAAAGGGAACTTATTCTGAGAGGTGTTCTTTTAAGCAAGCACTGCATTCACTGTGTAAACATTCTTTAGTGACTCTTATTGAATTTGTGAAGGACACAACTGTCCATGATAGCTCTCACCTGGTCTTTCTCCATCCTATTGTCATCTGCGGGATGATATTTTAATGCAGGCTTACTATGTTTATATTGTATACATCAGGACTATAAGCAAAATTGATGTTCTTGTTGCACAAAACCTGTGGGTTGTAAATCAGAAGGCACTCCTCCGATGCCTTGTATAAATGTACATCACTATGGAAAGATGCAGAGCTACTATTTTAGCTGTGAATTGGCCTTTCTTCATTCAAGCACTTAAACAGCATTTTGGGTTAATTTCCATTTTCTAGCATTCACTGTCTTGCTGTTCCTATGGTGGCCCATCACCTTGGTTGGTTGAATGCATGCATGAGTTCTTAAAGTGGCCCATCATTTAAGTGGATGAGTGCATGATTTAAAATCACTAGACCATGGCTTAAAAGATTCGCTATAATTCTCTTACGCTGTAGAAACACAGCAGCATACCAGTTATATTACACACTAAGATAGATATATAGACCTTGCAGAGGCAGTAATGAGCCTCATAGGGAAGGAGAAAAGAGCACAGAATATCGTGTCTTTTTTACAGAGCATAATTTTCACAATGAGTTGGGGAACTTGGAGACAGTGGACCAGGATCATTAGAACATGATCTATTTTGGAGTAAAGTTTATTTCCCCATTGTAAAAAAGGGGATTTTAGTAACTATCCTAGAGAAAGAAAGTCTATTTACTCAGCCAAATGTAAAGATACACGACACTAATTGAAGTCTACCAATGAACTACATCTTCTTAAACAATGCACCAGAGAAAACAAAGTCTACTAACTTAGCAGAAAGGTTCATTTAGACAGATTACCAATGCAACAAACAGAGCTTATGACAAAATTAGAACAAAACCTACCAAAGAAAGAAGGAATATTTTTTCAGCAAAGGGAAGGAATATATAATGACATCATATTAATAGATTAAATGTAATTTTCTAGTACCAAGAGGCATGTGGTGGCTAAACTAGATTGAAGGAGAACTACCCAATTATACAGCCGGGAGTTCTAATGTCATTGTGTGCAGCAAAGAGATTTTGTGTATAATACCTTCCTTGTTCCAAACACATTGACAAACATTGGATGGTCTATAATTATCTATCTTGATAATAGACCAGATCATGCCAGAGGAATTGTTTGAGGGAAGTACAATAACAATTAAAAGTCATTTTGATAGCTACTATGTTAGGAAAGGTTTAGAGGGATATGGGCTAACCCAGGCAACTAGGACTAGCTTAAATGGGGCATCTTTATCGACATAAATACGTTTTGACCAAGGGCCACTTTCCATGCTGTATAATTCTATGATGAGGTTTGAAGTGGTTCCAATTGGAACTGCTGCCATTCAGCCATTTAAATGGGTGGAAATCCTGGACTTCCACATGTGCTGTAAAACTTGGGGGTTACTGACAGATTCGGAAGGCTAAATTATGTCGAGAGATGACCATTTGGGGGTGACAACAGCTCAGACCTGCCACAAAATCCAAAGCTCCCTTAACTTCAATAGGGATTTTAGATCTATAAATGTGGTCGCAGAGGGAAAGTTGACAAAAATAGGAACTGCTAGAAAAGCTCAGCACGTCAGGGAGCATCTGACGCAAGGTTGCAGACCCAAAACAGTGACTCATTTTCTTTCCACAGATGCTTCCTCATTTGCTGAATAATTCTAAAATTTTCTGTTTTTGCTTTAGGTTTCTAGAATCAGAAGATTTTTTTAATTTTTCATGGAGAAGTTATGTTACTTTTTTTAAATCATTATTTTACTTTAATTTTCTAATTTTTTCATAGTTTATTTTTGAATAGATTATAATTTCTTTAATTTAAATTGTTTGAAAGAGTGTGTTTAACAAGGTTTTTTACAGCCTTTGCAGCTGGCAAAGTTCTATCCCCCAATTTTGCCAACTGTCAGAGGCTGTCAAATGCCTTCAGGGGGAAAGGGAGGGGTTCTAGAAGGACCTAGTTATTGACTTCAGGAAACATGTCCCCAATCAGCATCAATGGTGCTGATAGAAATGCATGGGAGCTTCAAGTTCCTTATCATTAATATTACCAACAGTATGTGGAGGTCCAAGCATATTGAAGCAATAGCTAAGAAAGCAAACCAGTACCACTACTTCCTGAGGAGATTGAGGAAATTCAACATGCCTTGAATGACTCATACAATCTTCTACAGATGCACCATTGAAAACACACTGTCGGATGCATAATTGCTTGGTTTGGGAACAGCTTTGCCCAAGACCACATGAAATTGCAGAGAGTTGTGGGTATTGCCCGGTCATCAGTACAACACTAAACCCGACTCCCCACCATTGATTCCATCTGTATTTCATGCTGCCTTGGAAAAGCAGTAACATAAAGACATGTCCTCCTATCGGACAGAAGATACAGAAGTTTGAAAGCATGCATCATCAGACTCCGGAAAAGCTTCTTCACCTCGGTAATCAGGCTTCTGAATGGTCTTTCCATAAGCTATAGTACTGCAAGATTCACTTGCACTCCATTGTAAACATTGGACTTTGTCTCTGGAACTAGTCCACTACAATACTGGGAACTATATTCTGCACTCTGCATCTTCCCCTTTCATCGACCTATTGTACTTCAGTTTGGCTTGATTGTATTTACGTATAGTATAGTATTATCTGATTTGATTGGATAACATGCAAAACAAAGATTTCCACTGTACCATGTTGGGACAATAAACCCAAACCTAAACCCTAATGTTTGCCGCCTTTGACTTGGTTTCCATTGGGACAATGATTGATTTACGCAGAAACAGTGAGTATTGACCTTGTGGAACATTGATGTGGAGAGGGATTTGAGGAGCAACCTCCCTGGAAGTAGCAACACAAATAGATAGGGTGGTAAAGAAGGTGTATGGCATGCTTGCCTTCATTGGTCAGGAAGTCATTTTGCAGTTTTACAAACTTTAGTTATGTTGCATTTGAAGCATTGTATGCAGTTCTGGTCGCCACGTTACATGAAGGATGTGGAGCCTTTGGAGAGAGTGCAGAAGAATCTCACCAGGATGTTGCCTAGATTAGAGTATTAGCTATAAGGGGAGATTGGACAAAGTTGGATTGTTTTCCATTAAGGTGAGAGGAGAGAAAAAGTTAAGGAGATTTATGAAACAAGTTTTTTTACACAGAATGTGGAAGGTGCCTGGAAAGCGCTGCCAGTGAAAGTGGTGGAAGCAATATTTCAAAAGCATTTAGACAAGCACATTAATTGGCAGGTAATGGAGGGATATAGAGCATGTGCGGACATATAAGAATAGTTTCGGATTGGCATCATGTTGTGGACCGAAGGGCCTGTTGTTTTGCTGACACTAGACACTAGTTCAAGACACTAGTTCAAGATTATTCTTCCAAACCACCTAACCCCACCCCCACCCCCAACTTCTTACTACTTGTGGCCTTCTAGAAATCTGCTTGTTTCCTTCTTTAAATATATTCAGTGAAATTACCTCTGCCAACATCTGTGTTAGAGAAATCCATTGGTTCACCACCCTAGGTGTGAAGAGATTTCTCCTCATTTCAGTTGCTAATGTGTTTAACCTGTAGTCTGAGATGGTGACGCTTCATTCCAGAATGTCCCAGCCAAGGGAAACATCCTCCCCATATCCAGCCTGTGAAGCTGTGCCAGAATTTTGGACATTTCATTCCGATCTCATTTTTCTGAACTCATTACTGGAATTATATTTTATTTAATTGTAGTTGTTGGAAACCAACCTGTTTTCTCTCTTTCTCAGTTCTGACAGTCTTTGACCTGAAACATTAGCTTTGTTTCTCTTCCCACAGATATTGCCTAAATTGCTGAGTGCTTCCAGCATTTTTTATTTTTATTATAGTGAAAAGTGATTTAGTTGAGTCAAGATGTGTTGGAAGGAACTGCAGATGCTGGTTTGGAGGAACAGCATCTCATATTTTGCTTGGGCAGTTTACAACCCAGTGGTATGAGTCTTGATTTCTCTAACTTCAAATAACCCCTGCACTCGCTCTCTCTCCATCCCACCCCCACCCAGTCGCACCAGGTTCCCATTCTTACCTAACTAACAGCTAACAATGGCCAGTTTCCTTTATCATTGTTACTTTTTTGCATATCTTTCATTCTTTTGTTTTATATCTCTCTCTACATCACTGTCTATATCTCTCATTTCCCTTTCCCTGACTAGTCTGAAGAAGGGTCTCGACTCGAAATGTCACCCATTCCTTCTCTCCAGAGATGCTGCCTGTCCCGCTGTCTATCTTTAGTTGAATCAAATCTTCATATCTCTAGTTTCCCTCTCCCCTGACTCTCAGTCTGAAGAAGAGTCTCAATCCAAAATGCATCTGTTCCTTTTCTCCAGAGATGCTGCCTGACCCGCTAAGTTACTCCAGCATTTTGTGTCTATCATTAGTTGAGTTAATCTCCCCTTCATTGCACACATTCTATTAGCATGTATTCTTTCTTTGGTAAGGAGATCAGAACTGCACACAATACTCTTGGTGTGGTCTCATACAGCTTTGCGTATTTGTAATAAGGCATTCTTCCTCTTGCACCAAAACCGTTCGCAATGAAGGTGAATTGGTCTCCCTTGCTGTCTGCTGCAACTATGTTTGCTTTCAGCAGCTGGTGTTCAACACCCAGAATTTTTCAACAGCAATCTACACTGTTTGAATAATACACTTCTTTTCTATTTCTCTGACCAAAATGGATAACTTTGCATTTATCCATGTTGCATTGCTCATCTACTCAAAACCAAATGGCATGTTGGTTTTCATAACAAGAGGAGTTGAGTATAGGAGCAAAGAGGTCCTTCTGCAGTTGTACTGGGCCCTGGTGAGACCACATCTGGAGTATTGTGTGCAGTTTTGGTCTCCTAATTTGAGGAAGGACATCCTTGCTATTGAGGCAGTGCAGCGTAGGTTCACGAGGTTAATCCCCTGGATGACGGGACTGTCATATGAGAAAAGATTGGAAAGACTGGGCTTGTATTCACTGGAATTTAGAAGGATGAGAGGGAATCTTATAGAAATGTATAAAATTATAAAAGGACTGAAGCTAGATGCAGGATAAATGTTGGGGGAGTCCAGAACCAGGGGAGGCCATTTAAAACTGAGATGAGAAAAAACTTTTTCTCCCAGAGAGTTGTGAATTTGTGGAATTCTCTGCCACAGGAGGCAGTAGAGGCCAATTCACTGGATGAATTTAAAAGAGAGTTAAGTGCCTGTCCCACGAGCATGCGACTGCATGCGGCAAGCGCGACCTAACGTGGTCGCTTGAGCCGTACGGCCTCGCGGAGCCGGTCCCACTTCGATCGCCGGAGCCATATGGAGTTGTGCGGAGCTGGTCCCGACATCGCGCGGGGCTCCGAAAAACTGACAGTTCAAAAATTCCACGCGGCAACGGCCTGTCGGCCCGCAGCCGCCTCGACGCCGTACGCACTGGCTCGACGGGCGTGCGCAGCGTCTCGATGGCGTACGGCACGCGCGAACTTCCCACGGACTTCGCTCGAACTTCACGTCACTCACTCGAACTCCGCGCGGCTCCCGCTTCCGGTTTGGTCGCGCTCGCCGCATGCAGCCGCATGCTGGTGGGACAGGCCCTGTACGGGGATCACTTGACCTCCGCGCGGCCCCCGCTTCCGGTTTGGTCGCGCTCGCCGCATGCAGTCGCATGCTGGTGGGACAGGCCCTGTACGGGGATCACTCGACCTCCGCGCAGCCCCCGCTTCCGGTTTGGTCGCGCTTGCCGCATGCAGTCGCATGCTCGTGGGACAGGCCCTTTAGATAGATCTCTCAGGGCTAGTGGAATCAAGGGATATGGAGAGAAGGCAGGCACAGGTTACTGATTGGATGATCAGCCATGATCACAATGAATGGTGGTACAGACTTGAAGGGCCAAATGGCCTCCTCCTGCACCTATTTTCTATGTTTCTCTGTTTTACTCAACAACTTGACGAAATTGCTCCATTACATCCTCCTGTCAGTTCAGAATCCCACCCAGCATTGTATCTTCAACAATTTTAGAAATATGATATTCATTTCCTTCATCCAAATCATTCAGGTATTTAGTGAAAAGTGAGCCCCAAGCACTGCCAATCAGTGCAAATGTATTATGCTCAACCTCATACAGCACAGGAACAGGCTATTTGGTCCACTTTGTCCATGCCGAATGTGATGTCAAGTTTAACTAACCTCCTCTACCTCCACGTGATCCATATCCTTCCATTCATTGCATTCCCACCAGCCTGGTTCCATCTGTCCTTCATCCCACCCGTATCTGGTTCCATGTACCCTCCACCAATATGTTCGGCATAGACATTGTGGGCCCAAGGGCCTCTTACTGTGCTGTACAGTTCTATGCTCTATGGTCAGGGAATATGTAGAGAGAGAAACAGATGTAACCTTTCAGGCTAAGGACATTTCCTTCAAACTATTCCGACCTGAAACGTCACATAATTGTTTTCACAGAACTGCCTGATCTTGAATATTTTTCAGTATTTCTATTCTACTTCATAAATGCAAGCTTTACTGTGTAAGAGATAAGAATCCAGTTCTAAACATATAAAAAGTTGCAGATTAAATTTGAAATATAGCAGAATGGGTCCCAAAAATAAAATGTTTATTGAGTAAATTGTATTTTTCCAACATTTTCTGTTTTTTACTCTGATTCTTTCATTCATCTCCCTGAATTCATACAATTTGTTAACAAAGCTATTGATTAATGACATCTAACTCGGTTTATCAAACCAGTTTGTTTTCATTGATTTCCCCATTCCACTGATCAGAAATACATCAGCAACACGATCTGATACAAAATTGCACTCAGATTTTAGTGCTTAGGAAATGCAGTGGCTGGAAGCAGACCATTTCAATGTGATTGAATAATTAATAGTGCCCACCATTTATGTCATCCTTGCCTTTGTAGATGACTACCTTTCATAGGCAGGGCGGCACTGTGATGTAATGGTAGAGTTAATGCCTTACAGAACAAGAGACCCGGGTCTGATCCTAATCCTGACTATGGGTGCTTTCTGTACGGAATTTGTATGCTCACCCCGTGACCGCATGGGTTTTCCCGGGTGCTCCACTTTCCGCCCACATTCCAAAGACGTACAGGTTTGTACGTTAATTGGCTTCGGTAAAGATCGTAAATTGTCCCCCGTGTGTAGGATAGTGCTAGAGTATGGTGGATCGCTGATCGGCATGGACCTGGGAGGCCGAAGGGCCTATTTCCGCGCCGTATCCCTCTAAACTCAAACTCTCAGAAAGATTTGGTGTATAGATTGTTTTCTGTCCTATTCCATTCAATCAATGCATGATGTGTATCAAATGATGACCTGACACTTGCAGTGTACAGTTGGTCAATGGAGGGAAGGTCAATAACCTACTCAGCTGATCGGACGATTCGCTGCAGCCTCCGGATGTCGTGCTTGGTAGCTTAGCCAAACCAGACCATGATGGAGAAGGTGAGGACAGACTACGATGGCCGTATAAAATTGGACCATCATTGCCTGTGGCAGATTGTGCTTCCTCAGCTGCCACAGGAAGTACATCCTCTTTTGTGCCCTTTTGACTGTGGAGTCGATGGCCCCTCATTTAAGGTCCTTGGAGATGATGGTTCCCAGGAAATTAAAAGACTCCACAGATGTGACTGTGGTGTTGTTGATGGTGAGTGGGGTGAGGGGAGGGGGAGCTCTCCTGAAGTCTACAATCAATTCCACTGTCTTAAGAGCATTGAGCTCCAGGTTGCAATGGCACCAGGACGCCAGCTGTGTCACTTCCTGTCTGTAGGCAGATTCCTCCCCTTCCTGGATCAGTCCAATCAGGGTTGTGCCGTCCACAAACTTGTGAAGCTTGACAGAGGAGTCAGTGGAGGTGCAGTCATTGATGTAAAGAGGGGAGAGTACACAGCCTTGCAGTGCTCCTATGCTGAGAGTTTGCGGGTCTGAGATGTGCTTTCCCAGCCTCACATGCTGGGAAAGCACATGCATGTAACAAAGGTAATGCCACTGTGGTGATGGGGGATTTCAATATGCAGGTAGACTGAGAAAATCAGGTTGGTTCAGGACCCCAAGAAAGAGAGTTTGCAGAATGCCTTCGAGATGGATTCTTAGAGCAGCTTGTAATGGAGCCGAACAGAGAAAAGGCAATTCTGGATTTAGTGTTGTCCAATGAACCAGATATTTTTTTTTTTTTTTTTTTTTAATTTTTTATTTTTTAGAAGTACGGTAGATTACAGTAATGTACAACACGTATATATTAATACATTTTTTGTACCGCTTCACTTTTTTAAACTTTAAAAAAGAAAAAGAAAGAAGTAAGAAAAGTGAAGAAAGTGCGCAAAGGTTGTGAAGTGCAAAAGAGTGTTGGGAAAAGAAAGCCCCTTAGAAAAGAGGTTAGAGAAGGAAGTAAAGTTAGAAAATAGACCCTAGAAAAAAAAGAGAAAGAAAGAAGGAACAATCGCTCTATTATGACTCTTATACCATATTTCATAGAGAAGGAACTACCAACCAAGTCTATTTTTATTTTACCTCCCATTACCAGGTCCAGATACCTTTTATTTATTTATTTGTTTTTCTAAATTACTATTGCACCTCATGCTTGTAATAGGTCCAAAAACGTAGACCACGTCTTTTGAAATTGATCTGCTTTGCCTACTAGGAGGAATCTCATCTCTTCCAGATGTAATGTTTCCAACATATTTGATGTCCACATTTTTATTGTTGGTGTGGGCGCATTTTTCCAGAATTTAAGTATAAGCTTTTTTCCCATTATTAGCCCATAATTGAGTAAATTCTTCTGATACACGTTTAATTCGGGAATACCTTCCGATATTCCAAAAATAATCCATTCTGGTTTTGGTACCAGTTTTATTTTGATTAATTTTGAAAAAATATCAAATATTTCAAACCAGAATTTTTGGATTTTTGTACAAAAAACAAAAGAATGTGCTATGGTAGCTTCTTGACATATACATTTATCACAGATTGGTGAGACGTTAGGAAAGATTTTATTTAGTTTGGTTTTTGAATAATATAATCTATGTAATGTTTTAAATTGGATAAGCGTATGTCGTACGTTGATCGAGCATTTATGCACCTGTAATAAATGATTATCCCAACTCTCTTTTGAAATTTTTATACCTAGATCTTGTTCCCAATCTCTTCTAATTCCATCTGTTGTGGGTATTTCTATATTTAAAATGATATTATATAAGTATGATATTAAATTAGCTGATTCCGCCTTTGTCTTCATTGCTTCATCTAGTAAGTCGGAAGGCATATTATAATAATCTTTTGTGTGTGTTTTCAAATAGTCACAGATTTGTATATATTTAAAATATTGATTATTTTTCAAATTATATTTCAGTTGTAGTTGTTGGAATGATAGTAATTTTTCTAATTCATACAGATCTTCGAGCGTTTTAATTCCCATTCTTTCCCATTGTATAAATGCTTTATCTATGATGAACCAGATATGATAAGAGAACTCGAGGTAAAGGAACCGCTCGGAGGTAGTGATCATAATATGATTAGTTTTAATCAGCAATTTGAGAAGGAGAACGTTAAATCGGAAGTGTCAGTGATGCAGTTGAACAAAGGGGACTATGAAGGCATGAGAGGGGAGCTGGCCAAGGTAGACTGGAAAGGGATCCTAGCAGGAATGACGGTGGAACAGCAATGGCAGGAATTTCTGGGCATAATCTGGAAGACGCAGGATCATTTCATTCCAAAAAGGAAGAAAGATTCTAAGGGGAGTAGGAGGCAACCGTGGCTGACAAGAGAAGTTAGGGATAGAATAAAACTAAAAGAAAAGATGTATAACACAGCAAAGAGTAACCGGAAGCCAGAGGATTGGGAAACTTTCATAGGACAACAGAAGGAAACAATACGGGCTGAAAAGATGAAGTACGAAGGGAAGCTGGCCAGGAATATAAAGAAGGACAGTAAAAGCTTCTTTAGATATGTTAAGGGAAAAAGAGTAGCAAAGTCAAATGTGGGTCCCTTGAAGGCAGACACGGGTGAAATTATTACGGGCAACAAGGAAATGGCAGAAGAGTTGAATAGGTACTTCGGATCTGTCTTCACTAAGGAAGACACAAACAATCTCCCAGATGTACTGGAGGACAGAGGATCTAAGGGGGTAGAGGAACTGAAAGAAATTTTCATTAGGCGAGAAATAGTATTGGGTAGGCTAATGGGACTGAAGGATGATAAATCCCCTGGACCTGATGGTCTGCATCCCAGGGTCCTCAGGGAGGTTGCTCTAGAAATAGTGGACGCATTGGTGATCATTTTCCAATGTTCAATAGATTCAGGATCAGTTCCTGTGGATTGGAGGATAGCTAATGTTATCCCACTTTTCAAGAAAGGAGCGAGAGAGAAAACAGGGAATTACAGACCAGTTAGCCTGACTTCGGTGGTGGGAAAGATGCTGGAGTCAATTATTAAAGAGGTAATAATGGGGCATTTGAATAGCAGTAAAAGGATTAGTCCAAGTCAACATGGATTTATGAAAGGGAAATCATGCTTGACTAATCTTCTGGAATTTTTTGAGGATGTGACAAGTAAAATGGATGAAGGGGTGCCAGTGGATGTAGTGTATCTAGACTTTCAGAAAGCCTTTGATAAGGTCCCGCACAGGAGACTAGTGACTAAAATTAGAGCGCATGGTATTGGGGGTAGGGTGTTGACATGGATAGAAAATTGGTTGGCAGACCGGAAGCAAAGAGTAGGAGTGAACGGGTCCTTTTCAGAATGGCAGGCAGTGGCGAGTGGAGTGCCGCAAGGCTCGGTGTTGGGGCCGCAACTGTTTACCATATATATTAATGATTTGGAAGAGGGAATTAGGAGCAACACTAGCAAGTTTGTGGATGACACAAAGGTGGGTGGCAGTGTGAGCTGTGAAGAGGATGTTAGGAGGTTGCAGGGTGACCTGGACAGGTTGAGTGAGTGGGCAGATGCGTGGCAGATGCAGTATAATATAGATAAATGTGAGGTTATCCACTTTGGCGGCAAAAACAAGGGGGAAGATTATTATCTCAATGGGATTAGGTTGGGTAAGGGGGAGGTGCAGCGAGACCTGGGCGTCCTTGTACACCGGTCACTGAAAGTTGGCTTACAGGTACAGCAGGCAGTGAAGAAAGCTAATGGAATGTTGGCCTTCATAATGAGAGGATTTCAGTATAGGAGTAAAGAGGTTCTTCTGCAGTTGTGTAGGGCTCTGGTGAGACAACATCTGGAGTATTGTGTACAGTTTTGGTCTAATTTGAGGAAGGACATCCTTGTGATTGAAGCAGTAGGTTCACAAGATTGATCCCTGGGATGGCGGGACTGTCATATGAGGAAAGATTGAAAAGACTAGGCTTGTATTCACTGGAGTTTAGAAGGATGAGGGGGAATCTTATAGAAACACATACAATTATAAAAGGACTGGACAAGCTAGATGCAGGAAAAATGTTCCCAATGTTGGGCGAGTCCAGAACCAGGTGCCACAGTCTTAGAATAAAGGGGAGGTCATTTAAGACTGAGGTGAGAAAAAACGTTTTCACCCAGAGAGTTGTGAATTTATGGAATTCCCTGCCACAGAGGGCAGTGGAGGCCAAGTCACTGGGTGGATTTAAGAGAAAGTTAGATAGAGCTCTAGGGGCTAGTGGAGTCAAGGAATATGAGGAGAAGGCAGGCACGGTTTACTGATAGGGGACGATCAGCCATGATCACAATGTATGGCGGTGCTGGCTCGAAGGGCCGAATGGCCTCCTGCACCTATTTTCTATGTTTCTATGCTCCCTGCCTGTCAGGAAGCTGGTGATCCACCGACAGAGGGGTTCAGACACAGTCAATTCAGAAAGTTTGGAGTGTAGTAGCTCTGGCACAATGGTGTTGAATGCAGAGTTAATATCAACAGACAAAATCCTTGCATAGGTCCCCTGGCAGTCTAGGTGCTGGAGGATGAAGTGCAGGCCCAGGTTGACTGTGTCAAGTGGGGACAATAGTCCAACTGCAAATTTGTGATTATTTCCCAAAGGTTGGAGGCAGTTTTTGCTTTCTGCAAATGGAGGCAGTCATTGTTTCCTACAGAGGTGTAGGTCCACTATGAATGTAGCTGTCCCACAGTGTATGTCTGCAGCAAAATGTATTTCATCTGTCCTTGATGTCACTGCACTTTGATAGCTGCAAGAAAAAAGCTGCAATTCAGTCCTTGTTACCAAAATGATAATGTCAGCAGATTACAATTCTCCTTGTGTGGAATACTGTGAATATTTAAGTCATGTTTATTAAAAGTGGAATTTTGTGGTTAGCTGTGGAGAATGATGGAAACAAAAAGAGCTTGGACAATCAAAAGCCCAAAGTCCCTAGTGCAACCAAGACGGTTAATACGTTGTAGTTTAGTTGGTGTTTGTAGTGTTCAACAGCCTGATTATTGTTGGGAAGAAACTGTTCCTGAACCTTGAGGTTATGGTTTTCAGACTTCTAAACCAGTGATGGAAATGGGGGGGGTACGCAGGGGGACGGCATTCCCCTACTTTTCAGTTTCCAGATCGGGTTTAATGAGTACTGCAGAAAGATTTGAATCGTTTATCACTTGATTCAACTGAGACGAAAATGATTTGTTAACTGACACTGTTAGCACTTGTTAACAGCCAGTAGTTAACACGTAGTTATACAATGTGTTACCAATACATCGATCTGCATTCCTCAGTCAATATAATTGTGTTTTGACCAAGTATTAATGACGCCGTGTTCCTTTGAATAAAATTCACGGGAGAATTTCTTAAAACTTACTGTCATTAAGGGCTCTGGACTGCGAGCACAGGCTTCTTCCTGGTGTGCAGGTACAGTCATTCACACACGTTATTTTAAGAAGGAACTGCAAATGCTGGAACAATCGAAGGTTGGCAAAAATGCTGGAGAAACTCAGCGGGTGAGGCAGCATCTCACCCGCTGAGTTTCTCCAGCATTTTTGTCCACCCACGTTATTTAGTGATTTGTACCCGTCATTTAGGGATGTTATATGAATTAAAAAAAAAAAAAAGTTTATGCGTGTTGTTTTCTCTCTCTCCTTCAAGGTTAGTTCTTCTTTGCCTTTATTCGCTTCAGTTTTATTTAGTGTTATTTATCACGTTGTGGTTGTAGCTTTTGAATGATTTAAATGTATCCGATTTTTTAAATTCATATAAATTCATAGCGTTGCCCGAGCACCAAATCCCTTCAGCTGTACCTGCAACTGAAGCTATGGGTGGATTAGTAGACCTTGAAGATGCATTGACACTTTGTTTTTATGTAGAGGGGTAATAGAGAGGGGCTCTGGACCGCGAGCTCACTGACTGAATGATACAGACGTCCTGACTGAAAATCACACCCTTCCGATCAATTATTTTAGGAGAAGCCTTTCTAGAGAACATGCTACTGTTTGCTTTGCCCATTTAAAAAATATAGAATTTTGAATTTGGCGTTTGATTGGTACAAGGAGACTACAAAGCTCGTAATATCTATTTTTTTACACACTGTAACTTTCTACATTTCTAATTTTGGGTATGCATGTGGCAATTATGGATCATGGAATTTTCTCCCACACTACTAGTTATATTCGTAACAACATATTTAAATACATGAAATTTTCGATCTTTCCCAACCCCTTAAAAAATGCCTGAAGAAGGGACCCGACCCTAAACGTCGCCTAGCCATTCCCTCCATAGATAGACACAAAATCTGGAGTAACTCAGTGAGTCGGGCACCATCTCTGGAGAGAAGGAATAGGTGATGTTTTGGGTCGAGACCCTTCTTCGGGCCCTCTATAGATCCAGCCTGTCCTGCTGAGTTCTCCAGCACTTTATGTTTTGCTCTTTAAATAAATCAGTGGTCCCCTGAAGAAACAGCACGATAGACCACTCTGGAAGTGCTAGTTTTGCTGTACACTTCATACTGTAGGACAGGTCATAATACACCTTGAGTAAAGTAATGGGGTTAGATTATTTTTTTAATCTGTTGTCTAGAATTAATCGATACCCGCCTATGTACCTTATATCAGATTTAAATCAGAATTCCGATTTTTTTGTTTTCCTATTTGTCAATTTTTTGTGCCCGATTATTTGGCGGCCATTCAACCACTGTCTCTAAGGGGGTTGCGTCCAATCACCGACCAGCTTCCCTTGAAATTCCCGTCCAATCAACAAATTGGTCTCCTCCCGTCCAATCAGCCGCTGTCTCCATGGCCATTGTGTCCAATCACATAATGCGCTGGTCACTCGGCGGCCAATCAGACACAGACTCCGAGGGGCGTTGTGACCAATCACCGGCCAGCTTCCCGTAAAATTCCAGTCCAATCAACAAATCGGTCTCCTCCCGTCCAATCAGCCACTGTCTCCAAGGGCATTGTGTCCGATCACATAATGCTCTGGTCACTCGGCAGCCAATCAGACAGTCTCCGAGGGGCGTTGTGACCAATCACCGACCTGCTTCCCTCACCGAAGCAGATGATGGCTAGAGCCAACACAGAGAGAGAGAGAGAGATGCAAGAAAGCAGCTATGAGATGTAATGCACAATAAACTATTACAAATACACAATAAACAAGTTATGCATTCTTGTACTCTTACATGGGTATGACCGCACATAAAAAATGTCCCCTCAGCCTCACGGACCTTAGTGTACCCCTAGTTCCTAAAACCCATTTCCATCACTGTTCTAAACTTTCTTCCCGATGGCAGGAGTTAAATGAGAGTGTGGCCAGTGTGGTGACGGGCCTTGATGATGCTAGCTGCCTTTTTGAGGCAGTGTCTCCGATGGATCCCTTCGATGGTGGGAGTTCAGTACCTGTGATAGACCGGGCAATGTCCACCAATTTTTGTAATATCCTATGTTCCTGGGCATTCGAGTTGCTGAACCAGGCCATGATGCAATCAGTCAATATACTGTCTACCGTACACCTATAAAAGTTCAAGAGATTATCTGTTGACATACCAAATCTTCTCTCTCTTCCTAGGAAGTACAAACTGGGAAATTATGATCTTTCGAAGGGAGTGTCCTTGGACACAAGTTAGGTTTGCAAACAAGAGGATTTCAATATGGGCCTTCTTTATGAGTGCATCAATGTGCTGGACTAATAACACATCTTCAGTGATATGCACACACAAAAACTTGTTGACTCTCACCCACCACCAACCCGTCGATGAAGGCAGGTTCATGGATCCTTGGCCTTCCTCTTCGAATGTCAACAGTCAGCTTCTTGTTCTCACTGATGTTGAGACCATGGTTGTTGTTCCAGCATCATTCAACTGGACGATCAATCTCACTCATTACCGACAATTCATCCAACAACTGTGGTGTCATTGCCGAATTTTATGATGGAGTTGGAACTGCGTCTGGCCTCACATTCATGGGTAGAGAGCAACTACAGCAGGGGGTTGAGCACACAGCCTGAGGTTTATCGAGGAGGAACTGTTGTTACTAATTCATATTGTGAGGAAGTCGAGGATCAAGTTGAAAAGAGATGTGCAGAGACCCCTGTGCTTGGTAACAAGTTTAGAGGGGATGATGGTGTTGAACGCTGAGGTGCAGTTGATGAACACCAGCCTGACGTATGTTCTCATTATCCAAGTGGTCCTATGCGGAGTGCAGAGCCAGTGAGATCACATCCCCATTGATTCATTGTGGCGATTGGCAAATTGTACTTTGTGCAGTTTCTTGCTAAGGTGGGAGTTGATATGTGCCATAATCATACTCACAAAGGACTTAATAACCATAGACATTAGTACGCCAGATGGTAGTCATTGAGGTACAGTATGTCACCTTACTCTTTTTGGGCACTAATATTATTGATGCCCTTTTAAAGCAGCTAGGTACCTCGAATCTCAGTAATGAGCAGTTTAAGATATCTGCAAAAACTCCAGCCAGTTGGTCCACATAAGTTTTGAAAACGTGATCAGTTACACCATCAGGTCCAGAGACTTTCCAAGGGTTTACCCTCATGAAGGAAATTCTGACATCACTCTCAATTACTCAGATTACAATACCATTGGAGGATATGGGAGCCTGAGAAGGCAAATCAGTGTTTTCTATTTCAAACCGTATAGAATGCATCGAGCTAATCCGGGAGTGATGCCTCACTGTTGTTTGAATTGCCACTTGGTTTCGCCCTTTAGTAACTGATGGTGTGCAATCCCTGCTGCAGCTGCCGAATATCCGTCTCATTCTCCAATTTAGACCAAAAGTATCTCTTAGCCTTTTTTGGTGGCTTTATCGAGGTCTTGCCTGGACTTCCTGTTTGTGGCTGTGTTTTCAGAATGCCCTAGATCTGATCCTCAGAAGATTGGGGACCTCCTGGGTTCATCCAAGGCTTCTGTTTGGCGAACACTCAGATGGTTTTGGTAGGAATACACTCCTTCACCTATTCGTTCAGGTACGCTGCCAAGTCCTTGAATATCGTCTAGTCTACCGACTCCAAGTCATTCCTCTGCCTCCCCTGACCAGCTCTGTACAGCCCTCACTGCTGGGGCTATACTGTAGCTATGTGGAGCAAGCTGTCAGAGGAAGTGATAGAAGCAGATCCAATTAGAGCAGTTAAAAGGTTTTTGACAGGAACTCGTACAGGAAAGGCATTGAGAGATACAGTCCTACTGCAGGCAAATGTAATTAACAGAGATAAACAACGGTTGCATTGAAAGAAGTGTGCAGATACAGCCTATTTCTGTGCTCTGTTTCTATGATTCTCTGAATTACATAGAAAAGGTGATGAGTTAATGTAGGTGGAATTAGGGGGTTAGGAAAGTGGTTAGAGAGAGAATTTATGGTATCCTTCAGATTACTATCAGTACCATATTCTTATGCAACTTTTTGCAGGCAGCATGCAGAGGAAACGTTGTTTATTCACATACTGACCTTTCAAAGTTGAAATCAGCAGTCAGAGGTACTGTAGTAATGAACTGGTGTTACAGCCATTTAAATGCATAAGCGATCCTATGATCACCCTGTTCACTCCATGGACCCGTACCCCTGGAACGCAAAGTACAGTTGTCTCCTTCATGATAAACTCATCGCTGGTGTAAAGTGAGTAGACCAGGGGGCTAAGCACGCAGCTTTAAGGTTCACCTGCGCTGATGGTGAAAGACAAGAGCGGAACTCGCTATCAAAACATGGAGGGGACGGGACACAATATTTTGGCGGCCATGCGCACACACACACACACACACACACACACACACACACACACACGCGCGCGCGAGGCTTCGGAGGCTCAATCCAGCGCTAAATGCAGCTCAACTCTGCCTGTCTCACCGGGTTAACTACAGCCCCGTCTGGACTGACGGGATACCAGCGCTGCTTCACCGTGCTGGCCATATTTCCTGCAAGCCCAGGAAGGGTTGTAAGCTCACCTGGCGGGACAGGCAGTTAGCTGGGTTAATCGCTGCTTCTCTGCACTGGCCCGTCTGACTGCCGACCAAAGATCCTATTGTGGAGGATCTTTGCTCTCCGGCCACCTGTGGGAGGGGGGGACAGGACAGCGGCGGAGACCCGGCCGGGACCGATCCTGTCCTGGCTGCGGATGAAGCGCAGGTCTGCGCCACGTCTCCCTCCTCCAATCATCGAGCTCAATCATGTCCTGCCGCCATTGCCTGCTGACCGACGTCTCTCTCGTCCAATCAACGCCCTCGATCATCAGTCATACCCCCACTGTCTCGCGGAAAGCGGAGATTTTAAAATCCGGATCACAAAAACTTGGGGGGGATGTCCCCACCTCTCAAAACATGGAGGGGTCTGGCCCCCCCGGGTTTTCCGCCCCTGGTGAAAGAGGAAGGGATGTTGTTACCCATCTGCACTGATTGAGGTCTGCCGATGTGGAAGTCGATGCATAGGGAGATACAGAAACCCAGATCTCTGAGCTCGGAGATATATTTCGAGGGTATGATAGTGTTGAGCTCAGAGATCTGGGTTTCTGTATCTCCCTTTGCATCGACTTCCATATCGGCAGACCTCAAGCAAGATTTTCATTGTACCTGTACTTCACCATGCTGGTGCATATGATGATAAACTGTACTTGAGTTTACTGGAATAGAATGATATAGCATTTGAATACATGGCTGGAGAGATACTGGAATGGACAGGACTTTCTATTCTGCAATGTTTAATGTATTCCATCTCTGTGCATCCAAGAGCAATGCAAAGTCCAGTGTACCCCAGGTCTGAGAGACTGGGAGCAGTGAAGTGCCCATTGATCTCCAGCTCTGAATTCCGGGAACAATGCAGTCAATGCATCCATTTCTAAAAGACACAGAGCTATACAGCAATGAAAGAGGCCCATCAGCCCACCTTGTCCATACTGACCAAGTTGGCATACTGGGCTAGTCCCATTTGCTAGCATTTGGCCCATAACCCTCTAAATCTTCCTGTATATATATCTGTCCAAATGCCTTTTTAAAGTCACATTGTATCCATTTCGAAAGCTTCGTCTGGCAGCTCAGTTTAGATACAAACTACCTTCTGAGTGATAAAAGTTGCCCCTGAGGCCTGCCTTAAATCTCTCTTCGTTCCCTGTCAGTCAATGCCCTCTATTTTTAGAATTAAATCCTCAATCCTGAGGAAACGACTATGAGTGTTCACTTTTATTCACACCCCTCATGATCTTACTCACCTCAATAAGCTCACCCCTCAGTCTCATATTCTTCTTCTTCTTCTTGTAGGATTCCGGCAGTGTAGACGCTGCTAAGCGTATCAGTCTCATATTCTCCAAACTCCCAACCTTTTGTACACAAGCTACTCAACCCAACCTACTTAATGGTCCCCAAGTTACTCAACCAAGAACCCAACCGACTACTATGCAGTCTATTTCAGTGCTGGAGTGGCAGCAGGGAATTTTAAATTGGCTGAGTCAGTGTATTTCAGTGTGGGAAGAGCAGCCATTGGGTTGGTTGAGTGATCAAAAGGGACTAACTGAGCAGCCAGTAAAAAGAAGGCAAGGTGTAGCGAAGTGGCCTATTGGGAGCAGCTGTGTTGAGCAGAAGTGCTGTGTTGAGAGCAAGGCTTTGGCACAAAAGGCTTCGGCGAGTAGGCTGAGAAGAGTAGTCCAGGAGGTAAAGATGCAGGCTGCTGTTTATTGTGTGTGATTCTTTTACATTTTTCCTCTTGGTTTTAGTGCAGTAGTGAAGGCAGGTAGAAAGATCCAATGTTCCTCCTGCAGGATGTGGGAAGTCTGGGAAACTGCTGGTGTCCCTTATGACGATACCTGTGGGTATTGTGTCCAGGTGCAGCGACACCTTCTGCACATCTGGACGCCCGCAGCGGTGACCGCGGAGGGTTGTGGTCCCGACCATGGGGGGAAATGGAGGAGGACTGACCAAATTGTGTGCCTCCCACCACAGTGATGAATGCTGTGGTGGATGTTTGTGCTAAATTTTTATTGTGTACTGTGTGTTCTTTTTTTATTGTACTGCTCGCTGCTGGCAAATTCATTTCACTGCACTTTATGTGCATGTGACGAATAAAACTTGACTTGACCTTAAAGACCACATTAGGGAACTGGAGCACTGGAGACCTCAGGGGTGAGAGCAGTAGCAGTCAGGTGCAGTGTGCAGTGGACCATAGAGATGGGGTGCATATTAGGGGGTATTGGACACTGCATTCTTTACAGACTCCCTGTCTGGAGATGCATTGGATATTGTAACATTCTTGGGTCTCTGGAGTTAGGATGGGCTGCATGCTGCACTGCAGCTTCCTGAGCTGAGGTGAGTTGGATTCTGGACTTCCCTCGTTGCCATTGTGTTGGAGACGGCAATGCTCCTGAATGCCTAGGCATGGACTGAACTGGCTACAGCATGACTTCCAGTTTCCAAAGGCTGAAATAAACATGGCTCACGGGCTGTGAATAAATCAAGTCAAGTCAAGTCAACTTTATTTGTCACATACACATACAAGATGTATAGTGAAATGAATGTGGCAATGCTTGCGGGATTGTGCAAAACAACAGAACAGAACAGGATTAGTATTTACATTTAAAAAAGAAGATACAACAGTATTTACGCCCTGGTGAGATCAGAGTTTAAAGTCCCGATGGCCTGTGGGAAGAAACTCCATCTCATCCTCTCTGTTTTTGCTGCGTGGCAGCGGAGGCGCTTGCCTGACAGTAGCAGCTGGAACAGTCCGTTGCTGTGGTGGTAGCGGTCTTTTATCATCTTGTTGGCTCTGGATCTGCAGCACCTGCAGGGGGCAGAGTGTAGTCCCTGTGGTGCGTTCGGCCGAACGCACTGCTCTCTGCTGAGCCTTTCTGTCCTGGGCAGAGCTGTTGCCAAACCAGATAGAGATGTTTCCAGTCAGGATACTTTCTACAGCACCAGAGTAGAAGGATTGAAGGATCCTCAGAGAGACTCTGAATTTCCTCAGCTGCCTAAGGTGGTAAAGGCGCTGCCTTGCCTTTCTCACCAGTGTGGCAGTGTGTGTTGTCCATGGCAGGTCGTCTGTGATGTGGGCTCTCAGTTATTTAAAGCTGCTCACCCTATCCACAGTGGTCCCATTAATCCCCAGTGGCGTGTACGTCCTTGGTTGTTGTGAGAAGTCATTGTCTTGACACCATATTACTAAGCGCTCCATCTCATTCCTGTACTCCTTCTCATCAGTGTTCAACACTCAAGACCCACTACTGTGATGTAATCTGCCAACTTGTAAATAGAGTTAGCGCAGAACTTGGCCTTACAGTCATGAGTATAGCAAGGGGCTGAGAAAATATTCTTGTGTGTCACTGGTGTTGTATGTATATGGACATTCAAATTATTGATGCATGTTCAGACACTGCCTCTGGGTCAGATCCCACCAGCCAAGGAGACAAATGATACTTAGTGGCCTGAGGCGAAAAGAAAGAATGGACACTATTTGGAAAAATGATTCTTTGAGATCTTTCAGGTTTTGTCAAGGATACATAGACACATAGATATATAGACAATAGGTACAGGAGTAGGCCATGCGGTCCTTTGAGCCAGCACCGCCATTCAATGTGATCATGGTTGAGCATCCACAATCTGTATCCCATTCCTGCCTTCTCCCCATATCCCTTGATTCCACCAGCCTTAAGAGCTCTATCTAACTCTCTTTTGAATGCATCCAGTGAATCGGTCTCCACTGCCATCTGTGGGAGAAAATTCCACAAATTCACAACTCTGTGTGAATAACATTTTCCACATCTCAGTTCTAAATGGCCTACCCCTTATTATTAAACTGTAGCCCCTGGTTCAGGACTCCCCCAATAAGAGAACATGTTTCCTGCATCTAGTGCATCCAATCCATTAATGATTTTATATGTTTCTATAAGATCCGCTCTCATCCTAAATTCCAGTGCATACAAGCCCAGTCGCTCCATTCTTTCCTCATATGACAGTCCCGCCATCCCGGGACTTAACATCGTGAACCTACACTGCACTCCTTCAATAGCAAGAAAGTCTTTCCGCAAATTAGGAAACCAAAACTGCACACAATACTCCAGGTGTGGTCTCACCAAGGCCTTGTACAACTACAGAAGGACCTCTTTGCACCTTTTCTCAACTCTTCTCATTATCAAGGCCAACATGCCAATAGCTCTTTTCACTGCCTGCTGTACCTGCATGCTTACTTTCAATGACTATGTACAAGGACACCCAGGTCTCGTTTTACTTCCACTTTTCCTAACCTGACACCATTCAGATAATAATCTGCCTTCCTGTTCTTGCTACCAAAGTGGATAACCTCACATGTATCCACATTATACTGCATCTTCCATGCATCCGCCCACTCACCCAATCTGTCCAAGTCACCCTGCATCCTCATTCAGATTCAGATTCAGATTCACATTTATTGTCACATGCACCATTAGATACAGTGATATTTGAGTTACCATGCAGCCATACAATTAAAAGAACACAACACAATTAAAAGAACGATAGAACTTAACATAAACATCCACCACAGTGATCATTGTGATGAAAGGCAATAAAGTTCAGTCAATAAAGTAGCATCCTCCTCACAGTTCACACTGCCACCCAGCTTTGTGTCATCTGCAAATTTGCTAATGTTACTTTTAATTCCTTCATCTAAATCATTAATGGATATTGTAAATAGCTGCGGTCCCAGCATCGAGCCTTGCGGCACCTCACTAGTCACTGCCTGCCATTCTGAAATCCCTTACTCTTTGTTTCCTGTCTGCCAACCAATTTCCCATCCATGTCAATACCCTACCCCCAATACCATGTGCTCTAATTTTGCCCACTAATCTCCTTTTTTTTTAATTTATTTATTTTTTAATTAGAAGCATTGTACATACATCTTAATCATGATATGCAACATAATACATTTCGTGTACAACTTCTCTTTTTTTTAAAAACTTTAACCTGTAATAGAAAAAGAGAAAAGAGAAAGAAGGGAAGAGTGAAGATGGTAGTGAAGTGTAGTCCGCAGTAGTTGGCGTTAAATGAATGATGATGCTTGCTTGAGACTGCGTGCTTGAGAATGTGAAAAAATGTGGGGGAAAGAAAAAAGAAAAGAAAACAGGCCCCAAAGAGAAGAGGGCCTTAAGAAGGGAAAGGAAATAAGTGAAAAATCCAAAGAAGGTAGAGCTAAACAAAAAAAAAAGGGAATGTGCCTAATTCATAACGATTCACACCCATCACCTAGTTCTAAAACAATAACTTTCTAGGGTTATGCTGCACCATATTATACTTGTAACAAATCAATAAAAGGTGACCATATTCTTAAGAATTGTTCTTGTTTTCCTGCTAGAACAAGTCTCATTTCCTCGAGATGTAATATTTCCGACATATTTGTGATCCACATTTTAAACGTTGGGATAGGAGCGTTTTTCCAGAATTTAAGTATACGGTTTTTTGCCGTCATCAAACCGTAATTTAGGAAACATCTTTGAAATATAGTTAGTTCAGAACAGGCTTCCCTTGCTCCGAAAATAATCAATTCTGTATTTGGGTCCAGTCTTAATTTAAATATTTTTGAAAAGCTTTCAAAAATTTCCTTCCAAAATTTCTGAAGTTTTGCACAGGAAACAAATGAGTGTGCTATTGTTGCCTCTTTAGTTAGGCACTTATCACAGAAGGGAGAGACATTTGGAAGGATTTTATTTAGTTTTGTTTTTGAGTAATATAATCTGTGTACAATTTTAAATTGGATCAATGTGTGTCTAACGTTAATCGAACATTTGTGTACATATGACACATAATCTTCCCATCTGTCCTTGGGAATTTCTATAGCCAATTCTTGTTCCCATTCCCCCCGCTGCTGAAAGACTCATCCATGCCTTCATCTCCTCCCGACTGGACTACTGTAACTCTCTTCTTTTCGGAATCAATTCCAGCAGCATCAACCGACTCCAACTGGTCCAAAATGCAGCCGCTCGACTCATTACCCACACCAAATCCTGGCACCACATCACCCCAGTTCTCAAAGAACTTCACTGGCTTCCCATTTCCCACCGGATCACCTACAAAATCCTGGTCCTCACCTACAAAGCCCTCAACAACCTGGCCCCCCCTTATCTCATTGACCTCCTCTCCCCCTACCAACCCTCACGGTCCCTCAGATCCACATCAGCTGGTCTCCTCTCCACTCCGAAATCAAACCTCTGCACTTTTGGAGGCAGAACCTTTTCCAGGGCAGCTCCCAGGCTCTGGAATTCCCTCCCACAACCGGTCCGAAATTCTGAGTCCCTCACCATCTTCCAGTCCCGCCTCAAGACCCATCTCTTCACCTCTGCATATCCTTAGTCTCATGTTCCCCTCCCCTCTGTCTTACTGCTCTATTTTGTTTTGTTTATTCCTGACTCTCAATTGTAAAGCAACTTTGAGTCCTGAAAAGCGCTATATAAATAAAATCTATTATTATTATTATTCTTTTCTTATATATATATTTAAAATAGTATTATAAAAATATGATGTTAAATGGTCCAATTCTACCTTGCTCTAGAAGGTCCAACTTCAAAATTTGATAATCTTGTGAGTGTTTTTTCAAACAATCTCGGGTTTGTAAGTATCTAAAATATTGGTTATTTTCCAAATTGTATTTAAGCTGTAGGTCTTGGAATGGTAAAAATGTTCCCTCTTCATACAAATCTTCCCAAGTCTTAATTCGTTCCCAGGGGGTAAACATTTTGTCAACAGTCGATGGCTTAAACGCCGGGTTGTTAGCTATCGGTGAGAGAGGCGAAAGATTTCTTAATTTAAGAGAGGATTTTATTTGTCTCCAAATTCGTATTGGGCTGTGAATCATCGGGTTTCTCTTATATATTGTGTTCTTCAGTTTTATTGGGGAGAAAAGGATCGCTCCTATGTTAAAAGGAGTGCAATCCTCCTTCTCTAATCTCCTGTGTGGAACATTATCAAAGTCCTTCAAAGACAGGGACCGGAGAGAGATTTAAGAGAGGCCTCAGGGGCAACTTTTATCATTCAGAAGGTAGTTTGTCATTATCATTTGGAAGAGGGAATTAGGAGCAACACTAGCAAGTTTGCGGATGACACAAAGCTGGGTGGCAGTGTGAACTGTGAAGAGGATGTTAGGAGGTTGCAGGGTGACCTGGACAGGTTGAGTGAGTGGGCAGATGCGTGGCAGATGCAGTATAATATAGATAAATGTGAGGTTATCCACTTTGGCGGCAAAAATAAGGGGGCAGATTATTACCTCAACGGGGTTAGGTTAGGCTAGGGGGAGGTGCAACGAGACCTGGGCGTCCTTGTACACCAGTCACTGAAAGTTGGCATGCAGGTACAGCAGGCAGTGAAGCAAGCTAATGGAATGTTGGCCTTCATAACAAGAGGATTTCAGTATAGTAGTAAAGAGGTTCTTCTGCAGTTGTATAGGGCTCTGGTGAGACCACATCTGGAGTATTGTGTCCAGTTTTAGTCTCCAAATTTGAAGAAGGACATCCTTGTGATTGAGGCAGTGCAGCGTAGGTTCGCGAGATTGATCCCTGGGATGGCGGGACTGTCATATGAGGAAAGATTAAAAAGACTAGGCTTGTATTCACTGGAGTTTAGAAGGATGACGGCGATCTTATAGAACATATAACATTTGTGGAATTCCTTACCACAGAGGGCAGTGAAGGCCAAGTTACTGGATGGATTTAAGAGAGAGTTAGATAAAGCTCTAGGGGCTAGTGGAATCAAGGGATATGGGGAGAAGGCAGGCATGGGTTATTGATTGGGGACGATCAGCCATGATCACAATGAATGGCGGTGCTGTCTCAAAGGGCCGAATGGCCTCCTCCTGCACCTATTTTCTAAGTTTCTATGTTTCTATGCTTTCTGAAAGTCCAGGTGCACTACATCCACTGGCTCTCCCTTGTGCAGTTTACTTGTTACTTCCTCAAAAAATTCCAGAAGATTTGTCAAGCATGATTTCCCCTTCATAAATCTATGCTGACTCGGACCGATCCTGTTACTGCTATCCAAATGCGCCGCTATTACATCTTTAATGATCGACTCCAGCATCTTCCCCACCACTGATGTTAGGCTAACTGGTCTATAATTCAGCCTTGTCCCATCAGTTTACCCAACACCATTTCCTGACTAATGTGAATTTCCTTCAGTTCCTCCATCACCCTAGGTCCTCTGTCCTCTAGTACATCTGGGAGATTGTTTGTGAAGATAGAACCAAAGTACCTGTTCAACTCGTCTGCCATTTCCTTGTTCCCCATAATAAATTCACCTATTTCTGTCTTCAAGGGCCCCACATTTGTCTTGACTACTTTTTTCCTCTGCACATACATGAAGAAGCTTTTACTATCCTCCTTTATATTCTTGGCTAGCTTACCTTCGTACTTAATCTTTTCTCCCCATATTGCTTTTTTAGTTACCTTCTGTTGCTCTTTAAAAGTTTCCCAATCCTCTGGCTTCCCGCTCATCTTTGCTATAGAAACATAGAAAGTAGGTGCGAGAGTAGACCACCAGGCCCATCGAGCCCGCACCGCCATTCGCTCATGGCTGAACACTAAACAGACACCCTTACCCACAAACAGTAGACACAAGACACAGAACACAAGACTCTACCCTCCCCTTTATATCGCTATCACCCCTCTCCACCCCAAGAACCACGTGATCTCCTGGGGGAGGCAAAAAAACGGATAAAAACCCAGGTCCAATTCGGGAAAAAAATCCGGGAAATTCCTCTCCGACCCCAATCCAGGCGATCGACACTTGTCCAGGAGATCACTCAGGTCTTACTATACTAACCATACCTAGGTCCATATCCCTGCCCTCTCCCCGTAGCCCCTTATCCCCTTGGCAGCTAAAAAACCATCTATTTTAGACTTAAATATATTTAATGTTTCTGCTTCCACTGCTCCCTGGGGCAGTGAATTCCATAAATTAACCACCCTCTGGGTGAAGAAGTTCTTCCTCATCTCAGTTTTAAAAGAGCCCCCTCTTATTCTACAACTATGTCCCCTAGTTCTAGTTTCCCCGATCATTGGGAACATCCTCGGTGCATCCACCCGATCAAGGCCCCTCACGATCTTATATGTTTCAATGAGATCGCCTCTCATTCTTCTAAACTCCAAAGAGTAGAGTTCCAGCCTACTTAACCTTTCCTCATATGTCAATCCCCTCATTGCAGGAATTAATCTTGTAAACCTTCGCTGCACTGCCTCCAGGGCCAGTACATCCTTTCTTAAGTATGGACCCCAGAACTGTACACAGTATTCCAAATGTGGTCTCACTAATACTGTGTACAGCTGCAGCAAGACCTCCGTGTTTTTATACTCAATCCCCCTAGCAATAAAGGCCAAAACTCCATTGGCCTTCCTGATTGCTTGCTGCACCTGCATACTAACTTTTAGTGATTCATGTACTACTACCCCTAGATCCCTTTGCGTTGCATTACAACGCAGCTCCACCTCATTTAGAAAATAACTTGCCCTATCATTTTTTTTCCCAAAGTGAATGACTTCACATTTATTAGTATTAAATTTCATCTGCCGTTGTTGCCCACTCACCTAGCTTATCTATATCCTTTTGCAGACTCTTCCTATCCTCCTCATCCCCTACTTTTCCTCCCATTTTTGTATCGTCCGCAAATTTTGATATATTACACTTGGTTCCCTCCTCCAAATCATTTATATAAATTGTGAACAACTGGGGTCCCAGCACCGACCCTTGCGGAACCCCGCTAGTTACCGGTTGCCATCCCGAGTATGAACCATTTATCCCCACTCTCTGCTTCCTATTTGTTAGCCAATCCTCTACCCATGCTAATATATTACCCCCAATCCCATAATTTTTTATTTTTAGCAATAGTCTCTTATGTGGCACCTTGTCAAAAGCCTTTTGGAAGTCCAAGTATACCACATCCACCGGTTCCCCTTTATCCACCCGGGTTGTTACTTCCTCAAAGAATTCGAGCAGATTCGTTAAACAGGACTTCCCCTTCACAAAACCATGCTGGTTCTGTCCGATGAAGTCATGTTTATCCAAGTGCCCCGTTAGTGTTTCTTTAATAATTGTCTCTAACATTTTACCCACCACCGATGTTAGACTAACCGGTCTATAGTTACCCGCCTTCTGTTTACTTCCTTTTTTAAATATAGGTGTTACATTGGCCATTTTCCAATCCACTGGGACCGTTCCTGCCTCCAGGGAGTTTTGGAAAATTATCACCAATGCATCCACAATCCCCACCGCTATCTCCCTCAAGACCCTTGGATGTAATCCATCAGGCCCAGGGGATTTATCCTCCTTCAGTCTCATTAATTTCCCTAATACCACCTCCTTGGTGATCTTAATAGTATTTAGCTCCTCCATTCCTACCGCCCCCTGTTTATCCAGCGTTGGAATATTTTTTGTGTCTTCTATGGTGAAGACTGATACAAAATACTCGTTTAATGCCTTTGCCATTTCCATGTTCCCCACCAACAACTCTCCAGTCTCACCCTCCAATGGACCAACGTTCACCTTAGCCACCCTTTTTCTTTTTATATAGCTATAAAAACTCTTACTATTAGTTTTTATGCTGTTCGCTAAATTCCTTTCATAGTCTATTTTCCCCGTCTTAATTAATCTCTTAGTTATTTTTTGCTGACCTTTAAATGCTTCCCAATCCTCTACCCTCCCACTATCTCTAGCTACCTTATATGCCCTTGCCTTCAGCCGAATACTATCCTTTATAGTTTTACTGAGCCATGGCTGACTGTTCTTTCCCTTACCCCTTTTTTTCTTCATAGGAATAAATTTTTCTTGAAGGTTATACAGTAGATCCTTAAACGTACACCACTGCTCATGTACCGTCTTATTCTTGAGTCTGCTATCCCAGTCAACTTTGATCAGCTCAGTCCTCATACCTTCATAATCCCCCTTATTTAGACTAAGTACCCTAGCCTGAGTTTCAACCTGCTCCCCTTCTATTTGAATATGGAATTCGACCATATTGTGGTCACTTGTTCCCAACGAGTCCCTAACTATGACATTTTTAATTAATCCTGCTTCATTACACAGGACCAGATCCAAGATTGCCTCCCCCCTTGTCGGTTCTGTGACATACTGTTCTAGGAACCCGTCTCTAATACATTCTATAAACTCTTCCTCTAGTCTACCCTGCCCAGTTTGGTTTGCCCAATTAATATGAAAATTGAAGTCCCCCATGATTACAGCAGTTCCCTTTTTACATGCGTCAACTATTTGCAGATTTATGTTCTGACTAACAGCGTCACAGCTATTTGGAGGTCTATAAATTACACCCACTAGTGTTTTTTTCCCCTTGTTATTCTCTATCTGTACCCAAGCTGTTTCACTATCCTGATCCTTCAACGCAATATCCTTCCTCTCTATTGCCGTTATTCCCTCCCTTATTAAAAGGGCCACCCCTCCTCCCTTTCTTTCCTGTCTATCTTTTCTAATTGTCGAGTACCCCTCTATATTTAACTCCCAATCCTGATCCCCTTGCAGCCATGTCTCCGTAATGGCCACGATATCATAACTATATGTACTTAATTGCACCGTTAATTCATTTATCTTATTTCGAATACTCCGTGCATTTAGATACAGCACTTTCAGATGATTTTTACTACCCTTCCTTTCTGTTTTTGCCCCTTTTACATCTAGAGCTTTATCTTCACACATTCTGGATCCTCCTGTCACATTTTGATTTTCCGTTTCCCCACTGATACCCTGCTCTATTTCCTCTACCCCTGCCGTTATTACCCCCCTTGATACCTCCCCCCCGCTACTTAGTTTAAAGACCTCTCTACTGCCCTAGTTATATGATTTGCCAGGACCCCAGTCCCAGCACCGTTCAGGTGAAGTCCGTCCTTACAGAACAGATCCCCCCTGTCCCAGTACTGGTGCCAGTGGCCCAAGAAACCAAACCCATTTTTCCCACACCAGTCTTTGAGCCACGCATTCAGCTTTTTAATTTTTCGTACCCTCGCCGATTTGGCCCGTGGCTCAGGTAGCAATCCGGAGATCAGTACCCTCGAGGTTCTGCTTTTTAATTTATTCCCTAACTGCTCAAACTCGTTCAGCAGATCCTCCTTCCTCGTCCTTCCTATGTCATTGGTCCCCACATGGACCACGACCACTGGATCCTCCCCCTCACTCTGCAAATTTCTCTCCAGCATCGCAGAGATATCCTTAACCCTAGCACCGGGTAGGCAACACAGCCTTCGGGACATGTTCTGCTGGCCGCAGAGAACCTTATCTACCCCCCGAATAATACTATCCCCTATCACCACGGCATTTCTTCTAACTCCCCCCTCTTGAATGACCCCCTGATCCACGGTGCTGCAGCCAGGTTGCTCATCCCTCCCACAGCCCCTGATCCCGTCCTCACATTGAGTAAGAGCTTCGGTCATGCTCGTCAGGGACAAGGGCTGTGGCTCCTGCCGCATCTCCTCCTGGTTCCCCCTACCTGCCTCGCTTATGGCCACACCTTCCTTTCCCTGCTCACTAACTACTGAATTAGTTAAACTGGTCGGTGTGACCATCCCCTGGCACAAAACATCCAGGTAATACTCCCCCTCCCTGATGCACCGCAGCGTATGAAGTTGGGTCTCCAGCTCATCAATGCGGAGCTCGAGTTCCGCTAGCTTCAAACACTTACTGCAGCTGTAGGGATCATCTACATCAATGGTGTCGACAATTTCCCACATCTCACAGTATTGGCACATCTCCTGGCCGCCCATCTTATATAAGTAATTAACTAGTCCTATTAAGAATCCCTACCCGGATTACTGTATTAAAACACCCCTTATTTATATAATCCTACCTCCTATAAATGGGAAAGTACTTACCCCAGCCGTAAATTACCTACTGGTTTGGCTGTCTAGTGGTAATTCCGTCCGCTCTTTCTGTCTGGTCCACTGCTCCCTTGCAGTGCGTGGCCTACCTCTTAGCCCCTGTTAGCCTCTCGAGCCGCGGCTCCGTCCTTCCTCCCTCGGCGACAACCCTGGGCCGCACCTGTGGCACCTGTGGCACCGCGGTCGTGACGTCCCTTCCGTTCCAACTGCCACTGATTACTCGCTGCACTCTGATTACCTCGCTGCACTCTGATTGCTGCCTAACAGCGCCTGATTACCTCGCTGCACGCTATGTTATACTTCTTCTCTTTTATTTTTATACTGTCCTTGACTTCCCTTGTCAGCCATGCTTGGCTTTTACTCCCCTTAGAATCTTTCTTCCTCTTTGGAATGATACACACCAAAATCACTCATTAATTGTTATTGGTACAAGAGGCCTAGAAGGCTCAGCACAGAATCTTCCGCACAAGGAACTCAGTGATTTTGACTCTTAAGATCCTGGATTAATTGCTGCAAAAAACACTTATTCAAGGTGCGACATTTTATCCCTAACAAGCAACCTGCTGAAGTGGAGCTAATCCGCAAGACAAATAGGAAACTGTTCAACCTGTGTCAACTCTTCCACAACCTTGGTCATCAAACCGCAGTGCACAACAACACGTGCATTTCAAGTTGACCTTCAATCATCATTGCAATTCATTGAAGGTTAAGGAGAATGGGTTTTAGATTTACCTATCTGTCTGCTAACCTGATAACCTGTCCGCACTATTCATGATTTCTCCATGACAATAAAGTCGCACAACATACATACAGTACCTTGTACGGTGAAATAGATTAAATTTAGCCTGCAAACAAGATGTCTGCAATGTAACAAAACATGCTAGAAATACCAGCAAGTCTGGCAATCTCTATGGAGGGAGAACAGCATTGGCTCTTACCTATTGAAATGCCATGGAAATGCCATGGAACTGATACAGTAATTCCAGAGACACTGCCTGACCTTCTGGATATTTCCAGAATTGTCCATTGTTTTAGATATCCTGTAACTAAAGTGATTTCTATCGCACCGTTCCAGTATTGTATTTTTTATGCTCTATTTTCAATCATGTCCTTCCATTTGTTTCTCTTCCAACAGATCATCCATGATTTACAAGCCTTCAGTATTTGCTCCCCCCCCCCCCCCCCCACCACAGTAGCAGCACCAGTTATGTTGGTCATCGTACCTGGCTCTTTACTGTATTGCAGTCATGACCTTTGTTCTCTCCACCTTTCCATCAATGCAGTGGCGGAAATCCCGGGGGGGGGGGGGACAGGGGGGACACGTCCCCCCTCTGTTTTGAGAGGTGGGGACAATCCCCCCCATTTTTTGTAATCCGGATTTTAAAACCGGTGAAATCTCCGCTTTCCGCGAGACAGTGGGGGTGGGACTGAGTATAGAGTGCGATGATTGGAGGAGGGAACCATGCCCCGGGTTACAATGGCAGCCCTGGACACAGACCTGCGCCTCATCCGCAGCCAGGATCGATCCCGGCCGGCTCTCCGGCGCTGCAATCGCTGCCGAACCGCCACTGGACCATCCCCGTCCCCACCCGAGTGCCCCCTCCCCCCCACCCCACCACGCCCTGGGTGGCCAGAGACGTTGGGAGTCAGATGGGCGCGGTGCCCCCAAGCCCACAGGCAGCGCAGAGAAGCAGCACTAAACCCGGCTCAACTCTACCTCTCCCGCCGGGTTAACCTACAGCCCTGCCTGGACTTAAGGGAAATATGGCCCAGGCTTACAGCCAGTGCGGAGAAGCAGCGCTAGCTCCACGGCTCCGGACTGGTATTCCGTCAATCCAGGCAGGGCTGTAGGTTAACCCGGCGAGACAGGCAGAGTGAGCTGCATTTAGCACTGGATTGAGCTGTAATTACCATTCACAGGCCCACGGCAGAAGCCTTCGAAGCCTCGCGTGTGTGTGCGAGTGTGCGTATGCGCGTGCGGCCGCCAAGAAATTGTGTCCCCCCTGTCCCCCGGTCCCCTCCATATTTTGATAGCGATTTCCGTCACTGCATCTATGCAATTTAGATTATTCTCAATGCCCCACCTTTTCTAGTTCTGAGGAAGTAGAGGCATTGGTGTTCTTTCTTGGCCATAGGTTCAATGTGAATAGTTCAGGACAAATTGTTGGTGATATTTAAGCTTAGCAACTTGAAGCTCACAACCATCTTAACTTTGGCACCCATGATCAGAATGGGGGAAGGTACACCAGCTAGTTTCCTGAAGTCAATAACATGCTCTTCTATCTTGCTGTTCTTGAGGGAGAAGTTGTGGTCTTGACACCATATTATTAAGCTCTCCTTCCTGCACTCCTTCTCGTCATTGTTCGAGGCACGACCCACTACGGTGATGTAATCTGTGAACTTGTAAATGGAGTTAGAGCAGAACTTGGTGGCAGAGTCTTGTGTGTATAGGGTGTTACTCCAGCTTTTTATGCCTATCTTTGTTTTAAAGCAGCATATGCCGTTCCTCCCGACACACCTATTCATGGAAAGATTTTGCTATATTTGTGTAAATTTGAAGGTACATATTTTCAATACAAATTTTTCTTTGAAACAAACAGATTTGACTTCTACAACAACCTACAACCACTCTTTTTATTTGGTTGATTTGAATTACTGTGCAAATAAGTCAATAAATGATCCTAGGAGATAAAATAAAGTGCAGGTGCTGATTAACAAAATAGAGCCAATTTCATTAAAAACTGGTTTCAAATTTGATTGGTCACTGCCCCCAAACTTTCCTCAATTGTTCTAACTGCATTGCTGCATTTTATCCAGCTTTCTATTGCACAGTTCCAGTATTGTATTTTTTATTCTCAATCCTCATTCATTCTAATTGCTTCTGCACACGTATCATCTGTGATTAACAAGACTTTAGTATTCTCCCACAGTCAGTAGCGCCACCAGTTGCATCAGTCAACGTCCATTGCTCTTTACCTTAATACAGGCACCTCTGTTCTCTCCACCCTTTCATCTTTGCAAGTTAAATTATTCTAAATTTCTCACTTTTTCTAACTGTTGAAAGGTCATCACCTTGAACATTTAATTCTGTTTTCTTTCCTCAGTTTCCAAACCCGCTGAGCAATTTCAGTTGTTTTTTGTTTTAGTTTGGTTCCTCTGAGTATCAAGTAACAGAGAAGAATGGTGGCTTAATAGGGCTCAGCTACGCCAGCTAATAATGGCAGAACAGGTTTAAGTGGAATAATTACTTTATTATGTACTCATGGGGAAGCATGACCAAGAAGTACAGCAGCTTGTTCGGTTACTGTTTCTTTCAAGAAAGGGACTAGCAGATTGGGAAAGAGAAGAGTACAATCATTGAAACTGGCCACTAATTTTGATTACAAATTAATTACTTCTCTTCAGCCAATAAGGTAAAACTTTGAAAGCAGTGACTGTGATCTGAGACTTCAAACGTGGCGAATTCAGTATATAGGAAACATGAGCAATGATCTATGTAAGCTATAGAAATTTTTGTTGCAGAACCATATGTATAGAACCACAGTGCCCATCAAGGACGTTTTTTCAGCCTCTTGTTATACTCCCTACACATTCATGACTGTGCAGCCAAATTTTACTCTATCTTATTTACAAGTTTGAGATGACTCCATCTCGTCAAGCAATGACGAGATGGAGTACAGGAAAGAAATAGAGAGCTTAGTAACATGGTGTCTAAAGAACAGCCTCTACCTCAATGTCACCAAGATGATGGATCTAGTTATTGACTTTGGGGATCAATTCAATTAGCTCAATTGAATCATTGAAGACCAAAGAAGTTCAGCACGACTGCAACAACTCTGCAATTCCATGAATTCCATAGGAAGCATCCTTTTGGGATGCAGCATAGCTTGGCTTTGTAACCAGACCACAAGAAATTGCAGTGAATTATGGATGTTGCCCAGTCCATCACTTAAACCATCAACTCCATCTATCGCTCACATTGCCTTGTGAAAGCAGCCAAAATAACCAAGATTTTATATGACCAGTTGCTAAACACTTTAACTCCCCCTCCCTTTCCCACACTAACTTTTCCGTCCTGGGCCTCCTCCATTGTCAGAGTGAGGCCCAGCGCAAATTGGAGGAACAGCACCTTAAATTTCGCTTAGTCTGCTTACACTCCAGCGGTATGAACATTGACTTCTCTAACTTCAAGTAACCCTTGCTTTCCCTCTCTCTCTCTCTCCATCCCCTCCCCCTTCCCAGTTCTCTGACTACATTTTATCTCTGTTTGCCTTCTCCCAACTAACAATGATCTATTCTACATTTTCCTTGATCTTCATTCCCTTTGTAATGTTTTCACACCTTACATTTCCTTATCTATGTGCCTCACACTCCCCTGACATCAGTCTGAAAAAGGGTCTCGACCCGAAACGTCACCCATTCCTTCCCTCCAGAGATGCTGCCTGTACTCCAGCATTTTGCATCTATCTTCAAAACTATCAAGAACCATTTTCACCCCACTCATTACCTCCTCTCCACTTTCCCGTCAGGCAGTGTAGTCCCAATCTCCCACCCTACCTCATTACGGACCTTGTGTTTTTTTACATGCACTTTCTCTGTAACTGTAATGCAATAATAACGCTGTTACACTACATTCTGCACACTAATAGTTCCCTTTTTGCACAATTTGTTGTACTTGTGTGTGGCTTGACTTTACTCGTACAGTATAATTTGAATGGATCGCACACTAAAACAATTGTTTTCACTTATCTTGATGCACATGACAATAATAAACTGATATCATTTCTAATAGAGAGACGAAAGATATTACTACTAAATTTAGGGGTTGCTAAGGATGGAAATGATAAATCGGTTTGAAATGTAACGGGAAAGGAGGGTGGAGGCAAAAGAGATGAACTGTTGTATTTGGGCCAGGGACACAGGTTTCGAGGGGCAGTTGCAATTAAACTGGAGGGGACCTAATATCCTCGCAAGAAGGTTTGCTAGTGTTATACAAGAGAATTTAAACCAGTGGTAATGAGGTAGGAACCAGAGCACCAGATCAGCAAGCGGAGGGACGAATGCAAAGTTAGTCATTATGACAACTATGTCTGAAAGGAAGAACAAGCAGGGGCATGGGCTGATGGGCTGAAGTGTTTCAATGTAAGGAGTATTTAGAGTAGAGTTGATGAACTAATGGGCCTGTCCCACTTAGGCGACTTTTTAGGCGAGTGCAGGAGACTTTGCGCTTGCCACATGGTCGCCACATGTGGTCCCTGGTGAGTCTTCTTCATGGTCGCGAGGAGTTCCTGCATTCTAGGAACTAGTCGCGGCCTCAGTATGGCTGCAGCAAATCTTTCAACATGTTGAAACATTTTCTGTGACCAAAAATTGGTCGCCATGGAGAAAATCGATTATCCTGTAGTTGTAGGTGCAGTTGTAGTGGGGTCACCATGTAGTTGTAGGTAGTCGTAGGTAGTTTTAGTTAATCGCCTTTGCAGATCAGGCATTTTCATTGGCTCATTGAGGGGAAAAAAACGTAAGCAGGAGTTTTCAGAACCAAGGATAACCGATCGGTAATGTTGAATGTCCGACGAACTTCACAGCTGTGTATCTCTGGCTTATTAAAAGTTGTCTGGCTTCTTAAAAGTTCTCTCCACTCCTTCTCCCCCCTTCTCCCCCCCTCTCCCCCTTCTCCCGCTTTTAAAGGACTTACCATAAACTGTGCTAGCCGTCTTAATTGCAGCGCCAACCTTCCTGTTCATCGCGGTGTATGTCTATATCACCTTGGCTTTGCACTGTGTGAATTTCAGACAGGGCTCCCCCGCTTTCGCGATGTGTTTGTGAGTGTGTGTGTGTGTGTGTGTGTTCCACTCTGACAGTCACTGTTCCAGTTCCTAGTTTTTCAGGAGACAGCCGGCAACTTAACAGTTGCCGGCAGTCCGCTGAAAAATTGCCTAAGTGGGACAGGCCCATAAGTGTCTGGATCTCTGCATGGAACAACGATGTTGTGACTATTACACAGACTTGCTTGTGAAAGGAACAGTGCTGGCAGCTCAATGTTCCAGGGTTTTTATATTTCAGATGTGATAAAGAAGGAGGTAATCTACTAATTAGGAAGAATGTCAGGTTTCTGCTCCCATACGTGACAAGTATTTGTTGTTTTGCATCTTAAGAGGTAGTGTCCCAAAGTTGTGTTGGGGGGGGGGAGGGTTCTCTCCAACCCATTTATATTTTACTAGACAAAACTCCGAGAAGGACAAGCGGATTATGTTGCTGGAGAACCGGGTGGCTGATCTGGAGCAGTACACCAGAATGAACGATATAATTGTCACTGGTCTGGAGACGAAACCCCGCTCATAAGCACGGGCGGTGACAACGCAGAACGAAGGGGAGACGAGCGAGCAGGACGCTGCATCTGTGGAGCAACAGGTGACGGCGTTCCTCCACTCAAAAGGGATTGAGTTGGACAGGGACAACATCGAGGCTTGTCACCCGCTCACACGGAGAAGTAAGACGGATAAACCAGCCATAATAATTCGGTTTGCTAACAGGAAGCACAAAACTGAACTGCTGAAACAGGGAAGACGGCTAAAAGGCTCGGATGTGTATTTGAACGAACACCTGACAAAGAAAAATGCTGACATCGCCAAAAAGGCCCGACTCCTGAGAAAGCAGAAGAAAATTCAATCTACATGGACTGCAAACTGCAAAATATTCATCAAGCTGAACGGACCACCAGAACAAGCCAAAGTATTAGTCATTAGGGACCTGGATGAACTGGATAAATACCAAGGTGACAAACCACAACAAGGTAATGGAATACATTTAGTAGTAAATAAAGAATATATAAAATAAAAACCACAACAATGATAATTCCTGACAAAAAAATATATCTCTATCAGGACTAGAAACCTTTGCATATACAGAGCATAACACACATGACATAGAAAATGATATTGATCCGGAAAATAAATTACTTAACAATATCAACAACAGCTGCAGTTATTACACAGATGAGCACTTCAATATAACTTTCCAATCAGAACATAATATATCAATTATCCACTTTAATAGCAGGTCTATATGCCAACTTCCGCAACATAAAAGGATATTTAAGACAGTTGAAGAACCCATTTAACCTGATAGCAATATCAGAGACCTGGATCAGCCCTGAGAAAGGTGTGGACTTTGACATGGATGGCTATGAACTGAATTATAAAAACAGAAGGAAAATAATTGGAGGAGGTGTGGCGATCTATGTGGATAAAAGACTGAAATATAAGGTGGTGGAGAACATGACAACAGCTGTTGACGATTTGTTGGAATGTATTACAGCAGAAATTTGTATGGAAAAGACCAAAAATGTTATTGTGAGCTGTATATACAGAGCTCCCGGATCCAGTATTGAAATATTTAAAGATTGGATGGAAAACATGTTTACAAAATCATTACAAAAGATTATGTTCATCTGTGGGGATTACAATATTGACCTGTTGAATCCAAAAAAGCATAAAATGACAGAAGAATTCATCAATACTATGTACAGTGTGGGTTTATATCCTACAATAACCAGACCTAGTAGAATTACTTCTCATTGTGTGACATTAATAGACAACATATTCACAAACATTATGGAAAACAATACTGTAAGCAGACTATTATACAGTAACATCACTGACCATTTACCTGTTTTTATTGTTTATCACTGTAGTTATAGGAAACCTAAGAACACCAGTCATTTCAAATACAAAAGGGTGAGAACCGAAGAAAACATAAATGCATTTAAGAATGAATTACTGAAACAGAATTGGAGGGTAGTATATGAGGGTGAAGATGTCGACAAAGCATACAATGGATTTCTAAATATTTTTAAATCACTTTATGACAAAACTGTCCTGTGAAACAATATAGTGATGGACAAAAACAAACAAATAGTCCATGGATCACTAAGGGTTTAAAAAATGCCTGCAAAAAGAAAAACACACTATATAGACAATTCATAAAATATCGAACTTCAGAAGCAGAAAATAAATATAAAAAATATAAGAATAAATTAACCAATATTATGAGGATATGTAAGAAAGAATACTATAGTAAAATATTAGAGAATAATAAAAACAATATGAAATGTTTATGGAACGTGCTAAATAGTATTATTAGAAATGGATCAAAAATACAGGCTACCCTGAGTATTTTATTGAGGAAGACAAGACAATAAATAATATGGATGATGCGGTTAATGGTTTTAACAAATTCTTTGTAAATGTGGGACCAGATTTGGCAGAAAAAATAATGACTTAGAAACAAAAGAAGGGGCGGATACTGATCTTTGGGATAGAAATACTAGCTCTATCTTCCTTGGAGCAGTCGAAGGAAAATAAATCATAGACATTGTAAGAAAATGTAAAAGGAAATCCTCTACTGATTGGAATGATATTGATATGATTATAATAAAAAACGTTATTGAGGAAATTGCAGAACCATTAACACATATCTGTAACTTGTCTTTTCAATCCGGTAAATTTCCGAACAAAATGAAAATAGCAAAAGTAATACCATTATATAAAACTGGGGATAGACACCATTTCACAAATTACAGGCCTGTTTCTTTACTCTCCCAATTCTCCAAGATCCTTGAAAAACGTTTTACAGAAAGACTTGACAATTTCATTGAAAAACATAAGCTTTTGGTCGACAGTCAATATGGATTCCGGACAGACAGATCAACATCTATGGCACTAATGGAACTAATCGAGGAAATCACAAATTGCATAGATAATAAAAAACTTGCAGTGAGAATATTCATAGACTTTAAAAAAGCATTTGATACCGTAAATCACGACATTTTACTCATGAAACTGGATAGGTATGGCATCAGAGGGGTTCGATTGGATTGGGTGAGAAGCTATTTAAGAAACAGGCAACAATTTGTAGAAATAGGTGAACATAAATCAACTTGCATGAACATAACTTGTGGAGTACCTCAAGGGTCTGTGTTAGGTCCAAAGCTTTTCATAATATACATTAACGACATATGCAGAGTATCAAATATACTGAAATTGATTATATTTGCCGATGATACGAATATTTTTTGTTCCGGTGACAATTTGAAGAAGCTTTTGTGAAATTATTTTTTATTGGAGGTAGATACATATCATATTAAAATCGATACCAGTATTACATTTTTAAATTACTAATATCATCCATTATTATTACAATGTCTCCAATACTTTTTTCTTTTTTTTTTAAACTAAATAGAACTAAAAAGATATAGATGAAATAAAGAAAGAAAGAGAAAAAAGAGAAGAAAAAAAAAAAAAAAAAAAAAAGATAATAAAGAAGAATGGAATAATTTACTACGATAAAAAACTTCATTCGAGATATATTCGTACATTTCAGAGTATAACATTTCATCTATTCCTTGGCACGGGTGTTAGTCAGGTTCTTGTGCTGAACCATTCTGACCCTTTAAATAGTCAATAAAGGGAGACCATGTTCCGACGAATAGTTCCTGTTTGTCCAACAGGACAAGTCTAATTCTTTCCAAGTGTAAGGTCTACGTCATTTCTATAATCCACATTTTAATTGTGGGGGTTATAGGGCCTTTCCAAAATTTTAGAATTAATTTTTTCCCAGTTATTATACTATAATCAATAAAGTTTCTTTGAGTTGATGTAAATGTTTGATTTAGTTCTAATGTTCCAAGTATTATTAATTTTGGATCCGGGTCCAATTGAATGCTAGTCACTTTAGAATTATTGTGAAAATATTTACCCAGAAATTTTTAATTTTTATGCAATTTGCAAACATATGAGATAAGTTAGCTTCTAAATGTTGACATTTATCACATATTGGTGAGATATGTGGGAAGATTTTATTTAATTTTGTTTTAGAATAATGTAACCTATGTATTACTTTGAATTGTATTAGAGAATGTCTGGCATTTAATGAACATTGATGTATGTTGTAAACTTTCTTCCCAAGTATCTTTCGTTATTATTTGATTTAGTTCTTTTTCCCAAGTTTGTCTGTGTAAGTCCGTCAATGGAATATCACTGTCTAATAAAATATTATATATATAAGATATTAGTTTTTCTGTATTAGGATGTTTATTCCAACAGTCGTCAAAAATTTCTGAATTTCTAATTCTAAAATTTCGAGTATTTGCTTTTACGTAATCTCTAAGTTGGAGATATCTGAAAAAATCATTTACTTGAAGTCCATAAATCTGTTGCAACTCCTGAAATGAGAGAAAAGTGCCTTCCTTATAAAGTTGTCCCATCTTTTTAATTCCATAGTTTTTCCATTGTGTGAAACCTTTGTCCAACCATGAGGGCTTAAACAAAGGGTTATTCGCAATTGGAAGAAAAGTGATAAATTATCTAGTTTTAATGTCTTTTTTAATTGTTTCCAAATTCGCATAGTACTATATATTATAGGATTTTCCCTATAATTTTTTTAATTTAATTTAGAAGTAGCAAATAGTATCGAGCCGATTTCAAAAGGTGAGCAATCTTCCTTTTCCATTTTTAACCAATCTGGTTGTTGATCTATTTCTTCCAACCAAAAATTCATATTTTTAATGTTAACTGCCCAAAAATAAAACAAAAAGTTTGGTAAAACCAAACCTCCATTTATTTTTGATTTGCACAGATGTTTTTTGCTTATCCTATGATTCTTATAATCCCAGATAAAGTCACTGACAATGGAATCTAACTTTTTAAAAAAGTTTTTTGACAAATATATCGGATTGTTTGAAAAAGGTATAATATTTGCAGTAAGAAAATCATTACTGATTGTTATCTGTCCACCATTTTAGTTCCATTATGGCTTCGATTGGTAGCTTCATTGGTCTGTCAAAATGACCAGCATTAACTATGAGTGCTCGTATTTTTGCCCTCTGTAAATTTTGATAATGTAAAGGTCCAAATTGTGTGGCTGGAAAGGCAGCCACTATTTTGCCAATTATTCTTGCTACCAATCTGATGGATGGTTTACTGATGAGGGTATTGCAAGCCTCTATTAAGGCTATAGTCTTTTCCTTAGGCAAAGTCACCAACATGTGAACTGAGTTAATGGTGAACCCCAAATAATCCATTGTGGTGGAAGGGTTTAATTTAGATTTAACTGGATGGATGATAAACCCGTTTAAAAAAAAAAAAAAATTGTTTTGTGGCTGTTACCGTTTCTTTGGCCAATTCCAAAGTTTTGCCCACAATGAGGATGTCATCTAGTTATGCCATCACCATGTGTTTTTCTTTCCGCAGAAACGATAGAGCTGGTTTCAAAATTTTAGTGAACAGCCTAGGGGCTGAGGTTAGCCCATTTGGTAGTGCTCTGTACTGCCAGAGCTGTCCCATCCAGTTGAATTTTAAATAACATCTGTGGTCACCTCATATAGGGACTGAATAGTAAGCATCTTTTAAATCGATGCTAGCCATGAAGTAACCTTTGGAAATCAATTGTTTAGCAGTAACAAAGGTTTCCATTGTGAAATGAATATATTGTACAAAAGTATTCAAATTTGTCAAATCTATGATGATGCGACAACACCATCTTTTTGGTTTTTGGTAAAGATATTGGACACAAATTCCAGCGATTCGTGTTGGGTTTTTTCAATTACCCGTTTTGCGTAAAGCCGCTCCAGTTCAGCATGTGCTTCTGATTTTTCTTTACCTGAAAGTACGAACATTCGGTTCGGTACATGCTGAACTGGAGGGCTATGTTTGTGTATAAATTCTATGGTATATCCCTGGATACTGCTTAAAATATAAGTGTCTGTAGTTAACATACTCGATTCATCCAGAAAGAAGTGTAATCTCCCACCAACCTCCATACTCCCTGCAATTCGTAAGGAACCAGACCCACCTACCTCCATAGTTACCAGTGGCTGGTTTACTTCCTTTTGTGAATCCTTCGTGGAGGTTGAGGCGCCGGCGTCTGGGTTTGTGGTTGGGTTGGCGTTGGGGGTTTGCGCATTTTCCACGAAGGCCGGTCTGGGCCATGGCCTAAAAAGACCCATGTGCAGTGTACCTGGCCTTTGAGCTTTCACCAGTTTGTCTTGTTCTACTGGTGGGTGCATAAGGGTGCTGTTTATGACCATAGTAGGGTTTTGATGATGTCGCTTTGATGAGCCCCAGGGTTTTTGCCTCCTCATCGAGCTCTTTGACTTGTTTGGATAGGTTACCTCCAAATAGTAAAATTGGTGGTTTTATGTTGCCAGGTTTGCACAGACCTGCAAATTTCGGGTTTAAAGCAGGTCGAATGGCACTCTTCCTGATGACGTTAATTTCGTATTGTGTATTACAGAGCAGTGCCAGTGCATCCTGTTGATCCTGCGACATCTCCTTTTCATCTACTGTCCGGGCGAAAGCTGTTATTCCCGTTGTTAGGAGCTTTAGTACTTTTTGGAGTTTGACATCCATGCCTCTAACTCCTGCTCCGACGTGTTTCCATATGCAATTATTTACAATGGGAACATTCAGGGATGTACAGTTCCCTGGTCGCAAATGTCTTGCCGTGGTGTCCAATATAGCCTGTTCCTGTAGCTGCTTAAATTACATATAGTCAATACTGGCAGCTAGTTTCGGTTCCAGGTTTTGGCCAGTTTGGTCTGGCTGTACGAATTGGGACACCATGTCCAGTAGATTTTGGTCTTCCTGCACCCCTCGCACACTTGATGTTTGTTCTGGAAACCCCTCTTCAGGGTCAGCCCAGAATTGACCCCCAGTACTCCCCTCTGACGAGGGAGATGCACTGTGCAGACCTACAAGAGGTGCTGCTGTGGGTATAATAAATTGCCCACAGTGACTAGACTCCATCTCCCGGAGCCTGTCACGTTGGAGCATTTGCTCCATAAGCCGCTCCATCCGGCTCCTGCGTTCACGGTCGCTGGCCGCTCGCAGCTGCTTCCTTACCGCCTTACTTGCCTCAACCTCCATGAAGGCAAAAATACGAGCACTCAAAGTTAATGCTGGTCATTTTGACAGACCAATGAAGCTACCAATCGAAGCCATAATGGAACTAAAATGGTGGACAGATAACAATCAGCATTGTTCCAATCCAATCGTTATCAGCAACCCTTCTATGGTGCTACAAACGGATGCCAGTGCACTTGGTTGGGGTGCTACCAATTCCATCTCCAGCTGTAGGGCCTAAAGTCATATTGTTCTGGGTTATGTCACCAGCATGTTAGACTACAGATTGACAATACCACGGTGGTAGCATATATCAACCACATGGGTGGAAACAAATCGATATCATGTGACAAGCTGGCCAACACAATTTGGCAATGGTGTATCCAGAAAAATATTTGGATATCAGCCACTTACCTACCAAGTAAACTAAATTCAGTGGCAGACACCAGGTCACGCAAATTTAATGAAAATACCAAATGGATGTTGGATAAAAAAGTATTTGCTGATATTACAGCATGGTATGGAACACCAGATATCGATCTATTCGCATCCAGGCTTAATCACCAGTTATCAAACTATGTTTCATGGGAACCAGATCCTGGGGCAGCGGCGACAGATGCATTTTCGCTGCATTGGGGGGAAATTGTTTATTTATGCATTCCCTCCTTTCTGCCTCATCAGTCGGGTATTAAGGAAAATACAGCAAGACTCTGCGTCTGGTATTTTGGTAGTACCCGATTGGCCTACTCAACCATGGTTCCCTGTGATATTCGACATGGTATTAGAACCATGCATCACCATCTGGCATAGACCAGATTTACTGGTTCATCCCGTAACAAGGGAAAGCCACCCATGTCATAACCATATGAACTTATTAATTTGTAGAGTCTAAAAGTACCTCTACTGCAACTGGGACTGACGGACCGAACAGTGAACATTATTTCAGCGGCCCACAGACAGTCCACCAAAAAACAGTACCTGGTATACATCAGGAAATGGGAGATGTACTGTCACAGAAACAACATCACCTACACATCCATGAACATCCTGTCTGTTCTGGAATTCCTGGCAGGCCTCCATTACGATGAGGGGCTCAGTTATAGTGCCATCAACTGCGCCAGAAGTGCCCTGTCAACATATCTATACCAAGGAACAGAGCGTTATTATGTTGGAACTCACCCCCTGGTAACAAAACTTATGAGAGGAATTTTTAATATCAATCCCCCAAGAACCAGGTACTCCCAAATATGGGATGTGAGTATTGTCCTGATGATGCTAAGGAATTGGTCTCCAGCAAAACTCTGTCCCTACAAAGACTGACACTGAAAACAGTCATGCTGATGGCATTGGTCACGGCACAAAGGGTACAGACATTACATAAATTAAGACTGGACAACATGACTTCTTCATCTGGACATATAACGTGTCATATTTATGAATTAGTCAAGCAGAACAGACAGGGGTCAGCAGGCCTCAATATAGAATTTAGGGCTTACCCGACAGATGATCGTCTCTGTATAGTAAGACATTTACTGCCATATATGGAGAACACGAAAATCATCAGAGGCAAAGAGATGGCACTATTAATCAGCCACAAGCAAAAAAGTGACGGTCCAGACCATCTCAAGATGGCTGAAACAGGTTCTATTAAAGGCTGGGGTGGATACTAACATTTTCAAATCTCATTCCACCAGGGCTGCAGCTACATCGGAAGCTATGCAGTTGGATGTTCCGATGGACCAAATCCTCAAGACAGCAGGATGGTCAACGGAGAAACCTTTCCAACTATTTTATCATAAACCAGTAATTAAATCTGGAACGTTTGCAGAAACAATTTTAAGTTCTGTAATATAATTTCACCCCATAAATAGGGGCTATAATTTGGTGTTAATAACTTTATCATGGATTTCAATGTCGTATTCATGTCTAAACATGTTAACACAATTCCTCCCATAGTCATTAAGGCAGATGTGATGCATGGACTCGTTTCCACGGCATGAAATTACTAGAGCTTTGAAATCTTCACGTAGTCACTGTCGTGACTCCGAAGTAAAATAGTAAGATTAAACGAGAACTTACCAGTTCGAAGTTTGATCATTATTTTATGAGGAGTACGTTGAGGGAATACGTGCCCTCCGCTCCCACCCTTGATCATATACTCAACTGGTATCATCTTTTCTAATTTTACTATGTTCAGTCATTACAGTTATCTGTGATTTCACACCGCTGCTTTGAAGAATGACACGCATGCGTCCTGGCGGGGTTCTTCCGGAAGTGGCGGCGCGGCACTGGCTGCAGCGGCTCATCGGCAGTCCTGTTTGTTTGTGTTTTTTGTGTTGTTTATTTCGTTTTGGTTAGTCTAGTTTTTGGATTTTAGTTTGTGTTTTGGGGGGGTGGGGGGTTGTAACGGGGTTTGCAGTCTCTCCTTGCGGGGGAATGTGACTTTTTGTCGTATTCCCCTTCTCTGCCTCCGTCTGCGCTGAGGCCTAATGGAGGTGGCGACCTCGAGGCTCCGGAGGCAGAGCCCGTCAGGACTCGCCCTAAGCTCGCTCCCGTGAGGGTGGTCCGGCTCAGGGCTGGAACAGTGCTCCCGTGAGCGCCCAAGTCGGGGCGGCCCGGCCCGAGGGAGGTTCGGCGCCCAAGTCGGGGCGGCCCGGCCGGAGGGAGAAGCGACGCCCATGTCGGGGCGGCCCGGCCCGGGGGAGGTTCGGCGCCCATATCGGGGCAGCCCGGCCCGGGGCTGAAGATGGCACGGTACTCACGTGAGAGTGGCTGGGACGGTGTTCTGGCGGTGGTGGCCTGAGCCCGGGGTTCGGCCGCGGGCCAGCGGCTGCGTCTGCAGGACTGGTGGGCGGCAGCTTCGACCACCCCGGGCCGCGGGAAACATCGCCCGGGGGGTATCGCCTCAGCGCAGAGGGAGAAGAGGAGGGAAGCGACTGCAGCCCTAAGACTTTTGCCTCCATCACAGTGAGGAGATGTTGGGTGGACTCACTGTGGTGGATGTTAATATGTGTTTATTGTTGTTTTATGTATGACTGTTGCAATTTCGTTCAGACTTCGGTCTGAATGACAATAAAGGGCTATCTAATCTAATCTAATCTAATTTTTATGGCATTAATTTTGCCAACCATTGAAATAGGAAGTGTTTTCCAATACTGAATATTCTTATGTACTTTATTCAGTAATGGGGGAAAGTTTGCTTTAAATAATGATGTACATATCTTAGTATTTAAATTTTTCATTTACTATTTTAAATGGAAATTGTTGTATTATATGTTTATTATGTTCCCTTATTGGCATAATTTCACTTTTATTCCAATTTATTCTGTATCCTGAGAGTGAACCAAATTGGGTTATTAGCTTTAATAAATTTGGAATACTAATTTCTGGTTTTGTAATGTAAATTAATACATCATCTGCGTATAAATAAATTTTATTCACTGTATCCTTTGTGTTATACCCATATATTTCCGGATGGGTCCTGACTCTTTCTGCGAGTGGCTCTATAACAAGCGCAAATAATAATGGAGACAACGGGCATCCTTGTCTACAACCTCTAGATAGGTTAAATTTAGATGATAACCTTTGGTTTGTTAATATTCTAGCCGTAGGGTTTGTATATAACAGTTTTATCCATGCACAAAATTTCTCGCCCAGCTGCAATTTTTCCATCACCGAAAATAAATAGGGCCATTCCACCTGATCAAAAGCTTTTTCAGCATCGAGTGAGATTATTGCTAGATCTTCATTAATATTTCTCTTTGAATATATTATATTAAATAATCTTCTTAGATTGTAATATGAATACCGCTTCTGAATAAAACCTGTTTGGTCAGGGTGTATTAGTTTATTCATCACTGTACTTAATCTGTGCGCTAAAATTTTTGTTAGTATTTTCTGATCTGTATTTAAAAGTGCAATTGCTCTATATGATCCTGGATCTTCCGGATCCTTATCAGCTTTAGGAATAAGTGTTATTATAGATTCATTTAAGGTGTCTGGAAGTTTCTGTTGAGTATAAATATGTTCATACAGCATTTGTAAACGTGGAGAAAGCAAATCATAATTTTTTTTATAGAATTCAGAGCCTAAACCATCTGGTCCTACTGCTTTAACATTTTTTAAAGATCCAATAGACTCTTCAAAATCTTTTATCGTAATCTCCGCTTCTAATAATTCTCTATCTTTTGAATCTAAACCTTTTAAATTAAATTTTTGTAAAAAATCTGCTATTCCTTCTGGTTGTACTACAGTTTTAGTTGAGTAAAGATTATGATAGTATTGGAGAAATCTCTTGTTTATATCCTTGGGCAATTTTAATAATTCTCCTGTATCTGCTCTAATTTTATGAATTATTTTTTCCCCCTCCATTTTTCGTAGCTGACGTGCTAATAGTTTTTGTGGTTTGTCTCCAAACTCAAAATGTAATTGTTTAGTATGTTGATGAAGTTTTATTACTTGTTCTGAATACATTTTGTTTAGTTTATATTTCAGTACAGCAATTTTGTTATGTTTTAACGTAGATGGCATTCTCGCATTTTCTATATCTAGTTGCTTTATTTCCCTTTCCAGTGTTTGTTGTTTAATCCGGTTCTCTTTGTTATAAAATACTTGGGCAGAAATTAATGCGCCTCGGACAAACGCTTTGAATGTTTCCCAAATAAGAGAGACAGGTGTGTCAGGGTTGTCATTTGCCTCGAAAAATGTTTGCATCTGTTTAATAAGATATTCCTGACATGATCTTTCATTCAATATTTGTGGGTTAAATCTCCAATATGTATGTTTCTCAGACATTCCATTTAATTTAATCATAAATGTTACCGGTGCGTGGTCTGAGATTATAATATTATGGTATTTTGAGTTATACGTAAATGGGATAAACGTGGAGTCGACTAAAAAATAATCTATTCTTGAGTATGTTTTATGTACCGGTGAGTAAAATGAGTATTCCCGTCCAGTTGGGTTTTCAATTCTCCAGACATCCTTAATATTAGTGGTATTAATAAATGAATTTAAAAATACACTTGATTGAGATTTTACTTTTTTTTGCCTTGATGATCTATCTAAATAAGATACAAATAATGTACAATTGAAATCTCCTCCAATTATTAATTTATATTGTGTAAATTCTGGGATTATATTAAATGTTTTATTAAAAAACATAGGATTATCAAAATTAGGTCCATATACATTAAGAAGAATCACTTTTATCCCATTTAACTCTCCAACTAATATAATATATCTAATATCTATATCCGCTATTGTTGATGAATGTGTAAAAGGTATTCCTTTACGAATTAATATTGCAACTCCTCTGGACTTGTGTGGCATGATACGATTCAGCAATCCACTTAGCTTTAAGTCTATATTGTGATTCCTTTTTAAGGTGTGTTTCTTGGAGGAATATTATATCTGTCTTGAGTGAATTTAAATGTGTTAAAACTTTACCTCTCTTAATTGGTTCATTAATTCCCTTAACATTCCAACTACAAAACGTTATTCCTTCACCCCCTCTTGTCATATTACCATCTTGCATATTGTTTCTAGGGTGGTCTATAGCCGAGCAGAAGGTACAACACATAAAACCTGACCTTGTCCCCGAACCTCAGATAGATGAATTTTAAATAACATACTTCGCTCCTCCGAACACATCTCCTTGAATTAACCTTGTAGTTCCATTCAAACTTAAAATTATAACAATAATTAAAGTGAAAAAAGTGATATAGATGATTAGTATAGGGTGAAAGAAAAAAACCTACAACTACAATTAGTGTAGTTAGTGTTAGCCACACTAGCATGGCTAGAATTCTAAGGACTTCCGTAGCCTTTGGAAAAGAAAAAAATCCTAGCGCCGCGCTAAAATTTTTTTTTTTTAAAAGATGATATTTCTAACAATCAAATAACTTCTTTGATAAACATCAGTAAAAGTTAACAACGTTATTATTCTCTAAATACCATATTAATATCTTCTTTAAGTATGTATTTTTAATTTTTAATTGAAAAATAAAGAGGAAAACCATCAACCCTTATTAATACATGGGCTAAATTACCTCTTACTTATATTCCTATGGAATATATGTATGTAATCTATTTCTACGTTAACCAGAAACTGTTAGTTATTAATCATTGTTATTATTCATACACGGTAAAAATATTTATGAATAATATAGATTTAGTAATTTTAATAGTAATAATGATATTTAATAAGTATTAGTAGTTACATGTATGGTTAAATATGAAAATACTAAATAATAATAGTGATTAGTAACAATTGATCATAACTGTGATATTATTGTTCTTAGAATTTATACTAAACGCGAAGAATGAATAATTTAAAAAAAATTAGAGATATTAGGAGAAATTAAAAAAAAAAAAAAAAAACGAGAATCAAAAAAACCCAGGTTTTCTCCAATGTCCATTTCAATTTTCAAACGTCCTTAAAGCTCTTAAAAGTACTTTAAAGATCCTTTTAGACCTGGCGAGGTCCCGTTATTCCTTGACTCCTGAGGAGTGATGTATATTGTTCAGTCTGCGGTCACATTCCCGATGCCTTTGGCGAATTCCAGTGCTTTTTCATGGTCTGTAAAAAATTGCTCCTTGCTCATGTAGGTGACTCTTAATGTTGCGGGATAAAGCAAGCCGTATCTCAAATTCGCTATATTCTTCAGTATTCTTTTTGTCTCAGTAAACAGCGCTCTTTTCTTGAAGACCTCCACCGGGTAGTCTCTGTAGATACTGATCCTCACTCCTTCAAAAGAGAGGTCTCTGGTACGGGCAATTTTCTTCATTATCTCGTCAAATTCATGATCAAGTTGCACCTTTACTATAATTTGTCTTGGGTAGGCATCATCTCGTGTATGACGCCCCTGCGCTCTATGTACTCGACCAAGTACAGGTTTTTGATCCAACTTTAAGGCTTTTTGTAGTAGATCTGCCACAAAATCCCGAGTGCCCATATCCCTCTCACTTCCTTCTTTCACACCTACAATTCTTAGGTTCTGGCGTCTTTGACGCCCCTCCAGGTCAATACACTTTCCACTTAATTTAGTCACCATTTCGGAGAGGCGTTGATTTTCGGTAAGGAGTCGATTTACAGTTTCCGCACTTGTCGCCACACATTTCTCAAGTTCAGTTATTGCTATAATATGTTGCTTCAGTGTCTGAAGGATAGGGT
>CM075977.1:41060788-41231468 GCA_038087875.1 Malacoraja senta | reverse complement strand
TCAGCAGTTAAATAGTGAAAATTGGTTTTAGAATGATGAAAACACGCTGTTTGAAGCTTTAATCCAACAAAAATTGAAACGAGATAGCAATAATAGTTAAATCTGCCTTTATTCTGAAAGTTATCAAGGAAGAAGAAATGTAAAAAAACGTTTCTCTGCTCCCGTCCTTAGATTGCAATATGTTAACACTGAGTATGAAAATAAGAAAAAATGTAATGTTCATTTTCGAAAAATAGCACTGTTTTAATTGAATAAAAGTAAATGTTTTATGTTGAAATAAGTGTTTGCATATATCTATGTTTATGTTCAGCAGGTTCTTGAAGCTCCTGCAGAGCAGACTCAAACACAGTACTTCCATATAGCAGAGTGTGAAGAGGATGTCCAAGGTGCCCAAGCAGCAGTGGCAGCTCTTCAGGACTTACGGTACAATACAGAGAATGGTGAGTTAAAACAGTGTAACTGTGGATATTTTCTGTTATAGTCATACAGCAGAGAAACAGGCCCTTCGGCCCAACTCATCCTTGCCGACCAAGATGTCCCATTTAAGCTTGTCCCGTTTGCCTGCACTTGATCCTTATCCCTCTAAACATTTCCTATCCATGTACCAGTCCAAGTCTTCTTTAAATGTTGTCATTATGAATATATAGTCATACAGAGGGGAAACAGGCCCTTCGGCCTAACTTTCCCACACCATGTCCCATCTACACTATCTACATTACTTGCCTGCGTTTGGCCCATATTCCTCTAAACCTGTCCTATCCATGTGCCTGTCTAATTGTCTCTTAAACGTTGTGATAGTCCGTGCCTCTACTAATCATCTTAGCCCCAGAGTACTTAAAAAGATTAGCATTTGGGTTCACAAGTGTAAAGCTATATTTTTAAAAAAATAGGTGGAAGGAGGAAGTGGGGAAGGGGAAGGGGGAAGTGGGTGAGAAACACTTCATTGAATTTCACGTTCATGTTTTGGGAGTAGAATTAGGCCATTCAGCCCCTCGTGTCTACTCCGCCATTTAATCAAGGCTGATCTCTGCCTCCTAATCCCATTTTCCTGCCTTCTCACCATAACCATTGACACCAGTTCTAATCAAGAATTTGTCTATCTCTGCCTTAAAAATATCCACTGACTTGGCCTCCACACCCATCTGTGGCAATGTTCCACAGATTAACTACCCTCTGACTAAAGAAGTTCCTCCTCACCTTTTTTAGAAAGGCACCCTTTAATTCTGAGGCTATTGACCTCTGGTCCTAGACTCTCCCACAAGTGGAAACATCCTTTCCACATCCACTCTATGCCTTTCAATTTATTCCTGTTGTTTCTTATTCTAGGAGATAGAATGGACTCAACAGCTGTGAACATTTTCCAGCAGATCATTGGTTTAACACCTGAGCATCACGATGGTGCTGTGGCTTCTGTAGTTACCATGGCACCTGGCACATTAACAGTGGTAGAACAAGTAAGTTCCCAATGTCCTTTATCTGGAATGAACTATCACTGCACTGTAATGTCAAATATAAAGTTCCATTCTGTCTTAATCTCAGAATGGTACCAACTGTTGCTTGAAAGTAGCATTTTTGTGACACACCAATGTGTATGTATGTTTATGTATAAGAATGGTTATGCAGCTTTTTTAACTTTAATGGCAGTTTGTATTATGCAAAGATGTAAGCATGGTGAAATGAGATGGACTGACCCAAGTGATTGGATAGCGGAGTCTGTCTTTGTTTAGTTTAGAGATATAGCGCGGAAACGGGCCCTTCGGCTGACCAGTGCCGCTCATTAACACTATCCTACACACAGTAGCGTCATTTTTACATTTATAGCAAGCCAATTAACCTACAAACCTGTACATCTTTGGAATGTTGGAGGAAGCCAAAGATCTCAGAGAAAACCCACGCAGGTCACAGGGAGAATGTACAAACTCCGTACCGACAAACTCCCATAGTCAGGATCGAACCCGGATCTCTGCCTCTGCCTCTCAATAGCTTTACCACTACAACACCCTGCTGCATTGATCTGGACCGGTTTGTAGCTCTTATTACAGGGTTCACTGCCCCGAAGGTGAATACCATTACTTACATCTTCCCCCCCCAGTGCACCCTCTCTCCGAGCACTCGCACCTTCTCCTCTCCCTCTCACGCCCTCTCTCTCTCACACCCTCTCTCATGCCCTCACTCTCTCACGCCCTCACTCTCTCTCACTCCCTGTCTCTTGCTCATGACTCTCTCTCTCACGCTCTCACTCTCTCTCACGCCTTACTCTCTTTCACGCCCTCACTCTCTCACGCCCTCACTGTCTCACAAACCCTCACTCTCGCACACGCCCTCTTTCCTCTCTCAGGCTCTCTCTCTCTATCTCACGCTCTCATTCTCTCACTCCCTCACACTCTCTCATGCCCTTTCTATCCCAAGCTCTTACTCATGACTCTCTCTCAAGCCCTCTCGCTCTCACACTCTCTCACATCCCTCTCAAGTCTCTCTTTCTCACTCTCATATCCCTCTTTCTCTCTCATGCTCTCGTTTTGCCTCGCTCTCTCTCCTGCCCTCTCTCCTGCCCTCTCTCCTTCCCGCCCTCCCGCCCTCTCTCTCTCCCGCCCTCTCTCCCGCCCTCTCTCTCTCCCGCCCTCTCTCTCTCCCGCCCTCTCCCCCTCTCTCTCCCGCCCTCTCCCCCTCTCTCCCGCCCTCTCTCTCTCCCGCCCTCTCTCTCTCCCTCTCTCTCTCTCCCGCCCTCTCTCTGTCTCGCCCTCTCTCCCGCATCTCTCTCGCCCTTCGTTCTCACCCTCTCTCCCACCCTCTCTCCCACGCGCTCTCTCCCGTCCTCTATCCCTCTCCCGCCTTCTATCATTTCGCCCTCTCTCCCACCATCTTCCCCACTCGCACTCTCTCTCCCACCCACTCTCTCTCCCTTTCTCTCGCCCTTTCTCTCTCCCGCCCTTTCTCTCTCCCGCCCTTTCTCTCTCCCGCATTCTCTCTCCCCGCCCTTTATCTCTCATGTCCTCTCACTCTCTCACGCCCTCACTCTCGCACGCCCTCACTCACTTTCACTCACCCACTCCCACCCTCTCTCTCCCACCCTCTCTCTCTCCCACCGTTTCTCTCTCATGCTCCCTCTCTCCCACGCCTTCTCATTCATGCCCTTTCATTCAGACCTTCTCCATGCCCACACCCTCACTCTCCCGCCATCTCCACTAAAGCCCACTCTCTCACACACACCCTCTCTCTTTCACACCCTCTCTCTCGCATGCCCTCTATCATTTCTCTCTCTCCCCTCCCCTCTCCCTCTCCCCCTCCCCCTCTCCCTCCCCTCTCCCTCTCTCCCGCTCTCTCTTCGTTTACAATCTCCTTCTCACATCTCATTCCCTCACAAACATATTTTATGACTGCACATACTGTCATAATCTGTACCACGTTCTCCATGCTGTCTCACATTCCCTCACTCAGTCTCACATTCCCTCACTCAATCTCACATTCCATCACCTGCTCCTGTCCTCCTTGTACCCTCTTGCGCGCTCTTGCATGCTCTAAGGCATGCATGACACACAAATGCCTCAAATGCCCGTAACCATATTCTTGTATGTCTCTCTTTCTCGTGTGCTCACTTTCTCTGTCACACACATGCCACCTTGGGCAATCATTTTCTTTTACACACCCACACAAACTAACATTCCCTCTCCTACGTCTTTCAGTCTATCTTGCACTCTGTCACACTATCCCATACATTTGCACACATAAACTTGCTATCTCACATATATTTTCATTCAGTCTCTTCAGCATTCACTTGCACTTTCTTTGTCTCTCATGCTTTCTCCTTTACTGATTCTCTTACAAGTTCATTACATTCATTTATGTATTTCTGTGCATGAAGTAATCGGCTGCATTATATCACTTTACCTCTATTTTTATTAATAAGCTAGACTAAGTGGCCAGTGTGGGGGGGGGGGGCTTTCTAGAGCGCTAGTATGGGTGTTGTGGGCTGAAGGGACAGGTTTCAGAGGGCTAGTATGGACATTGTGGGCCAAATGGATTCTTGGGCTGGCAGCTCAGTCACTCAGGCCTGGTGGGCTGGCAGCTCAGTCACTCAGGCCAGGTGGGCTGGCAGCTCAGTCACTCAGGCCTGGTGGGCTGGCAGCTCAGTCACTCAGGCATGGTGGGCTGGCAGCTCAGTCACTCAGGCCTGGTGGGCTGGCAGCTCAGTCACTCAGGCATGGTGGGCTGGCAGCTCAGTCACTCAGGCCTGGTGGGCTGGCAGCTCAGTCACTCAGGCCTGGTGGGCTGGCAGCTCAGTCACTCAGGCCTGGTGGGCTGGCAGCTCAGTCACTCAGGGCTGGTGGGCTGGCAGCTCAGAAACTGCCAGAAATTCTGTCCAAACCAGGTGAGAGAGAAGTGGGAGAGGGTGGAGAATCAATTTTAGATATTTTTCTGCAGATCACAGCAATGAAGGAGGAAAGTCTATCCTGGCCTGGATCTCAATGAAGGGAGGGAGGAAAATACTGGGGTGATGTTTAATCCTTGCAGGGGGAATACTTACTGATGGGCCGAAGGGACTCCTCCTGGGCTAGTACAGGCCTGATGGGCTGAATGGGCTCTTTTAAAGAGAAATCTGAATGAAATTTCAGTGAAAGGCACTTTGTCTGGACTTTTCCTGGCTGGCGGGCCTTTTGGGCCAAAATGCTCTTCCTGAGCTAATACGGGCATTTGGGGTAAAGGGGACTGGTTTATCGGCTAATAGGGGCCTTGTGGGCCGAAATTTGTGGTTTCAGGCAGGCCGAACAACTCATTTCATTTCATTTCCATTTCAATTCCAAGCACAGGGCAGGCCAAACAACTAATTTCATTTCCATTCCATTTCTAATGCAGTTTCAAGCACAGGCCAGGCCAAACAACTCATTTCATTTTCATTTCATTTCATTCCATTTCCATTGCAGTTTCAAGCACAGGGCAGGCCAAACAGCTCATTGCATTTTCATTTCATTTCCATTTCCATTGCAGTTTCAAGCACAGGGCAGGCCAAACAGCTCATTGCATTTTCATTTCATTTTCATTTCCATTGCAGTTTCAAGCAGAGGGCAGGCCAAACAACTCATTGCATTTTCATTAAGGGCTAACAAATCATTTATTGCAAGTACATTGCAGACTCACAGTTCAGTTGATTCACAGCTTAGAATCACAGTTGTGGCCCCTCCCTCGTGATCTTCCAGAGTGACTGACTCCCTCGTGATCTTCCAGAGTCACATCCAGGCATCTGGGGTTTTATAGTTCTGCCCCCCCCCCCCCCCCGGAAGCGGCATTACCTTCATCATGGTGATTGACAGGCGAGAGGACCAATCTACTGATCTCAAGATTTTTTAAACACTCATAATTTTTTTATTTTTCATCGATCCGAAAAATACTCGGAGCTGCCTCAGCGGAGGAGGACTTGTGAGTAGTAAGATGGCCAAAAATCATAGCGATATAGGGTCACGATTTTTCTAAAATCAATATACAGCGCAGACCAGAAGTGGTCAAGATGAGACTTTTAGTTATATAGATTTTGACCAGAGAGTGGAAAGAAATAAGATTTGCTATCAAATTGTAAAGTATAAAATACTGAAATACTGTGCCATATGTTCTTTACAAAGGCAATTGCTCTGTTAAATATCAGTATAACCATGATAGCATCTGCTACAATAAGGAAAAACAAACTGGAAAATAAAGGTGGAGAGAGAGAGAGAGTGCAGAGTCGGGGAGAGGGGCAACACGGACATTTATAAAGAGCCTGTAGCTCTACAAAATGACAAGAATCACATCCATTCAAGTAAGGGAGATTATACGTATGTTTGATGAACAAACCTTGGTCAAATAAGGCTTTTGAAGAATTGAGGAGGGAATGAGAAGGCCAAAGGCATGGAATTCCAGAGTAAGGGACAGAATTCCTTTAATGTCAGTAGTGAGGCACCAAAATCAGACATATACAATAGTGTAGGTTATTTCCACCATGCAGGTTGATTGGAAAGATTCTGCTATCTCAATTTGTAACAGTGAGCATTGAGATCACCATGTCAACTGATGTTCAGCGAATTCCACTTTAAGCAAATCAGTTTTCAAATCAAAATTGTCATTCAGTGGGGAGAGTCACCAGGAAACTCCTTTCCGAAGTACTCTACCACAAGCACACACTCTTTACACACATATTCTCCAATTGTGTGAGACACAATTCTCCATTTGTGTTGTACACACACCAACTCACACACTCACTCTCTGTCGTGCACAGACACACACTATGCCTCACGCTCACATCCACTCTCTGCCTCGCACACACTCACTCTGCCTCGCACACACTCACTCTCTGCCTCGCACACATTTACTCTGCCTCACGCACAGTCACTCTATCCCACGTACACACTCTGCCTCACGGACACAGTCACTCTCTGCTTCACGGACACACTCACTCTGCCCTCACGCACACTCACTCTCTGCCTCACGCACACTCACTCTCTGCCTCGCACACATTTACTCTGCTTCACGCACACACTCACTCTGCCTCACGCACACTCACTCTCTGCCTCACGGACACACTCACTCTATCCCACGTACACACTCTATCTCACGTACACTCTCACTCTCTGCCTCATGCACACTCAATCTGCCTCACACACACACTCTATCTCACGTACACTCTCACTCTCTGCCTCATGCACACTCAATCTGCCTCACACACACACTCTATCTCACGTACACTCTCACTCTCTGCCTCATGCACACTCAATCTGCCTCACACACACACTCTATCTCACGTACACTCTCGATCGCATGCACACACTCACTCTGCCTCACACTCACACTATATCATGTTCACCACCGGGTGGCGCCCGTAATGGCCGCCTTGCCAGTCTGTCTTGTCCCTTCTCTGTTTTTATTATTTAAGTATGTCTTGAATGTTTGTTTTAATGTCTCTTGGTATGTTTTATGTGGGGGATCGGGGGAAACCCTTTTCAGTCACCTCGATGGAGATGCGATTTTTCTCCGTCACATCCCCGCCCCTCCTTTGCGGCCGCCAATGTGGAGTGGTGCGACCTTTCCTGGAGACAGGTCCGGAGCTTTAAGGTGCGGAGCGGACTTACCATCGCGGAGCCTGGGATCTTTTGCCGAGGATCGCCAGTGTTGGAGCTCCGACCGCGGGGCCTGTGGACTTTAACACCGTGAAGCAGCAGTCTCCGGTAAGAAGCGGCCGACTCAGGATTCCACGGGAATTCGGAGTATTCCGATCCGTCCCGACGCCGGAGTTTCGATTATCCCGACGAGAGGGCTTGAACAGCGGACCGTCGGCAACGGCCCCGTTCAAAGGCCATGACCACGGGTGAACAAAGGAGGAAGATGACTGAACTTTATTGCCTTCCATCACAGTGAGGAAAGATGATTCCACTGTGATGGATGTTTATGTTAAATTTTATGTGCTGTGTATTTTTTCTTTTTACTTAGTATGGCTTTATGGTAACTCAAATTTCACTACACCAATTGGTGTATGTGACAATAAATGTTTATCTATCTATCTATCTTAATTGGTACATGTGACAATTAAATTGAATCTTGAATCTCTATCTCATGCACACTCTGCCTCAGGCACACACTTACTCTCTGCCTCACGCACACACTCACTCTATCTCACGTACACTCTCTATCTCACGGATACTCCCTGCCTCACGCACACACTACCTCTACCTCACCGCAGACTCACTCTCCTTTACCCATAGATATGACGTAATTTCATATTTGTCATTTAAAGGTATTTAATTTACAAGATACATAGAAACATAGAAATAGGTGCAGGAGTAGGCCATTCGGCCTTCGAGCCTGCACCGCCATTCAATATGATCATGGCTGATCATCCAACTCAGTATCCTGTACCTGCTTTCTCTCCATACCCCCTGATCCCTTTAGCCACAAAGGCCACATCTAACTCCCTCTTAAATATAGCCAATGAACTGGCCTCAACTACATTCTGTGGCAGAGAATTCCAGAGATTCACCACTCTGTGTAAAAAATGGTTTTCTCATCTCAGTCCTAAAAGATTTCCCCTTTATCCTTAAACTGTGACCCCTTGTTCTGGACTTCCCCAACATCGAGAACAATCTTCCTGCATCTAGCCTGTCCAACCCCTTAAGAATTTGTAAGTCTCTATAAGATCCCCCCTCAATCTTCTAAATTCCAGCGAGTACAAGCCGAGTCTATCCAGTCTTTCCTCATATGAAAGTCCTGACATCCCAGGAATCAGTCTGGTGAACCTTCTCTGTACTCCCTCTATGGCAAGAATGTCCTTCCTCAGATTAGGAGACCAAAACTGTACGCAATACTCCAGGTGTGGTCTCACCAAGACCCTGTACAACTGCAGTAGAACCTCCCTGCTCCTATGCTCAAATCCTTTCGCTATGAATGCTAACATACCATTCGCTTTCTTCAATGCCTGCTGCACCTGCATGCCCACTTTCAATGACTGGTGTACCATGACACCCAGATCTCGTTGCATCTCCCCTTTTCCTAATCGGCCACCATTCAGGTAATAGTCTACTTTCCTGTTTTTGCCACCAAAGTGGATAACCTCACATTTATCCACATTATACTACATCTGCCATGCATTTGCCCACTCACCCAGCCTATCCAAGTCATCTTGCAGCCTCCTAGCACCCTCCTCACAGCTAACACTGCCCCCCAGCTTTGTGTCATCCGCAAACTTGGAGATGTTGCATTCAATTCCCTCGTCCAAATCATTAATATATATTGTAAATAGCTGGGGTCCCAGCACTGAGCCTTGCGGTACCCCACTAGTTACTGCCTGCCATTCTGAAAAGGACCCGTTTACTCCTACTCTTTGCTTCCGGTCTGCCAGCCAGTTCTCTATCCACATCAATACTGAACCCCCAATACCTTGTGCTTTAAGTTTGTATATTAATCTCTTATGTGGGACCTTGTCCAAAGCCTTCTGAAAGTCCAGATATGACACATCCACTGGTTCTCCCTTATCCACTCTGCTAGTTACATCCTCGAAAAATTCTATAAGATTCGTCAGACATGATTTACCTTTCATAATTCCATGCTGACTTTGTCCAATGATTTCACCATTTTCCAAATGTGCTGCTATCCCACCTTTAATAACTGACTCTAGCAGTTTCCCCACTACCGATGTTAGACTAACTGGTCTGTAATTCCCCGTTTTCTCTCTCCCTCCCTTTTTAAAAAGTGGGGTTACATTAACTACCCTCCAATCCTCAGGAACTACTCATGAATCTAAAGAGTTTTGAAAAATTATCACTAATGCATCCACTATTTCTGGGGCTACTTCCTTAAGTACTCTGGGATGCAGCCTATCTGGCCCTGGGGATTTATCGGCCTTTAATCCAGTCAATTTACTTAACACCACTTCCCGGCTAACCTGGATTTCACTCAGTTCCTCTATCTCATTTGACCCCCGGTCCCCTGCTATTTCCGGCAGATTAATTAAGTCTTCCTTAGTGAAGACAGAACCAAAGTAGTTATTCAATTGGTCTGCCATGTCCTTGTTCCCCATGATCAATTCCCCTGTTTCTGATTGCAAGGGACCTACATTTGTTTTAACTAATTTTTTTCTCTTCACATATCTATAAATACTTTTGCAGTCAATTTTTATGTTCCCTGCCAGTTTTCTTTCATAATCTATTTTCCCTTTCCTAATTAAACCCTTTGTCCTCCTCTGCTGGACTCTGAATTTCTCCCAGTCCTCTGGTAAGCTGCTTTTTCTGGCTAATTTGTATGCTTCCTCTTTTGTTTTGATACTATCCCTGATTTCCCTTGTTATCCACGGATGCACTACCTTCCCTGATTTATTCTTTTGCCAAACTGGGATGAACAATTTTTGTAGTTCATCCATGCAGCCTTTAAATGCCTTCCATTGCATATCCACCGTCAACCCTTTAAGAATCAATTGCCAGTCTATCTTGGCCAATTCACGTCTCATACCCTCAAAGTTACCTTTCTTTAAGTTCAGAACCCTTGTTTCTGAATTAATTATGTCACTCTCCATCCTAATGAAGAACTCAACCATATTATGGTCACTCTTGCCCAAGGGGCCACGCACAACAAGACTGCTCACTAACCCTTCCTCATTACTCAATACCCAGTCTAGAATAGCCTGCTCTCTCTTTGGTTCCTCTACATGTTGATTTAGAAAACTATCCCACATACATTCCAAGAAATCCTCTTCCTCAGCACTCCTGCCAATTTGATTCACCCAATTTATATGTAGATTGAAGTCACCCATTATAACTGTTTTACCTTTGTTGCACGCAGTTTTAATTTCCTGTTTGATGCCATCCCCACCTCCACTACTACTGTTAGGTGGCCTGTACACAACTCCCACTAGCGTTTTCTGCCCCTTAGTGTTTCGCAGCTCTACCCATATTGATTCCACATCCTCCAAGCTAATGTCCTTCCTTTCTATTGTGTTAATCTCCTCTCTAACCAGCAACGCTACCCCACCTCCTTTTCCTTTCTGTCTATCCCTCCTAAATATTGAATATCCCTGGATGTTCAGCTCCCAGCCTTGTCACCCTGGAGCCATGTCTCCGTGATCCCAACTATATCATAGTCATTAATAGCTATCTGCACATTCAACTCATCCACCTTATTACGAATGCTCCTTGCATTGAGACACAAAGCCTTCAGGCTTGTTTTTACAACACTCTCACCCCTTATACAATTATGTTGAAAAATGGCCATTTTTGATTTTTGCCCTGGATTTGTCTGCCTCCCACTTTTACTTTTCACCTTGCTACCTATTGCTTCTACCTTCATTTTACACCCCTCTGTCTCTCTGCTCACACATTTAAGAAACCCACCACCTCTTATTCTCTGTTTATTATCTTTTTCTTCTTCCCCCCCCCACACATGTTGGCTCTGAGTGCTTCCCTTTTCTGCCTCCTGCCTCACACACTGTCTATTAGCTTTCTCTATTTGAGTCCCTCCCCCCAACCGTTCTAGTTTAAAGTTCCCCAGTAGCCTTTATACAAAATATATACAAGATATATTTATTTGTCACTATCTTATGTTGCTATCTTTGATTGCTGAAGGATAATAGCCACTTGACTGAAGTCTCAGACTGCTGCTGCAGCCCAATGTCTTGAAAAAGCCTGCACCTTTAGAAGAGTAGGAACCAAAGAGAGAAGAGAATGATCAGATGGCTTTTATGTTAACCTGCTGTATATTTTAAGATTGAATTGGTAACTTGCACGTATTCTTTACTTTCAGGCTGAAGATGAAGAAGCAGGCAATCACACGGTGATGATTCAGCAGGCCTTGGAGCAGGCATCCATGGAGCTTGTTGAAGGACATCATCTTGTGGAGCAAGTGGTTGTCTCCTCTGATGACGTGGAAGGGATTGAGACAGTAACTGTTTACACTCAGGGTGAAGAGACATCTGAATTCATTGTTTACGTGCAAGAGGCTGTGCCAGCAGATGAGCAGGCGATGGAAAAAAAGGTTGAGGAATTGTAACCATTCCTATAATCTTCAATCAGAACTTTAACTGCAAGGAGGCAAGAAGTTTGCATAATGCAATATCCATGCAATCAATGAGCTCTATTCAGTTGAAGAGTGGCAGACAATAACCAAATAGCAATGCTCCAGAAAAATGAATAGTTGAGGACAAGATTCCTTCAGTTACTTCACTTTATAATTTGTCTTTTTTATTTGCAAGCCCACATGCCCCCTTCCCTCAAGTTAGCTTTCCAGATCTATGCTTCCCTTTAAAGTGAACAGGAATAATAACATGGCTCAAATCAAGGGTGATCGCCATGGTTACCACCCAAGGTTGACCAACTCGGAGAATTAGTCTAAGGAGCCAGGGTGGAAGAACGAAAGATAGTTTACCCTACACCACATCATGTACGATAGTTTAAGGTGGGAGGGGAAACCAAAACTGGATAAGCTCAGGAAGCCAAAAGTTATGGAACACCTGACTATTTTGTTTTTTTTCTTGCAACGTTATCTTAAAATAAAATCACTCGGACTAGTATCTCTGTGAGGGATAAGTCTACTTTGCTTACAGATCAAAAAATATAAATGAGTGCAATTTTTTAAAATGTATTCAATGTTAACAGAGACTGACCTACTTTCAATTGTCATAAATCCTAAACAACTGTTAAACTGTTCTATGGCATTAGATCACATGTAGGTAGGAGTTAAACTGATTAATATTCTGTGACACTGTCTGTAAAAGAAGTGTTAGCACATCAGGTACACTTAATTAATAGCCTATTTTATGAAGAAATTAATGATAAAAAACGCATAAATATATAACAATGCATGGATTTAAAAGAAAATTTGCAAATGCTGAAATTCTGAAATAAAACCAAAATTCCTGGAAGTACTAAGTAGTACTCACCATTAATTAGATGTGCACCCCTTGGCCAAATCTAGAAAATGAGCTAAGTATGTTTCTTTATTAACCTAAACAAAATAATGTTGGAAATTGAGAAAATAAGGAATAAAGAAATAAGGAATAAAAGACGTTACTTAAGAAAAAGAAATAGCTTTAATCTAAACTGCTTTTAAAATAGTTAATGAGCTTAATATTCACAACTCACCATGGACCAGGCTGGCTTTCTTCCCGGAAAGGTTTAACAGCTTTGTGGTCCCTGCTCTCTTAATGCACCATAATTTGCAGGCATTGTTCAAGAAAACAAAGGAGAAACGTTCTTTTCATAACAGACTTAATTCCAAACTATTTTCCTGGTTCATTCCTTTTGAAGCTACAGCACTCAATATTCACCTGTCAACAGTTGCCAACTGGGTTAGTGAATAGAGATTTTCTTGTCTGATCCAGCGTCATGTCCTTTATCACAAGAAAGTGGACTCTTCAACTATTCAGTCGGAAGAATGTTTGCCAGGTGCAGGATAATTAAACTTGTTTTTTTTAATAATATAGGGAAGTGATCAAATTGGGAGATAAAGTTTGAACTAGAGACAGGGAAAAAAAATTATATTCTCCATTACTGGTTATCTTCTGAAAAAATTAGTGCAAAAAATACATGAAGAGAGACCGTAAGTATAATTTACAGCTTAAATTTTTCTGAAAACCTGCACCTGTATAGCTATCCTGTGTATTGGAGGCCACATCCACCGTAAAAGGTGTCTGGCAGGAAGAGACAAGCATTCTCTTCTCTGAGGGTGAGAATATAAGGTTTATGAAGCAATGCAGCAAACGATATTGTGACCTTGCAAGATATCATCTACAAAAAACGCTGTTACACGCACACACCTTCTTGGACAGTCTCTTGCAATCTAATATGAGCCTTCCATATTTCTGAGGTAACGTAAAGGCTATGCAGAAGCAGAATGAATAAGGAAAAGGATACTTGATGCAAAGGGGGAATGGATGTTTCTAGGTTCTTTCCAATATTTCCCCTTGACCCCCACATACTCTTGTCGGTGAAACATGACACATGTGATGCCTTCCTGAATGCTCTTGCAATCCATGTTAAACCCTGATCTCTGATGCAGTTACTGTGGAGTTTGCAAGTTCTTCCTGTGCACACATGGATTTCCTCCAGATCCTCTAGTTTCCTCCCACATCTCAGAAATATGTGGATTTGTAGGATAATTGGCTGTTGGAAATTGTATTGCAGTCTAGTTTATCATCCCTTGTACAGTGATGTACAGTGTACAGTGAAAAGCTTTTGTTGCATGCCATCCAGTCAGCGGAAAGACAATATATAATAACAATCGAGCCATTTACAGTGTATAGACACATGATAAGTGCAAGGTAAAGCCAACAAAGTTTGATCAAGGATAGTCCGAGGTGCACCAATGAGGTAGATAGTAGTTCAGGACTGGTCTCTAGTTGTGGTAGGAGGATTCAGTTACCTGATAACAGCTGGGAAGAAACTGTCCCTGAAATTTGCTGAAGGGAATAACACCAGAGGCAGTTCAAACGTAATCCGGGTACTTTAGGGTGGGCATGCAAATGCGACCTGCACATGTACAGTACAGCCCTGCATTTCCTCCCTTCACTGGAGATGTGATCGGTGGTAAAACAGGTGCAGGAGATTGAAACAGCATCCCTGGCGACGAAACTGGAGACCTTGGCAGGGGTCGAGGCGGCGTGGCCATGGGCGAAACGACGGATCAGGAGTGGATGGCAACGGTAGTATGGTCGGGCCGGTGCCGCTGGATGGGGATGGAAGTATACCTGGGCGGTCAAGATAATATGGAGGTGGTGCTGGTTCATTCACAGGCAGGATGTGCCGTCTATTACGTCTGTAGGTGCTGCCGTGGGCATTGACCAGATATGTACGTGGTTCGGGAGCTGTTCCAGAAATTACACCGAGGTGGTCGTGACGCTTTTCTGTTTGTAGACGGACCACTTGCCCCTTGGCTAGTGGTGGAAGTAGTCTGCTCGTCTTGTCATACCATCCTTTTTGAACGTTACATTTTTGTTGTAGCCTGGACTGGATATCGGATGGTGTGCGCACTTGCGGTACTAGTGCCTGTTTCGCCACAGGCAGTGTGGCTCGGGTCTGCCTTGACATCAGTCGCTGGGCGGGTGAACCCAATATCGGGTCACGGGAGATGTTGCGCAGGTTGAGCAGGTCTAGATAAATGTCTGATCCTGCCCTTTGGGATCGTTCCATCACTTGTTTGGCACTCCTGACAGCACATTCAGCCAGCCCGTTTGACTGGGTATTCAGGGCTGCTGGTGATATGACGAAAACCCCAGCGTGTAGCAAAGTCTTTGAAGTACTGGCTGGTAAATTGACTTCCATTATCAGACATAGTTGATACGGAAACCCGTGAGCAGAGAAATGGCATGCCAGCTTCTGGACTACCCCTGCAGAGGTGGGGCTACTGAGTAGATCAATTTCAAACCATCCGGAGTACGAGTTGACTAGAACCAGGTATTGTTTGCCATGCCAATCAAAAATGTCAGTTGCCAATGTGGACCATGGGAGGTCGGGAACCGGGCGTGAGAGAAGTGGCTGCTTTTGTTGGAATGGGGTACTGATTGTGGATGATCAGCCATGATCACATTTAATGGCGGTACTGGCTCGAAGGGCCGAATGGCCAACTCCTACACCTATTGTCTATTGTCTAAGTGTGCGTTTTCACACTTATATACCTTTTGCCTGATGGGAGAGGGGAGTAGATGGAGTGGCCAGGGTGCGACGCGTCTTTGATTATGTTGCTGGCCTTTCAGAGGCAACGTGAGGTATAAATGGAGTCAATGCAAGGGAGGTTGGTTTGTGCGATGGTCATGGGCTGCGTCCACAATTCGCTGCAATTTCTTGCGGTCTTGGATGGAGCTGTTCCCAAATCAAGTTGTGATGCATCCTGATAAATGCTTTCTATGGTTCACCTGTTGACGTTGGTGAGAGTTGTAGGGGATATGCCGAACCTCCTAAGCCTTCTAAGGAAGTAGTGGCGTTGGTGTGCTATCTTGGTCATTACTTCAATATGGGTGGTCCAGAAGTTGTTGGTGATATTGACTCCTAGGAATTTGAAGTTTTCAACCATCTCTATTTCGGCGCACTCAATGCAAACTAGATATGTGGGGTATGTGTGTAGCTGGGCATAGAATCTGAGAGTTGATAAGAATGTGGGAGAATAAAATGGGATTAGTGTAAGGTAAGTGTCAATGATAGGTGATCAACATGGGCTGCTGTGCTGATGGGCTTTAACGTGTTGCATGGCTCTGATTCGAGCAAATATTATCAGAGGGGCGCAGGGAAATGTTTGTCACGTCAGACATTGAGATACTTTTGCAATATTTGGTGCAGGATATGGATATTGGTTGAGTTGGTAGTTGAGGCATGCACTAAAACAACATTTAACAGACATTTGAACAGGTACAAACCTAAGGAAAAGTTTAGAGGGATAGAAACAAAATGCTGGAATAACACAGCAGGTCAGGTGGCATTTTGGGTCGGGTCCCTTCTGCACGTTTAGAAGTTTGGAGGGATATAGGCTAAACATGGGCAGGTGGGACTAATGCAGATGGAGCATCTTGGTCAGCATGGGGAAGTTGGGCTGAAGAGTCGGTTTCCATGCTATATGACTATGACTATGATAAGGAAATGGGTGGTTGAATTCTAGAATGGAGGCGAGAATTTTAAATTAAAGAATTTAAAGAATTCACTCGTTTCCCTATCATAGACCTTTTCTCAGCAGCATTGACTAAGAACCGAGGGAAAACAGTCATTTTGTGCACCAAAGCTTGGATGAGCTTTATTGAGGAAGATTGCAAAGAATAACATACAAATGTATATTTATAACTTGTCAAACAACAATTGTAGTTCTAAAAAAGACAAAATGATCGAGTAACTCAATGGGTCAGGCAGCTATTCTGGAGAGCATGGATAGGTGATGTTTTGGGTCGGGATCCTTCTTCAAGTTCAGAGATACTGTCTGACCCGCTCAGTTACTCCAGCAATTTGTGTCTTTTTGTAAACTAATTCCTTGGTTCTAAATTGTAGTCCTAAATTTGACAGACAGTGTGCCTTTCCGATAAATGAACAATCTCAAAGTAAACAATCTCTCGATTGATTGAAACCAATTTCTGACAGGTAATGCAATATTTTTCAGGTGATAGACAGTGTCGGTGCATGATAAATGAGAGTTTTCAGTATGAAACATAATCTGGTCAATTGAAAAGTGGCATTTCTATAATTTGATAATAAAGGTTAATTTCTTTGTGCAGAAATTTTTGGGCCTCAACTCTTCAACTGTCAATGATAAACACTTGTCAGGATACAGTCCCCACAAATAATTTTCCTTATGTTGCTTTCAGTCTTCCCACAGTTGGAAAACATGCTATACTGTTGGGGTCCCCATCCCCCTCTTATTCTACCCATGGTCTTGAGAACTAGATCCATTACTTTACTGACTAGGGAAAGGGAACTTATTCTGAGAGGTGTTCTTTTAAGCAAGCACTGCATTCACTGTGTAAACATTCTTTAGTGACTCTTATTGAATTTGTGAAGGACACAACTGTCCATGATAGCTCTCACCTGGTCTTTCTCCATCCTATTGTCATCTGCGGGATGATATTTTAATGCAGGCTTACTATGTTTATATTGTATACATCAGGACTATAAGCAAAATTGATGTTCTTGTTGCACAAAACCTGTGGGTTGTAAATCAGAAGGCACTCCTCCGATGCCTTGTATAAATGTACATCACTATGGAAAGATGCAGAGCTACTATTTTAGCTGTGAATTGGCCTTTCTTCATTCAAGCACTTAAACAGCATTTTGGGTTAATTTCCATTTTCTAGCATTCACTGTCTTGCTGTTCCTATGGTGGCCCATCACCTTGGTTGGTTGAATGCATGCATGAGTTCTTAAAGTGGCCCATCATTTAAGTGGATGAGTGCATGATTTAAAATCACTAGACCATGGCTTAAAAGATTCGCTATAGTTCTCTTACGCTGTAGAAACACAGCAGCATACCAGTTATATTACACACTAAGATAGATATATAGACCTTGCAGAGGCAGTAATGAGCCTCATAGGGAAGGAGAAAAGAGCACAGAATATCGTGTCTTTTTTACAGAGCATAATTTTCACAATGAGTTGGGGAACTTGGAGACAGTGGACCAGGATCATTAGAACATGATCTATTTTGGAGTAAAGTTTATTTCCCCATTGTAAAAAAGGGGATTTTAGTAACTATCCTAGAGAAAGAAAGTCTATTTACTCAGCCAAATGTAAAGATACACGACACTAATTGAAGTCTACCAATGAACTACATCTTCTTAAACAATGCACCAGAGAAAACAAAGTCTACTAACTTAGCAGAAAGGTTCATTTAGACAGATTACCAATGCAACAAACAGAGCTTATGACAAAATTAGAACAAAACCTACCAAAGAAAGAAGGAATATTTTTTCAGCAAAGGGAAGGAATATATAATGACATCATATTAATAGATTAAATGTAATTTTCTAGTACCAAGAGGCATGTGGTGGCTAAACTAGATTGAAGGAGAACTACCCAATTATACAGCCGGGAGTTCTAATGTCATTGTGTGCAGCAAAGAGATTTTGTGTATAATACCTTCCTTGTTCCAAACACATTGACAAACATTGGATGGTCTATAATTATCTATCTTGATAATAGACCAGATCATGCCAGAGGAATTGTTTGAGGGAAGCACAATAACAATTAAAAGTCATTTTGATAGCTACTATGTTAGGAAAGGTTTAGAGGGATATGGGCTAACCCAGGCAACTAGGACTAGCTTAGATGGGGCATCTTTATCGACATAAATACGTTTTGACCAAGGGCCACTTTCCATGCTGTATAATTCTATGATGAGGTTTGAAGTGGTTCCAATTGGAACTGCTGCCATTCAGCCATTTAAATGGGTGGAAATCCTGGACTTCCACATGTGCTGTAAAACTTGGGGGTTACCGACAGATTCGGAAGGCTAAATTATGTCGAGAGATGACCATTTGGGGGTGACAACAGCTCAGACCTGCCACAAAATCCAAAGCTCCCTTAACTTCAATAGGGATTTTAGATCTATAAATGTGGTCGCAGAGGGAAAGTTGACAAAAATAGGAACTGCTAGAAAAGCTCAGCACGTCAGGGAGCATCTGACGCAAGGTTGAGACCCAAAACAGTGACTCATTTTCTTTCCACAGATGCTTCCTCATTTGCTGAATAATTCTAAAATTTTCTGTTTTTGCTTTAGGTTTCTAGAATCAGAAGATTTTTTTAATTTTTCATGGAGAAGTTATGTTACTTTTTTTAAATCATTATTTTACTTTAATTTTCTAATTTTTTCATAGTTTATTTTTGAATAGATTATAATTTCTTTAATTTAAATTGTTTGAAAGAGTGTGTTTAACAAGGTTTTTTACAGCCTTTGCAGCTGGCAAAGTTCTATCCCCCAATTTTGCCAACTGTCAGAGGCTGTCAAATGCCTTCAGGGGGAAAGGGAGGGGTTCTAGAAGGACCTAGTTATTGACTTCAGGAAACATGTCCCCAATCAGCATCAATGGTGCTGATAGAAATGCATGGGAGCTTCAAGTTCCTTATCATTAATATTACCAACAGTATGTGGAGGTCCAAGCATATTGAAGCAATAGCTAAGAAAGCAAACCAGTACCACTACTTCCTGAGGAGATTGAGGAAATTCAACATGCCTTGAATGACTCATACAATCTTCTACAGATGCACCATTGAAAACACACTGTCGGATGCATAATTGCTTGGTTTGGGAACAGCTTTGCCCAAGACCACATGAAATTGCAGAGAGTTGTGGGTATTGCCCGGTCATCAGTACAACACTAAACCCGACTCCCCACCATTGATTCCATCTGTATTTCATGCTGCCTTGGAAAAGCAGTAACATAAAGACATGTCCTCCTATCGGACAGAAGATACAGAAGTTTGAAAGCATGCATCATCAGACTCAGGAAAAGCTTCTTCACCTCGGTAATCAGGCTTCTGAATGGTCTTTCCATAAGCTATAGTACTGCAAGATTCACTTGCACTCCATTGTAAACATTGGACTTTGTCTCTGGAACTAGTCCACTACAATACTGGGAACTATATTCTGCACTCTGCATCTTCCCCTTTCATCGACCTATTGTACTTCAGTTTGGCTTGATTGTATTTACGTAGAGTATAGTATTATCTGATTTGATTGGATAACATGCAAAACAAAGATTTCCACTGTACCATGTTGGGACAATAAACCCAAACCTAAACCCTAATGTTTGCCGCCTTTGACTTGGTTTCCATTGGGACAATGATTGATTTACGCAGAAACAGTGAGTATTGACCTTGTGGAACATTGATGTGGAGAGGGATTTGAGGAGCAACCTCCCTGGAAGTAGCAACACAAATAGATAGGGTGGTAAAGAAGGTGTATGGCATGCTTGCCTTCATTGGTCAGGAAGTCATTTTGCAGTTTTACAAACTTTAGTTATGTTGCATTTGAAGCATTGTATGCAGTTCTGGTCGCCACGTTACATGAAGGATGTGGAGCCTTTGGAGAGAGTGCAGAAGAATCTCACCAGGATGTTGCCTAGATTAGAGTATTAGCTATAAGGGGAGATTGGACAAAGTTGGATTGTTTTCCATTAAGGTGAGAGGAGAGAAAAAGTTAAGGAGATTTATGAAACAAGTTTTTTTACACAGAATGTGGAAGGTGCCTGGAAAGCGCTGCCAGTGAAAGTGGTGGAAGCAATATTTCAAAAGCATTTAGACAAGCACATTAATTGGCAGGTAATGGAGGGATATAGAGCATGTGCGGACATATAAGAATAGTTTCGGATTGGCATCATGTTGTGGACCGAAGGGCCTGTTGTTTTGCTGAGAGAGGTTCAAGACACTAGTTCAAGATTATTCTTCCAAACCACCTAACCCCACCCCCACCCCCAACTTCTTACTACTTGTGGCCTTCTAGAAATCTGCTTGTTTCCTTCTTTAAATATATTCAGTGAAATTACCTCTGCCAACATCTGTGTTAGAGAAATCCATTGGTTCACCACCCTAGGTGTGAAGAGATTTCTCCTCATTTCAGTTGCTAATGTGTTTAACCTGTAGTCTGAGATGGTGACGCTTCATTCCAGAATGTCCCAGCCAAGGGAAACATCCTCCCCATATCCAGCCTGTGAAGCTGTGCCAGAATTTTGGACATTTCATTCCGATCTCATTTTTCTGAACTCATTACTGGAATTATATTTTATTTAATTGTAGTTGTTGGAAACCAACCTGTTTTCTCTCTTTCTCAGTTCTGACAGTCTTTGACCTGAAACATTAGCTTTGTTTCTCTTCCCACAGATATTGCCTAAATTGCTGAGTGCTTCCAGCATTTTTTATTTTTATTATAGTGAAAAGTGATTTAGTTGAGTCAAGATGTGTTGGAAGGAACTGCAGATGCTGGTTTGGAGGAACAGCATCTCATATTTTGCTTGGGCAGTTTACAACCCAGTGGTATGAGTCTTGATTTCTCTAACTTCAAATAACCCCTGCACTCGCTCTCTCTCCATCCCACCCCCACCCAGTCGCACCAGGTTCCCATTCTTACCTAACTAACAGCTAACAATGGCCAGTTTCCTTTATCATTGTTACTTTTTTGCATATCTTTCATTCTTTTGTTTTATATCTCTCTCTACATCACTGTCTATATCTCTCATTTCCCTTTCCCTGACTAGTCTGAAGAAGGGTCTCGACTCGAAATGTCACCCATTCCTTCTCTCCAGAGATGCTGCCTGTCCCGCTGTCTATCTTTAGTTGAATCAAATCTTCATATCTCTAGTTTCCCTCTCCCCTGACTCTCAGTCTGAAGAAGAGTCTCAATCCAAAATGCATCTGTTCCTTTTCTCCAGAGATGCTGCCTGACCCGCTAAGTTACTCCAGCATTTTGTGTCTATCATTAGTTGAGTTAATCTCCCCTTCATTGCACACATTCTATTAGCATGTATTCTTTCTTTGGTAAGGAGATCAGAACTGCACACAATACTCTTGGTGTGGTCTCATACAGCTTTGCGTATTTGTAATAAGGCATTCTTCCTCTTGAACCAAAACCGTTCGCAATGAAGGTGAATTGGTCTCCCTTGCTGTCTGCTGCAACTATGTTTGCTTTCAGCAGCTGGTGTTCAACACCCAGAATTTTTCAACATCAATCGTTCGCAATCTACACTGTTTGAATAATACACTTCTTTTCTATTTCTCTGACCAAAATGGATAACTTTGCATTTATCCATGTTGCATTGCTCATCTACTCAAAACCAAATGGCATGTTGGTTTTCATAACAAGAGGAGTTGAGTATAGGAGCAAAGAGGCCCTTCTGCAGTTGTACTGGGCCCTGGTGAGACCACATCTGGAGTATTGTGTGCAGTTTTGGTCTCCTAATTTGAGGAAGGACATCCTTGCTATTGAGGCAGTGCAGCGTAGGTTCACGAGGTTAATCCCCTGGATGACGGGACTGTCATATGAGAAAAGATTGGAAAGACTGGGCTTGTATTCACTGGAATTTAGAAGGATGAGAGGGAATCTTATAGAAATGTATAAAATTATAAAAGGACTGAAGCTAGATGCAGGATAAATGTTGGGGGAGTCCAGAACCAGGGGAGGCCATTTAAAACTGAGATGAGAAAAAACTTTTTCTCCCAGAGAGTTGTGAATTTGTGGAATTCTCTGCCACAGGAGGCAGTAGAGGCCAATTCACTGGATGAATTTAAAAGAGAGTTAAGTGCCTGTCCCACGAGCATGCGACTGCATGCGGCAAGCGCGACCTAACGTGGTCGCTTGAGCCGTACGGCCTCGCGGAGCCGGTCCCACTTCGATCGCCGGAGCCATATGGAGTTGTGCGGAGCTGGTCCCGACATCGCGCGGGGCTCCGAAAAACTGACAGTGTTCAAAAATTCCACGCGGCAACGGCCTGTCGGCCCGCAGCCGCCTCGACGCCGTACGCACTGGCTCGACGGGCGTGCGCAGCGTCTCGATGGCGTACGGCACGCGCGAACTTCCCACGGACTTCGCTCGAACTTCACGTCACTCACTCGAACTCCGCGCGGCTCCCGCTTCCGGTTTGGTCGCGCTCGCCGCATGCAGCCGCATGCTGGTGGGACAGGCCCTGTACGGGGATCACTTGACCTCCGCGCGGCCCCCGCTTCCGGTTTGGTCGCGCTCGCCGCATGCAGTCGCATGCTGGTGGGACAGGCCCTGTACGGGGATCACTCGACCTCCGCGCAGCCCCCGCTTCCGGTTTGGTCGCGCTTGCCGCATGCAGTCGCATGCTCGTGGGACAGGCCCTTTAGATAGATCTCTCAGGGCTAGTGGAATCAAGGGATATGGAGAGAAGGCAGGCACAGGTTACTGATTGGATGATCAGCCATGATCACAATGAATGGTGGTACAGACTTGAAGGGCCAAATGGCCTCCTCCTGCACCTATTTTCTATGTTTCTCTGTTTTACTCAACAACTTGACGAAATTGCTCCATTACACCCTCCTGTCAGTTCAGAATCCCACCCAGCATTGTATCTTCAACAATTTTAGAAATATGATATTCATTTCCTTCATCCAAATCATTCAGGTATTCAGTGAAAAGTGAGCCCCAAGCACTGCCAATCAGTGCAAATGTATTATGCTCAACCTCATACAGCACAGGAACAGGCTATTTGGTCCACTTTGTCCATGCCGAATGTGATGTCAAGTTTAACTAACCTCCTCTACCTCCACGTGATCCATATCCTTCCATTCATTGCATTCCCACCAGCCTGGTTCCATCTGTCCTTCATCCCACCCGTATCTGGTTCCATGTACCCTCCACCAATATGTTCGGCATAGACATTGTGGGCCCAAGGGCCTCTTACTGTGCTGTACAGTTCTATGCTCTATGGTCAGGGAATATGTAGAGAGAGAAACAGATGTAACCTTTCAGGCTAAGGACATTTCCTTCAAACTATTCCGACCTGAAACGTCACATAATTGTTTTCACAGAACTGCCTGATCTTGAATATTTTTCAGTATTTCTATTCTACTTCATAAATGCAAGCTTTACTGTGTAAGAGATAAGAATCCAGTTCTAAACGTATAAAAAGTTGCAGATTAAATTTGAAATATAGCAGAATGGGTCCCAAAAATAAAATGTTTATTGAGTAAATTGTATTTTTCCAACATTTTCTGTTTTTTACTCTGATTCTTTCATTCATCTCCCTGAATTCATACAATTTGTTAACAAAGCTATTGATTAATGACATCTAACTCGGTTTATCAAACCAGTTTGTTTTCATTGATTTCCCCATTCCACTGATCAGAAATACATCAGCAACACGATCTGATACAAAATTGCACTCAGATTTTAGTGCTTAGGAAATGCAGTGGCTGGAAGCAGACCATTTCAATGTGATTGAATAATTAATAGTGCCCACCATTTATGTCATCCTTGCCTTTGTAGATGACTACCTTTCATAGGCAGGGCGGCACTGTGATGTAATGGTAGAGTTAATGCCTTACAGAACAAGAGACCCGGGTCTGATCCTAATCCTGACTATGGGTGCTTTCTGTACGGAATTTGTATGCTCACCCCGTGACCGCATGGGTTTTCCCGGGTGCTCCACTTTCCGCCCACATTCCAAAGACGTACAGGTTTGTACGTTAATTGGCTTCGGTAAAGATCGTAAATTGTCCCCCGTGTGTAGGATAGTGCTAGAGTATGGTGGATCGCTGATCGGCATGGACCTGGGAGGCCGAAGGGCCTATTTCCGCGCCGTATCCCTCTAAACTCAAACTCTCAGAAAGATTTGGTGTATAGATTGTTTTCTGTCCTATTCCATTCAATCAATGCATGATGTGTATCAAATGATGACCTGACACTTGCAGTGTACAGTTGGTCAATGGAGGGAAGGTCAATAACCTACTCAGCTGATCGGACGATTCGCTGCAGCCTCCGGATGTCGTGCTTGGTAGCTTAGCCAAACCAGACCATGATGGAGAAGGTGAGGACAGACTACGATGGCCGTATAAAATTGGACCATCATTGCCTGTGGCAGATTGTGCTTCCTCAGCTGCCACAGGAAGTACATCCTCTTTTGTGCCCTTTTGACTGTGGAGTCGATGGCCCCTCATTTAAGGTCCTTGGAGATGATGGTTCCCAGGAAATTAAAAGACTCCACAGATGTGACTGTGGTGTTGTTGATGGTGAGTGGGGTGAGGGGAGGGGGAGCTCTCCTGAAGTCTACAATCAATTCCACTGTCTTAAGAGCATTGAGCTCCAGGTTGCAATGGCACCAGGACGCCAGCTGTGTCACTTCCTGTCTGTAGGCAGATTCCTCCCCTTCCTGGATCAGTCCAATCAGGGTTGTGCCGTCCACAAACTTGTGAAGCTTGACAGAGGAGTCAGTGGAGGTGCAGTCATTGATGTAAAGAGGGGAGAGTACACAGCCTTGCAGTGCTCCTATGCTGAGAGTTTGCGGGTCTGAGATGTGCTTTCCCAGCCTCACATGCTGGGAAAGCACATGCATGTAACAAAGGTAATGCCACTGTGGTGATGGGGGATTTCAATATGCAGGTAGACTGAGAAAATCAGGTTGGTTCAGGACCCCAAGAAAGAGAGTTTGCAGAATGCCTTCGAGATGGATTCTTAGAGCAGCTTGTAATGGAGCCGAACAGAGAAAAGGCAATTCTGGATTTAGTGTTGTCCAATGAACCAGATATGATAAGAGAACTCGAGGTAAAGGAACCGCTCGGAGGTAGTGATCATAATATGATTAGTTTTAATCAGCAATTTGAGAAGGAGAACGTTAAATCGGAAGTGTCAGTGATGCAGTTGAACAAAGGGGACTATGAAGGCATGAGAGGGGAGCTGGCCAAGGTAGACTGGAAAGGGATCCTAGCAGGAATGACGGTGGAACAGCAATGGCAGGAATTTCTGGGCATAATCTGGAAGACGCAGGATCATTTCATTCCAAAAAGGAAGAAAGATTCTAAGGGGAGTAGGAGGCAACCGTGGCTGACAAGAGAAGTTAGGGATAGAATAAAACTAAAAGAAAAGATGTATAACACAGCAAAGAGTAACCGGAAGCCAGAGGATTGGGAAACTTTCATAGGACAACAGAAGGAAACAATACGGGCTGAAAAGATGAAGTACGAAGGGAAGCTGGCCAGGAATATAAAGAAGGACAGTAAAAGCTTCTTTAGATATGTTAAGGGAAAAAGAGTAGCAAAGTCAAATGTGGGTCCCTTGAAGGCAGACACGGGTGAAATTATTATGGGCAACAAGGAAATGGCAGAAGAGTTGAATAGGTACTTCGGATCTGTCTTCACTAAGGAAGACACAAACAATCTCCCAGATGTACTGGAGGACAGAGGATCTAAGGGGGTAGAGGAACTGAAAAATTTTCATTAGGCGAGAAATAGTATTGGGTAGGCTAATGGGACTGAAGGATGATAAATCCCCTGGACCTGATGGTCTGCATCCCAGGGTCCTCAGGGAGGTTGCTCTAGAAATTGGACGCATTGGTGATCATTTTCCAATGTTCAATAGATTCAGGATCAGTTCCTGTGGATTGGAGGATAGCTAATGTTATCCCACTTTTCAAGAAAGGAGCGAGAGAGAAAACAGGGAATTACAGACCAGTTAGCCTGACTTCGGTGGTGGGAAAGATGCTGGAGTCAATTATTAAAGAGGTAATAATGGGGCATTTGAATAGCAGTAAAAGGATTAGTCCAAGTCAACATGGATTTATGAAAGGGAAATCATGCTTGACTAATCTTCTGGAATTTTTTGAGGATGTGACAAGTAAAATGGATGAAGGGGTGCCAGTGGATGTAGTGTATCTAGACTTTCAGAAAGCCTTTGATAAGGTCCCGCACGGGAGACTAGTGACTAAAATTAGAGCGCATGGTATTGGGGGTAGGGTGTTGACATGGATAGAAAATTGGTTGGCAGACCGGAAGCAAAGAGTAGGAGTGAACGGGTCCTTTTCAGAATGGCAGGCAGTGGCGAGTGGAGTGCCGCAAGGCTCGGTGTTGGGGCCGCAACTGTTTACCATATATATTAATGATTTGGAAGAGGGAATTAGGAGCAACACTAGCAAGTTTGTGGATGACACAAAGGTGGGTGGCAGTGTGAGCTGTGAAGAGGATGTTAGGAGGTTGCAGGGTGACCTGGACAGGTTGAGTGAGTGGGCAGATGCGTGGCAGATGCAGTATAATATAGATAAATGTGAGGTTATCCACTTTGGCGGCAAAAACAAGGGGGAAGATTATTATCTCAATGGGATTAGGTTGGGTAAGGGGGAGGTGCAGCGAGACCTGGGCGTCCTTGTACACCGGTCACTGAAAGTTGGCTTACAGGTACAGCAGGCAGTGAAGAAAGCTAATGGAATGTTGGCCTTCATAATGAGAGGATTTCAGTATAGGAGTAAAGAGGTTCTTCTGCAGTTGTGTAGGGCTCTGGTGAGACAACATCTGGAGTATTGTGTACAGTTTTGGTCTAATTTGAGGAAGGACATCCTTGTGATTGAAGCAGTAGGTTCACAAGATTGATCCCTGGGATGGCGGGACTGTCATATGAGGAAAGATTGAAAAGACTAGGCTTGTATTCACTGGAGTTTAGAAGGATGAGGGGGAATCTTATAGAAACACATACAATTATAAAAGGACTGGACAAGCTAGATGCAGGAAAAATGTTCCCAATGTTGGGCGAGTCCAGAACCAGGTGCCACAGTCTTAGAATAAAGGGGAGGTCATTTAAGACTGAGGTGAGAAAAAACGTTTTCACCCAGAGAGTTGTGAATTTATGGAATTCCCTGCCACAGAGGGCAGTGGAGGCCAAGTCACTGGGTGGATTTAAGAGAAAGTTAGATAGAGCTCTAGGGGCTAGTGGAGTCAAGGAATATGAGGAGAAGGCAGGCACGGTTTACTGATAGGGGACGATCAGCCATGATCACAATGTATGGCGGTGCTGGCTCGAAGGGCCGAATGGCCTCCTGCACCTATTTTCTATGTTTCTATGCTTCCTGCCTGTCAGGAAGCTGGTGATCCACCGACAGAGGGGTTCAGACACAGTCAATTCAGAAAGTTTGGAGTGTAGTAGCTCTGGCACAATGGTGTTGAATGCAGAGTTAATATCAACAGACAAAATCCTTGCATAGGTCCCCTGGCGGTCTAGGTGCTGGAGGATGAAGTGCAGGCCCAGGTTGACTGTGTCAAGTGGGGACAATAGTCCAACTGCAAATTTGTGATTATTTCCCAAAGGTTGGAGGCAGTTTTTGCTTTCTGCAAATGGAGGCAGTCATTGTTTCCTACAGAGGTGTAGGTCCACTATGAATGTAGCTGTCCCACAGTGTATGTCTGCAGCAAAATGTATTTCATCTGTCCTTGATGTCACTGCACTTTGATAGCTGCAAGAAAAAAGCTGCAATTCAGTCCTTGTTACCAAAATGATAATGTCAGCAGATTACAATTCTCCTTGTGTGGAATACTGTGAATATTTAAGTCATGTTTATTAAAAGTGGAATTTTGTGGTTAGCTGTGGAGAATGATGGAAACAAAAAGAGCTTGGACAATCAAAAGCCCAAAGTCCCTAGTGCAACCAAGACGGTTAATACGTTGTAGTTTAGTTGGTGTTTGTAGTGTTCAACAGCCTGATTATTGTTGGGAAGAAACTGTTCCTGAACCTTGAGGTTATGGTTTTCAGACTTCTAAACCAGTGATGGAAATGGGGGGGGTACGCAGGGGGACGGCATTCCCCTACTTTTCAGTTTCCAGATCGGGTTTAATGAGTACTGCAGAAAGATTTGAATCGTTTATCACTTGATTCAACTGAGACGAAAATGATTTGTTAACTGACACTGTTAGCACTTGTTAACAGCCAGTAGTTAACACGTAGTTATACAATGTGTTACCAATACATCGATCTGCATTCCTCAGTCAATATAATTGTGTTTTGACCAAGTATTAATGACGCCGTGTTCCTTTGAATAAAATTCACGGGAGAATTTCTTAAAACTTACTGTCATTAAGGGCTCTGGACTGCGAGCACAGGCTTCTTCCTGGTGTGCAGGTACAGTCATTCACACACGTTATTTTAAGAAGGAACTGCAAATGCTGGAACAATCGAAGGTTGGCAAAAATGCTGGAGAAACTCAGCGGGTGAGGCAGCATCTCACCCGCTGAGTTTCTCCAGCATTTTTGTCCACCCACGTTATTTAGTGATTTGTACCCGTCATTTAGGGATGTTATATGAATTTAAAAAAAAAAAAAGTTTATGCGTGTTGTTTTCTCTCTCTCCTTCAAGGTTAGTTCTTCTTTGCCTTTATTCGCTTCAGTTTTATTTAGTGTTATTTATCACGTTGTGGTTGTAGCTTTTGAATGATTTAAATGTATCCGATTTTTTAAATTCATATAAATTCATAGCGTTGCCCGAGCACCAAATCCCTTCAGCTGTACCTGCAACTGAAGCTATGGGTGGATTAGTAGACCTTGAAGATGCATTGACACTTTGTTTTTATGTAGAGGGGTAATAGAGAGGGGCTCTGGACCGCGAGCTCACTGACTGAATGATACAGACGTCCTGACTGAAAATCACACCCTTCCGATCAATTATTTTAGGAGAAGCCTTTCTAGAGAACATGCTACTGTTTGCTTTGCCCATTTAAAAAATATAGAATTTTGAATTTGGCGTTTGATTGGTACAAGGAGACTACAAAGCTCGTAATATCTATTTTTTTACACACTGTAACTTTCTACATTTCTAATTTTGGGTATGCATGTGGCAATTATGGATCATGGAATTTTCTCCCACACTACTAGTTATATTCGTAACAACATATTTAAATACATGAAATTTTCGATCTTTCCCAACCCCTTAAAAAATGCCTGAAGAAGGGACCCGACCCTAAACGTCGCCTAGCCATTCCCTCCATAGATAGACACAAAATCTGGAGTAACTCAGTGAGTCGGGCACCATCTCTGGAGAGAAGGAATAGGTGATGTTTTGGGTCGAGACCCTTCTTCGGGCCCTCTATAGATCCAGCCTGTCCTGCTGAGTTCTCCAGCACTTTATGTTTTGCTCTTTAAATAAATCAGTGGTCCCCTGAAGAAACAGCACGATAGACCACTCTGGAAGTGCTAGTTTTGCTGTACACTTCATACTGTAGGACAGGTCATAATACACCTTGAGTAAAGTAATGGGGTTAGATTATTTTTTTAATCTGTTGTCTAGAATTAATCGATACCCGCCTATGTACCTTATATCAGATTTAAATCAGAATTCCGATTTTTTTGTTTTCCTATTTGTCAATTTTTTGTGCCCGATTATTTGGCGGCCATTCAACCACTGTCTCTAAGGGGGTTGCGTCCAATCACCGACCAGCTTCCCTTGAAATTCCCGTCCAATCAACAAATTGGTCTCCTCCCGTCCAATCAGCCGCTGTCTCCATGGCCATTGTGTCCAATCACATAATGCGCTGGTCACTCGGCGGCCAATCAGACACAGACTCCGAGGGGCGTTGTGACCAATCACCGGCCAGCTTCCCGTAAAATTCCAGTCCAATCAACAAATCGGTCTCCTCCCGTCCAATCAGCCACTGTCTCCAAGGGCATTGTGTCCGATCACATAATGCTCTGGTCACTCGGCAGCCAATCAGACAGTCTCCGAGGGGCGTTGTGACCAATCACCGACCTGCTTCCCTCACCGAAGCAGACGATGGCTAGAGCCAACACAGAGAGAGAGAGAGAGATGCAAGAAAGCAGCTATGAGATGTAATGCACAATAAACTATTACAAATACACAATAAACAAGTTATGCATTCTTGTACTCTTACATGGGTATGACCGCACATAAAAAATGTCCCCTCAGCCTCACGGACCTTAGTGTACCCCTAGTTCCTAAAACCCATTTCCATCACTGTTCTAAACTTTCTTCCCGATGGCAGGAGTTAAATGAGAGTGTGGCCAGTGTGGTGACGGGCCTTGATGATGCTAGCTGCCTTTTTGAGGCAGTGTCTCCGATGGATCCCTTCGATGGTGGGAGTTCAGTACCTGTGATAGACCGGGCAATGTCCACCAATTTTTGTAATATCCTATGTTCCTGGGCATTCGAGTTGCTGAACCAGGCCATGATGCAATCAGTCAATATACTGTCTACCGTACACCTATAAAAGTTCAAGAGATTATCTGTTGACATACCAAATCTCCTCTCTCTTCCTAGGAAGTACAAACTGGGAAATTATGATCTTTCGAAGGGAGTGTCCTTGGACACAAGTTAGGTTTGCAAACAAGAGGATTTCAATATGGGCCTTCTTTATGAGTGCATCAATGTGCTGGACTAATAACACATCTTCAGTGATATGCACACACAAAAACTTGTTGACTCTCACCCACCACCAACCCGTCGATGAAGGCAGGTTCATGGATCCTTGGCCTTCCTCTTCGAATGTCAACAGTCAGCTTCTTGTTCTCACTGATGTTGAGACCATGGTTGTTGTTCCAGCATCATTCAACTGGACGATCAATCTCACTCATTACCGACAATTCATCCAACAACTGTGGTGTCATTGCCGAATTTTATGATGGAGTTGGAACTGTGTCTGGCCTCACATTCATGGGTAGAGAGCAACTACAGCAGGGGGTTGAGCACACAGCCTGAGGTTTATCGAGGAGGAACTGTTGTTACTAATTCATATTGTGAGGAAGTCGAGGATCAAGTTGAAAAGAGATGTGCAGAGACCCCTGTGCTTGGTAACAAGTTTAGAGGGGATGATGGTGTTGAACGCTGAGGTGCAGTTGATGAACACCAGCCTGACGTATGTTCTCATTATCCAAGTGGTCCTATGCGGAGTGCAGAGCCAGTGAGATCACATCCCCATTGATTCATTGTGGCGATTGGCAAATTGTACTTTGTGCAGTTTCTTGCTAAGGTGGGAGTTGATATGTGCCATAATCATACTCACAAAGGACTTAATAACCATAGACATTAGTACGCCAGATGGTAGTCATTGAGGTACAGTATGTCACCTTACTCTTTTTGGGCACTAATATTATTGATGCCCTTTTAAAGCAGCTAGGTACCTCGAATCTCAGTAATGAGCAGTTTAAGATATCTGCAAAAACTCCAGCCAGTTGGTCCACATAAGTTTTGAAAACGTGATCAGTTACACCATCAGGTCCAGAGACTTTCCAAGGGTTTACCCTCATGAAGGAAATTCTGACATCACTCTCAATTACTCAGATTACAATACCATTGGAGGATATGGGAGCCTGAGAAGGCAAATCAGTGTTTTCTATTTCAAACCGTATAGAATGCATCGAGCTAATCCGGGAGTGATGCCTCACTGTTGTTTGAATTGCCACTTGGTTTCGCCCTTTAGTAACTGATGGTGTGCAATCCCTGCTGCAGCTGCCCAATATCCGTCTCATTCTCCAATTTAGACCAAAAGTATCTCTTAGCCTTTTTTGGTGGCTTTATCGAGGTCTTGCCTGGACTTCCTGTTTGTGGCTGTGTTTTCAGAATGCCCTAGATCTGATCCTCAGAAGATTGGGGACCTCCTGGGTTCATCCAAGGCTTCTGTTTGGCGAACACTCAGATGGTTTTGGTAGGAATACACTCCTTCACCTATTCGTTCAGGTACGCTGCCAAGTCCTTGAATATCATCTAGTCTACCGACTCCAAGTCATTCCTCTGCCTCCCCTGACCAGCTCTGTACAGCCCTCACTGCTGGGGCTATACTGTAGCTATGTGGAGCAAGCTGTCAGAGGAAGTGATAGAAGCAGATCCAATTAGAGCAGTTAAAAGGTTTTTGACAGGAACTCGTACAGGAAAGGCGTTGAGAGATACAGTCCTACTGCAGGCAAATGTAATTAACAGAGATAAACAACGGTTGCATGAAAGAAGTGTGCGGATACAGCCTATTTCTGTGCTCTGTTTCTATGATTCTCTGAATTACATAGAAAAGGTGATGAGTTAATGTAGGTTAGGAAAGTGGTTAGAGAGAGAATTTATGGTATCCTTCAGATTACTATCAGTACCATATTCTTATGCAACTTTTTGCAGGCAGTATGCAGAGGAAACGTTGTTTATTCACATACTGACCTTTCAAAGTTGAAATCAGCAGTCAGAGGTACTGTAGTAATGAACTGGTGTTACAGCCATTTAAATGCATAAGCGATCCTATGATCGCCCTGTTCACTCCATGGACCCGTACCCCTGGAACGCAAAGTACAGTTGTCTCCTTCATGATAAACTCATCGCTGGTGTAAAGTGAGTAGACCAGGGGGCTAAGCACGCAGCTTTAAGGTTCACCTGCGCTGATGGTGAAAGACAAGAGCGGAACTCGCTATCAAAACATGGAGGGGACGGGACACAATATTTTGGCGGCCATGCGCACACACACACACACACACACGCGCACGAGGCTTCGGAGGCTCAATCCAGCGCTAAATGCAGCTCAACTCTGCCTGTCTCACCGGGTTAACTACAGCCCCGTCTGGACTGACGGGATACCAGCGCTGCTTCACCGTGCTGGCCATATTTCCCGCAAGCCCAGGAAGGGTTGTAAGCTCACCTGGCGGGACAGGCAGTTAGCTGGGTTAATCGCTGCTTCTCTGCGCTGGCCCGTCTGACTGCCGACCAAAGATCCTATTGTGGAGGATCTTTGCTCTCCGGCCACCTGTGGGAGGGGGGGACAGGACAGCGGCGGAGACCCGGCCGGGACCGATCCTGTCCTGGCTGCGGATGAAGCGCAGGTCTGCGCCACGTCTCCCTCCTCCAATCATCGAGCTCAATCATGTCCCGCCGCCATTGCCTGCTGACCGACGTCTCTCTCGTCCAATCAACGCCCTCGATCATCAGTCATACCCCCACTGTCTCGCGGAAAGCGGAGATTTTAAAATCCGGATCACAAAAGCTTGGGGGGGATGTCCCCACCTCTCAAAACATGGAGGGGTCTGGCCCCCCCGGGTTTTCCGCCCCTGGTGAAAGAGGAAGGGATGCTGTTACCCATCTGCACTGATTGAGGTCTGCCGATGTGGAAGTCGATGCATAGGGAGATACAGAAACCCAGATCTCTGAGCTCGGAGATATATTTCGAGGGTATGATAGTGTTGAGCTCAGAGATCTGGGTTTCTGTATCTCCCTTTGCATCGACTTCCATATCGGCAGACCTCAAGCAAGATTTTCATTGTACCTGTACTTCACCATGCTGGTGCATATGATGATAAACTGTACTTGAGTTTACTGGAATAGAATGATATAGCATTTGAATACATGGCTGGAGAGATACTGGAATGGACAGGACTTTCTATTGTGCAATGTTTAATGTATTCCATCTCTGTGCATCCAAGAGCAATGCAAAGTCCAGTGTACCCCAGGTCTGAGAGACTGGGAGCAGTGAAGTGCCCATTGATCTCCAGCTCTGAATTCCGGGAACAATGCAGTCAATGCATCCATTTCTAAAAGACACAGAGCTATACAGCAATGAAAGAGGCCCATCAGCCCACCTTGTCCATACTGACCAAGTTGGCATACTGGGCTAGTCCCATTTGCTAGCATTTGGCCCATAACCCTCTAAATCTTCCTGTATATATATCTGTCCAAATGCCTTTTAAAAGTCACATTGTATCCATTTCGAAAGCTTCGTCTGGCAGCTCAGTTTAGATACAAACTACCTTCTGAGTGATAAAAGTTGCCCCTGAGGCCTGCCTTAAATCTCTCTTCGTTCCCTGTCAGTCAATGCCCTCTATTTTTAGAATCAAATCCTCAATCCTGAGGAAACGACTATGAGTGTTCACTTTTATTCACACCCCTCATGATCTTACTCACCTCAATAAGCTCACCCCTTAGTCTCATATTCTCCAAACTCCCAACCTTTTGTACACAAGCTACTCAACCCAACCTACTTAATGGTCCCCAAGTTACTCAACCAAGAACCCAACCGACTACTATGCAGTCTATTTCAGTGCTGGAGTGGCAGCAGGGAATTTTAAATTGGCTGAGTCAGTGTATTTCAGTGTGGGAAGAGCAGCCATTGGGTTGGTTGAGTGATCAAAAGGGACTAACTGAGCAGCCAGTAAAAAGAAGGCAAGGTGTAGCGAAGTGGCCTATTGGGAGCAGCTGTGTTGAGCAGAAGTGCTGTGTTGAGAGCAAGGCTTCGGCGAGTAGGCTGAGAAGAGTAGTCCAGGAGGTAAAGATGCAGGCTGCTGTTTATTGTGTGTGATTCTTTTACATTTTTCCTCTTGGTTTTAGTGCAGTAGTGAAGGCAGGTAGAAAGATCCAATGTTCCTCCTGCAGGATGTGGGAAGTCTGGGAAACTGCTGGTGTCCCTTATGACGATACCTGTGGGTATTGTGTCCAGGTGCAGCGACACCTTCTGCACATCTGGACGCCCGCAGCGGTGACCGCGGAGGGTTGTGGTCCCGACCATGGGGGGAAATGGAGGAGGACTGACCAAATTGTGTGCCTCCCACCACAGTGATGAATGCTGTGGTGGATGTTTGTGCTAAATTTTTATTGTGTACTGTGCGTTCTTTTTTTATTGTACTGCTCGCTGCTGGCAAATTCATTTCACTGCACTTTATGTGCATGTGACGAATAAAACTTGACTTGACCTTAAAGACCACATTAGGGAACTGGAGCACTGGAGACCTCAGGGGTGAGAGCAGTAGCAGTCAGGTGCAGTGTGCAGTGGACCATAGAGATGGGGTGCATATTAGGGGGTATTGGACACTGCATTCTTTACAGACTCCCTGTCTGGAGATGCATTGGATATTGTAACATTCTTGGGTCTCTGGAGTTAGGATGGGCTGCATGCTGCACTGCAGCTTCCTGAGCTGAGGTGAGTTGGATTCTGGACTTCCCTCCTTGCCATTGTGTTGGAGACGGCAATGCTCCTGAATGCCTAGGCATGGACTGAACTGGCTACAGCATGACTTCCAGTTTCCAAAGGCTGAAATAAACATGGCTCACGGGCTGTGAATAAATCAAGTCAAGTCAAGTCAACTTTATTTGTCACATACACATACAAGATGTATAGTGAAATGAATGTGGCAATGCTTGCGGGATTGTGCAAAACAACAGAACAGAACAGGATTAGTATTTACATTTTAAAAAGAAGATACAACAGTATTTACGCCCTGGTGAGATCAGAGTTTAAAGTCCCGATGGCCTGTGGGAAGAAACTCCATCTCATCCTCTCTGTTTTTGCTGCGTGGCAGCGGAGGCGCTTGCCTGACAGTAGCAGCTGGAACAGTCCGTTGCTGTGGTGGTAGCGGTCTTTTATCATCTTGTTGGCTCTGGATCTGCACCACCTGCAGGGGGCAGAGTGTAGTCCCTGTGGTGCGTTCGGCCGAACGCACTGCTCTCTGCTGAGCCTTTCTGTCCTGGGCAGAGCTGTTGCCAAACCAGATAGAGATGTTTCCAGTCAGGATACTTTCTACAGCACCAGAGTAGAAGGATTGAAGGATCCTCAGAGAGACTCTGAATTTCCTCAGCTGCCTAAGGTGGTAAAGGCGCTGCCTTGCCTTTCTCACCAGTGTGGCAGTGTGTGTTGTCCATGGCAGGTCGTCTGTGATGTGGGCTCTCAGTTATTTAAAGCTGCTCACCCTATCCACAGTGGTCCCATTAATCCCCAGTGGCGTGTACGTCCTTGGTTGTTGTGAGAAGTCATTGTCTTGACACCATATTACTAAGCGCTCCATCTCATTCCTGTACTCCTTCTCATCAGTGTTCAACACTCAAGACCCACTACTGTGATGTAATCTGCCAACTTGTAAATAGAGTTAGCGCAGAACTTGGCCTTACAGTCATGAGTATAGCAAGGGGCTGAGAAAATATTCTTGTGTGTCACTGGTGTTGTATGTATATGGACATTCAAATTATTGATGCATGTTCAGACACTGCCTCTGGGTCAGATCCCACCAGCCAAGGAGACAAATGATACTTAGTGGCCTGAGGCGAAAAGAAAGAATGGACACTATTTGGAAAAATGATTCTTTGAGATCTTTCAGGTTTTGTCAAGGATACATAGACACATAGATATATAGACAATAGGTACAGGAGTAGGCCATGCGGTCCTTTGAGCCAGCACCGCCATTCAATGTGATCATGGTTGAGCATCCACAATCTGTATCCCATTCCTGCCTTCTCCCCATATCCCTTGATTCCACCAGCCTTAAGAGCTCTATCTAACTCTCTTTTGAATGCATCCAGTGAATCGGTCTCCACTGCCATCTGTGGGAGAAAATTCCACAAATTCACAACTCTGTGTGAATAACATTTTCCACATCTCAGTTCTAAATGGCCTACCCCTTATTATTAAACTGTAGCCCCTGGTTCAGGACTCGCCCAATAAGAGAACATGTTTCCTGCATCTAGTGCATCCAATCCCTTAATGATTTTATATGTTTCTATAAGATCCGCTCTCATCCTAAATTCCAGTGCATACAAGCCCAGTCGCTCCATTCTTTCCTCATATGACAGTCCCGCCATCCCGGGACTTAACATCGTGAACCTACACTGCACTCCTTCAATAGCAAGAAAGTCTTTCCGCAAATTAGGAAACCAAAACTGCACACAATACTCCAGGTGTGGTCTCACCAAGGCCTTGTACAACTACAGAAGGACCTCTTTGCACCTTTTCTCAACTCTTCTCATTATGAAGGCCAACATGCCAATAGCTCTTTTCACTGCCTGCTGTACCTGCATGCTTACTTTCAATGACTATGTACAAGGACACCCAGGTCTCGTTTTACTTCCACTTTTCCTAACCTGACACCATTCAGATAATAATCTGCCTTCCCGTTCTTGCTACCAAAGTGGATAACCTCACATGTATCCACATTATACTGCATCTTCCATGCATCCGCCCACTCACCCAATCTGTCCAAGTCACCCTGCATCCTCATTCAGATTCAGATTCAGATTCACATTTATTGTCACATGCACCATTAGATACAGTGATATTTGAGTTACCATGCAGCCATACAATTAAAAGAACACAACACAATTAAAAGAACGATAGAACTTAACATAAACATCCACCACAGTGATCATTGTGATGAAAGGCAATAAAGTTCAGTCAATAAAGTAGCATCCTCCTCACAGTTCACACTGCCACCCAGCTTTGTGTCATCTGCAAATTTGCTAATGTTACTTTTAATTCCTTCATCTAAATCATTAATGGATATTGTAAATAGCTGCGGTCCCAGCATCGAGCCTTGCGGCACCTCACTAGTCACTGCCTGCCATTCTGAAATCCCTTACTCTTTGTTTCCTGTCTGCCAACCAATTTCCCATCCATGTCAATACCCTACCCCCAATACCATGTGCTCTAATTTTGCCCACTAATCTCCTTTTTTTTAAATTTATTTATTTTTTAATTAGAAGCATTGTACATACATCTTAATCATGATATGCAACATAATACATTTCGTGTACAACTTCTCTTTTTTTTAAAAACTTTAACCTGTAATAGAAAAAGAGAAAAGAGAAAGAAGGGAAGAGTGAAGATGGTAGTGAAGTGTAGTCCGCAGTAGTTGGCGTTAAATGAATGATGATGCTTGCTTGAGACTGCGTGCTTGAGAATGTGAAAAAATGTGGGGGAAAGAAAAAAGAAAAGAAAACAGGCCCCAAAGAGAAGAGGGCCTTAAGAAGGGAAAGGAAATAAGTGAAAAATCCAAAGAAGGTAGAGCTAAACAAAAAAAAAAGGGAATGTGCCTAATTCATAACGATTCACACCCATCACCTAGTTCTAAAACAATAACTTTCTAGGGTTATGCTGCACCATATTATACTTGTAACAAATCAATAAAAGGTGACCATATTCTTAAGAATTGTTCTTGTTTTCCTGCTAGAACAAGTCTCATTTCCTCGAGATGTAATATTTCCGACATATTTGTGATCCACATTTTAAACGTTGGGATAGGAGCGTTTTTCCAGAATTTAAGTATACGGTTTTTTGCCGTCATCAAACCGTAATTTAGGAAACATCTTTGAAATATAGTTAGTTCAGAACAGGCTTCCCTTGCTCCCGAAAATAATCAATTCTGTATTTGGGTCCAGTCTTAATTTAAATATTTTTGAAAAGCTTTCAAAAATTTCCTTCCAAAATTTCTGAAGTTTTGCACAGGAAACAAATGAGTGTGCTATTGTTGCCTCTTTAGTTAGGCACTTATCACAGAAGGGAGAGACATTTGGAAGGATTTTATTTAGTTTTGTTTTTGAGTAATATAATCTGTGTACAATTTTAAATTGGATCAATGTGTGTCTAACGTTAATCGAACATTTGTGTACATATGACACATAATCTTCCCATCTGTCCTTGGGAATTTCTATAGCCAATTCTTGTTCCCATTCCCCCCGCTGCTGAAAGACTCATCCATGCCTTCATCTCCTCCCGACTGGACTACTGTAACTCTCTTCTTTTCGGAATCAATTCCAGCAGCATCAACCGACTCCAACTGGTCCAAAATGCAGCCGCTCGACTCATTACCCACACCAAATCCTGGCACCACATCACCCCAGTTCTCAAAGAACTTCACTGGCTTCCCATTTCCCACCGGATCACCTACAAAATCCTGGTCCTCACCTACAAAGCCCTCAACAACCTGGCCCCCCCTTATCTCATTGACCTCCTCTCCCCCTACCAACCCTCACGGTCCCTCAGATCCACATCAGCTGGTCTCCCTCTCCACTCCGAAATCAAACCTCTGCACTTTTGGAGGCAGAACCTTTTCCAGGGCAGCTCCCAGGCTCTGGAATTCCCTCCCACAACCGGTCCGAAATTCTGAGTCCCTCACCATCTTCCAGTCCCGCCTCAAGACCCATCTCTTCACCTCTGCATATCCTTAGTCTCATGTTCCCCTCCCCTCTGTCTTACTGCTCTATTTTGTTTTGTTTATTCCTGACTCTCAATTGTAAAGCAACTTTGAGTCCTGAAAAGCGCTATATAAATAAAATCTATTATTATTATTATTCTTTTCTTATATATATATTTAAAATAGTATTATAAAAATATGATGTTAAATGGTCCAATTCTACCTTGCTCTAGAAGGTCCAACTTCAAAATTTGATAATCTTGTGAGTGTTTTTTCAAACAATCTCGGGTTTGTAAGTATCTAAAATATTGGTTATTTTCCAAATTGTATTTAAGCTGTAGGTCTTGGAATGGTAAAAATGTTCCCTCTTCATACAAATCTTCCCAAGTCTTAATTCGTTCCCAGGGGGTAAACATTTTGTCAACAGTCGATGGCTTAAACGCCGGGTTGTTAGCTATCGGTGAGAGAGGCGAAAGATTTCTTAATTTAAGAGAGGATTTTATTTGTCTCCAAATTCGTATTGGGGCTGTGAATCATCGGGTTTCTCTTATATATTGTGTTCTTCAGTTTTATTGGGGAGAAAAGGATCGCTCCTATGTTAAAAGGAGTGCAATCCTCCTTCTCTAATCTCCTGTGTGGAACATTATCAAAGTCCTTCAAAGACAGGGACCGGAGAGAGATTTAAGAGAGGCCTCAGGGGCAACTTTTATCATTCAGAAGGTAGTTTGTCATTATCATTTGGAAGAGGGAATTAGGAGCAACACTAGCAAGTTTGCGGATGACACAAAGCTGGGTGGCAGTGTGAACTGTGAAGAGGATGTTAGGAGGTTGCAGGGTGACCTGGACAGGTTGAGTGAGTGGGCAGATGTGTGGCAGATGCAGTATAATATTAGATAAATGTGAGGTTATCCACTTTGGCGGCAAAAATAAGGGGGCAGATTATTACCTCAACGGGGTTAGGTTAGGCTAGGGGGAGGTGCAACGAGACCTGGGCGTCCTTGTACACCAGTCACTGAAAGTTGGCATGCAGGTACAGCAGGCAGTGAAGCAAGCTAATGGAATGTTGGCCTTCATAACAAGAGGATTTCAGTATAGTAGTAAAGAGGTTCTTCTGCAGTTGTATAGGGCTCTGGTGAGACCACATCTGGAGTATTGTGTCCAGTTTTAGTCTCCAAATTTGAAGAAGGACATCCTTGTGATTGAGGCAGTGCAGCGTAGGTTCGCGAGATTGATCCCTGGGATGGCGGGACTGTCATATGAGGAAAGATTAAAAAGACTAGGCTTGTATTCACTGGAGTTTAGAAGGATGACGGCGATCTTATAGAACATATAACATTTGTGGAATTCCTTACCACAGAGGGCAGTGAAGGCCAAGTTACTGGATGGATTTAAGAGAGAGTTAGATAAAGCTCTAGGGGCTAGTGGAATCAAGGGATATGGGGAGAAGGCAGGCATGGGTTATTGATTGGGGACGATCAGCCATGATCACAATGAATGGCGGTGCTGTCTCAAAGGGCCGAATGGCCTCCTCCTGCACCTATTTTCTAAGTTTCTATGTTTCTATGCTTTCTGAAAGTCCAGGTGCACTACATCCACTGGCTCTCCCTTGTGCAGTTTACCTTGTTACTTCCTCAAAAAATTCCAGAAGATTTGTCAAGCATGATTTCCCCTTCATAAAATCTATGCTGACTCGGACCGATCCTGTTACTGCTATCCAAATGCGCCGCTATTACATCTTTAATGATCGACTCCAGCATCTTCCCCACCACTGATGTTAGGCTAACTGGTCTATAATTCAGCCTTGTCCCATCAGTTTACCCCAACACCATTTCCTGACTAATGTGAATTTCCTTCAGTTCCTCCATCACCCTAGGTCCTCTGTCCTCTAGTACATCTGGGAGATTGTTTGTGAAGATAGAACCAAAGTACCTGTTCAACTCGTCTGCCATTTCCTTGTTCCCCATAATAAATTCACCTATTTCTGTCTTCAAGGGCCCCACATTTGTCTTGACTACTTTTTTCCTCTGCACATACATGAAGAAGCTTTTACTATCCTCCTTTATATTCTTGGCTAGCTTACCTTCGTACTTAATCTTTTCTCCCCATATTGCTATTTTAGTTACCTTCTGTTGCTCTTTAAAAGTTTCCCAATCCTCTGGCTTCCCGCTCATCTTTGCTATAGAAACATAGAAAGTAGGTGCGAGAGTAGACCACCAGGCCCATCGAGCCCGCACCGCCATTCGCTCATGGCTGAACACTAAACAGACACCCTTACCCACAAACAGTAGACACAAGACACAGAACACAAGACACTACCCTCCCCTTTATATCGCTATCACCCCTCTCCACCCCAAGAACCACGTGATCTCCTGGGGGAGGCAAAAAAACGGATAAAAACCCAGGTCCAATTCGGGAAAAAAATCCGGGAAATTCCTCTCCGACCCCAATCCAGGCGATCGACACTTGTCCAGGAGATCACTCAGGTCTTACTATACTAACCATACCTAGGTCCATATCCCTGCCCTCTCCCCGTAGCCCCTTATCCCCTTGGCAGCTAAAAAACCATCTATTTTAGACTTAAATATATTTAATGTTTCTGCTTCCACTGCTCCCTGGGGCAGTGAATTCCATAAATTAACCACCCTCTGGGTGAAGAAGTTCTTCCTCATCTCAGTTTTAAAAGAGCCCCCTCTTATTCTACAACTATGTCCCCTAGTTCTAGTTTCCCCGATCATTGGGAACATCCTCGGTGCATCCACCCGATCAAGGCCCCTCACGATCTTATATGTTTCAATGAGATCGCCTCTCATTCTTCTAAACTCCAAAGAGTAGAGTTCCAGCCTACTTAACCTTTCCTCATATGTCAATCCCCTCATTGCAGGAATTAATCTTGTAAACCTTCGCTGCACTGCCTCCAGGGCCAGTACATCCTTTCTTAAGTATGGACCCCAGAACTGTACACAGTATTCCAAATGTGGTCTCACTAATACTGTGTACAGCTGCAGCAAGACCTCCGTGTTTTTATACTCAATCCCCCTAGCAATAAAGGCCAAAACTCCATTGGCCTTCCTGATTGCTTGCTGCACCTGCATACTAACTTTTAGTGATTCATGTACTACTACCCCTAGATCCCTTTGCGTTGCATTACAACGCAGCTCCACCTCATTTAGAAAATAACTTGCCCTATCATTTTTTTTCCCAAAGTGAATGACTTCACATTTATTAGTATTAAATTTCATCTGCCGTTGTTGCCCACTCACCTAGCTTATCTATATCCTTTTGCAGACTCTTCCTATCCTCCTCATCCCCTACTTTTCCTCCCATTTTTGTATCGTCCGCAAATTTTGATATATTACACTTGGTTCCCTCCTCCAAATCATTTATATAAATTGTGAACAACTGGGGTCCCAGCACCGACCCTTGCGGAACCCCGCTAGTTACCGGTTGCCATCCCGAGTATGAACCATTTATCCCCACTCTCTGCTTCCTATTTGTTAGCCAATCCTCTACCCATGCTAATATATTACCCCAATCCCATAATTTTTTATTTTTAGCAATAGTCTCTTATGTGGCACCTTGTCAAAAGCCTTTTGGAAGTCCAAGTATACCACATCCACCGGTTCCCCTTTATCCACCCGGTTGTTACTTCCTCAAAGAATTCGAGCAGATTCGTTAAACAGGACTTCCCCTTCACAAAACCATGCTGGTTCTGTCCGATGAAGTCATGTTTATCCAAGTGCCCCGTTAGTGTTTCTTTAATAATTGTCTCTAACATTTTACCCACCACCGATGTTAGACTAACCGGTCTATAGTTACCCGCCTTCTGTTTACTTCCTTTTTTAAATATAGGTGTTACAATTGGCCATTTTCCAATCCACTGGGACCGTTCCTGCCTCCAGGGAGTTTTTGGAAAATTATCACCAATGCATCCACAATCCCCACCGCTATCTCCCTCAAGACCCTTGGATGTAATCCATCAGGCCCAGGGGATTTATCCTCCTTCAGTCTCATTAATTTCCCTAATACCACCTCCTTGGTGATCTTAATAGTATTTAGCTCCTCCATTCCTACCGCCCCCTGTTTATCCAGCGTTGGAATATTTTTTGTGTCTTCTATGGTGAAGACTGATACAAAATACTCGTTTAATGCCTTTGCCATTTCCATGTTCCCCACCAACAACTCTCCAGTCTCACCCTCCAATGGACCAACGTTCACCTTAGCCACCCTTTTTCTTTTTATATAGCTATAAAAACTCTTACTATTAGTTTTTATGCTGTTCGCTAAATTCCTTTCATAGTCTATTTTCCCCGTCTTAATTAATCTCTTAGTTATTTTTTGCTGACCTTTAAATGCTTCCCAATCCTCTACCCTCCCACTATCTCTAGCTACCTTATATGCCCTTGCCTTCAGCCGAATACTATCCTTTATAGTTTTACTGAGCCATGGCTGACTGTTCTTTCCCTTACCCCTTTTTTTCTTCATAGGAATACATTTTTCTTGAAGGTTATACAGTAGATCCTTAAACGTACACCACTGCTCATGTACCGTCTTATTCTTGAGTCTGCTATCCCAGTCAACTTTGATCAGCTCAGTCCTCATACCTTCATAATCCCCCTTATTTAGACTAAGTACCCCTAGCCTGAGTTTCAACCTGCTCCCCTTCTATTTGAATATGGAATTCGACCATATTGTGGTCACTTGTTCCCAACGAGTCCCTAACTATGACATTTTTAATTAATCCTGCTTCATTACACAGGACCAGATCCAAGATTGCCTCCCCCCTTGTCGGTTCTGTGACATACTGTTCTAGGAACCCGTCTCTAATACATTCTATAAACTCTTCCTCTAGTCTACCCTGCCCAGTTTGGTTTGCCCAATTAATATGAAAATTGAAGTCCCCCATGATTACAGCAGTTCCCTTTTTACATGCGTCAACTATTTGCAGATTTATGTTCTGACTAACAGCGTCACAGCTATTTGGAGGTCTATAAATTACACCCACTAGTGTTTTTTTCCCCTTGTTATTCTCTATCTGTACCCAAGCTGTTTCACTATCCTGATCCTTCAACGCAATATCCTTCCTCTCTATTGCCGTTATTCCCTCCCTTATTAAAAGGGCCACCCCTCCTCCCTTTCTTTCCTGTCTATCTTTTCTAATTGTCGAGTACCCCTCTATATTTAACTCCCAATCCTGATCCCCTTGCAGCCATGTCTCCGTAATGGCCACGATATCATAACTATATGTACTTAATTGCACCGTTAATTCATTTATCTTATTTCGAATACTCCGTGCATTTAGATACAGCACTTTCAGATGATTTTTACTACCCTTCCTTTCTGTTTTTGCCCCTTTTACATCTAGAGCTTTATCTTCACACATTCTGGATCCTCCTGTCACATTTTGATTTTCCGTTTCCCCACTGATACCCTGCTCTATTTCCTCTACCCCTGCCGTTATTACCCCCCTTGATACCTCCCCCCCGCTACTTAGTTTAAAGACCTCTCTACTGCCCTAGTTATATGATTTGCCAGGACCCCAGTCCCAGCACCGTTCAGGTGAAGTCCGTCCTTACAGAACAGATCCCCCCTGTCCCAGTACTGGTGCCAGTGGCCCAAGAAACCAAACCCATTTTTCCCACACCAGTCTTTGAGCCACGCATTCAGCTTTTTAATTTTTCGTACCCTCGCCGATTTGGCCCGTGGCTCAGGTAGCAATCCGGAGATCAGTACCCTCGAGGTTCTGCTTTTTAATTTATTCCCTAACTGCTCAAACTCGTTCAGCAGATCCTCCTTCCTCGTCCTTCCTATGTCATTGGTCCCCACATGGACCACGACCACTGGATCCTCCCCCTCACTCTGCAAATTTCTCTCCAGCATCGCAGAGATATCCTTAACCCTAGCACCGGGTAGGCAACACAGCCTTCGGGACATGTTCTGCTGGCCGCAGAGAACCTTATCTACCCCCCGAATAATACTATCCCCTATCACCCACGGCATTTCTTCTAACTCCCCCCTCTTGAATGACCCCCTGATCCACGGTGCTGCAGCCAGGTTGCTCATCCCTCCCACAGCCCCTGATCCCATCCTCACATTGAGTAAGAGCTTCGGTCATGCTCGTCAGGGACAAGGGCTGTGGCTCCTGCCGCATCTCCTCCTGGTTCCCCCTACCTGCCTCGCTTATGGCCACACCTTCCTTTCCCTGCTCACTAACTACTGAATTAGTTAAACTGGTCGGTGTGACCATCCCCTGGCACAAAACATCCAGGTAATACTCCCCCTCCCTGATGCACCGCAGCGTATGAAGTTGGGTCTCCAGCTCATCAATGCGGAGCTCGAGTTCCGCTAGCTTCAAACACTTACTGCAGCTGTAGGGATCATCTACATCAATGGTGTCGACAATTTCCCACATCTCACAGTATTGGCACATCTCCTGGCCGCCCATCTTATATAAGTAATTAACTGGTCCTATTAAGAATCCCCTACCCGGATTACTGTATTAAAACACCCCTTATTTATATAATCCTACCTCCTATAAATGGGAAAGTACTTACCCCAGCCGTAAATTACCTACTGGTTTGGCTGTCTAGTGGTAATTCCGTCCGCTCTTTCTGTCTGGTCCACTGCTCCCTTGCAGTGCGTGGCCTACCTCTTAGCCCCTGTTAGCCTCTCGAGCCGCGGCTCCGTCCTTCCTCCCTCGGCGACAACCCTGGGCCGCACCTGTGGCACCTGTGGCACCGCGGTCGTGACGTCCCTTCCGTTCCAACTGCCACTGATTACTCGCTGCACTCTGATTACCTCGCTGCACTCTGATTGCTGCCTAACAGCGCCTGATTACCTCGCTGCACGCTATGTTATACTTCTTCTCTTTTATTTTTATACTGTCCTTGACTTCCCTTGTCAGCCATGCTTGGCTTTTACTCCCCTTAGAATCTTTCTTCCTCTTTGGAATGATACACACCAAAATCACTCATTAATTGTTATTGGTACAAGAGGCCTAGAAGGCTCAGCACAGAATCTTCCGCACAAGGAACTCAGTGATTTTGACTCTTAAGATCCTGGATTAATTGCTGCAAAAAACACTTATTCAAGGTGCGACATTTTATCCCTAACAAGCAACCTGCTGAAGTGGAGCAAATCCGCAAGACAAATAGGAAACTGTTCAACCTGTGTCAACTCTTCCACAACCTTGGTCATCAAACCGCAGTGCACAACAACACGTGCATTTCAAGTTGACCTTCAATCATCATTGCAATTCATTGAAGGTTAAGGAGAATGGGTTTTAGATTTACCTATCTGTCTGCTAACCTGATAACCTGTCCGCACTATTCATGATTTCTCCATGACAATAAAGTCGCACAACATACATACAGTACCTTGTACGGTGAAATAGATTAAATTTAGCCTGCAAACAAGATGTCTGCAATGTAACAAAACATGCTAGAAATACCAGCAAGTCTGGCAATCTCTATGGAGGGAGAACAGCATTGGCTCTTACCTATTGAAATGCCATGGAAATGCCATGGAACTGATACAGTAATTCCAGAGACACTGCCTGACCTTCTGGATATTTCCAGAATTGTCCATTGTTTTAGATATCCTGTAACTAAAGTGATTTCTATCGCACCGTTCCAGTATTGTATTTTTTATGCTCTATTTTCAATCATGTCCTTCCATTTGTTTCTCTTCCAACAGATCATCCATGATTTACAAGCCTTCAGTATTTGCTCCCCCCCCACCACAGTAGCAGCACCAGTTATGTTGGTCATCGTACCTGGCTCTTTACTGTATTGCAGTCATGACCTTTGTTCTCTCCACCTTTCCATCAATGCAGTGGCGGAAATCCCGGGGGGGGGGGGACAGGGGGGACACGTCCCCCCTCTGTTTTGAGAGGTGGGGACAATCCCCCCCATTTTTTGTAATCCGGATTTTAAAACCCGGTGAAATCTCCGCTTTCCGCGAGACAGTGGGGGTGGGACTGAGTATAGAGTGCGATGATTGGAGGAGGGAACCATGCCCCGGGTTACAATGGCAGCCCTGGACACAGACCTGCGCCTCATCCGCAGCCAGGATCGATCCCGGCCGGCTCTCCGGCGCTGCAATCGCTGCCGAACCGCCACTGGACCATCCCCGTCCCCACCCGAGTGCCCCCTCCCCCCCACCCCACCACGCCCTGGGTGGCCAGAGACGTTGGGAGTCAGACGGGCGCGGTGCCCCCAAGCCCACAGGCAGCGCAGAGAAGCAGCGCTAAACCCGGCTCAACTCTACCTCTCCCGCCGGGTTAACCTACAGCCCTGCCTGGACTTAAGGGAAATATGGCCCAGGCTTACAGCCAGTGCGGAGAAGCAGCGCTAGCTCCACGGCTCCGGACTGGTATTCCGTCAATCCAGGCAGGGCTGTAGGTTAACCCGGCGAGACAGGCAGAGTGAGCTGCATTTAGCACTGGATTGAGCTGTAATTACCATTCACAGGGCCCACGGCAGAAGCCTTCGAAGCCTCGCGTGTGTGTGCGAGTGTGCGTATGCGCGTGCGGCCGCCAAGAAATTGTGTCCCCCCTGTCCCCCGGTCCCCTCCATATTTTGATAGCGATTTCCGTCACTGCATCTATGCAATTTAGATTATTCTCAATGCCCCACCTTTTCTAGTTCTGAGGAAGTAGAGGCATTGGTGTTCTTTCTTGGCCATAGGTTCAATGTGAATAGTTCAGGACAAATTGTTGGTGATATTTAAGCTTAGCAACTTGAAGCTCACAACCATCTTAACTTTGGCACCCATGATCAGAATGGGGGAAGGTACACCAGCTAGTTTCCTGAAGTCAATAACATGCTCTTCTATCTTGCTGTTCTTGAGGGAGAAGTTGTGGTCTTGACACCATATTATTAAGCTCTCCTTCCTGCACTCCTTCTCGTCATTGTTCGAGGCACGACCCACTACGGTGATGTAATCTGTGAACTTGTAAATGGAGTTAGAGCAGAACTTGGTGGCAGAGTCTTGTGTGTATAGGGTGTTACTCCAGCTTTTTATGCCTATCTTTGTTTTAAAGCAGCATATGCCGTTCCTCCCGACACACCTATTCATGGAAAGAGTTTGCTATATTTGTGTAAATTTGAAGGTACATATTTTCAATACAAATTTTTCTTTGAAACAAACAGATTTGACTTCTACAACAACCTACAACCACTCTTTTTATTTGGTTGATTTGAATTACTGTGCAAATAAGTCAATAAATGATCCTAGGAGATAAAATAAAGTGCAGGTGCTGATTAACAAAATAGAGCCAATTTCATTAAAAACTGGTTTCAAATTTGATTGGTCACTGCCCCCAAACTTTCCTCAATTGTTCTAACTGCATTGCTGCATTTTATCCAGCTTTCTATTGCACAGTTCCAGTATTGTATTTTTTATTCTCAATCCTCATTCATTCTAATTGCTTCTGCACACGTATCATCTGTGATTAACAAGACTTTAGTATTCTCCCACAGTCAGTAGCGCCACCAGTTGCATCAGTCAACGTCCATTGCTCTTTACCTTAATACAGGCACCTCTGTTCTCTCCACCCTTTCATCTTTGCAAGTTAAATTATTCTAAATTTCTCACTTTTTCTAACTGTTGAAAGGTCATCACCTTGAACATTTAACTCTGTTTTCTTTCCTCAGTTTCCAAACCCGCTGAGCAATTTCAGTTGTTTTTTGTTTTAGTTTGGTTCCTCTGAGTATCAAGTAACAGAGAAGAATGGTGGCTTAATAGGGCTCAGCTACGCCAGCTAATAATGGCAGAACAGGTTTAAGTGGAATAATTACTTTATTATGTACTCATGGGGAAGCATGACCAAGAAGTACAGCAGCTTGTTCGGTTACTGTTTCTTTCAAGAAAGGGACTAGCAGATTGGGAAAGAGAAGAGTACAATCATTGAAACTGGCCACTAATTTTGATTACAAATTAATTACTTCTCTTCAGCCAATAAGGTAAAACTTTGAAAGCAGTGACTGTGATCTGAGACTTCAAACGTGGCGAATTCAGTATATAGGAAACATGAGCAATGATCTATGTAAGCTATAGAAATTTTTGTTGCAGAACCATATGTATAGAACCACAGTGCCCATCAAGGACGTTTTTTCAGCCTCTTGTTATACTCCCTACACATTCATGACTGTGCAGCCAAATTTTACTCTATCTTATTTACAAGTTTGAGATGACTCCATCTCGTCAAGCAATGACGAGATGGAGTACAGGAAAGAAATAGAGAGCTTAGTAACATGGTGTCTAAAGAACAGCCTCTACCTCAATGTCACCAAGATGATGGATCTAGTTATTGACTTTGGGGATCAATTCAATTAGCTCAATTGAATCATTGAAGACCAAAGAAGTTCAGCACGACTGCAACAACTCTGCAATTCCATGAATTCCATAGGAAGCATCCTTTTGGGATGCAGCATAGCTTGGCTTTGTAACCAGACCACAAGAAATTGCAGTGAATTATGGATGTTGCCCAGTCCATCACTTAAACCATCAACTCCATCTATCGCTCACATTGCCTTGTGAAAGCAGCCAAAATAACCAAGATTTTATATGACCAGTTGCTAAACACTTTAACTCCCCCTCCCTTTCCCACACTAACTTTTCCGTCCTGGGCCTCCTCCATTGTCAGAGTGAGGCCCAGCGCAAATTGGAGGAACAGCACCTTAAATTTCGCTTAGTCTGCTTACACTCCAGCGGTATGAACATTGACTTCTCTAACTTCAAGTAACCCTTGCTTTCCCTCTCTCTCTCTCCATCCCCTCCCCCTTCCCAGTTCTCTGACTACATTTTATCTCTGTTTGCCTTCTCCCAACTAACAATGATCTATTCTACATTTTCCTTGATCTTCATTCCCTTTGTAATGTTTTCACACCTTACATTTCCTTATCTATGTGCCTCACACTCCCCTGACATCAGTCTGAAAAAGGGTCTCGACCCGAAACGTCACCCATTCCTTCCCTCCAGAGATGCTGCCTGTCCCGCTGAGGTACTCCAGCATTTTGCATCTATCTTCAAAACTATCAAGAACCATTTTCACCCCACTCATTACCTCCTCTCCACTTTCCCGTCAGGCAGTGTAGTCCCAATCTCCCACCCTACCTCATTACGGACCTTGTGTTTTTTTACATGCACTTTCTCTGTAACTGTAATGCAATAATAACGCTGTTACACTACATTCTGCACACTAATAGTTCCCTTTTTGCACAATTTGTTGTACTTGTGTGTGGCTTGACTTTACTCGTACAGTATAATTTGAATGGATCGCACACTAAAACAATTGTTTTCACTTATCTTGATGCACATGACAATAATAAACTGATATCATTTCTAATAGAGAGACGAAAGATATTACTACTAAATTTAGGGGTTGCTAAGGATGGAAATGATAAATCGGTTTGAAATGTAACGGGAAAGGAGGGTGGAGGCAAAAGAGATGAACTGTTGTATTTGGGCCAGGGACACAGGTTTCGAGGGGCAGTTGCAATTAAACTGGAGGGGACCTAATATCCTCGCAAGAAGGTTTGCTAGTGTTATACAAGAGAATTTAAACCAGTGGTAATGAGGTAGGAACCAGAGCACCAGATCAGCAAGCGGAGGGACGAATGCAAAGTTAGTCATTATGACAACTATGTCTGAAAGGAAGAACAAGCAGGGGCATGGGCTGATGGGCTGAAGTGTTTCAATGTAAGGAGTATTTAGAGTAGAGTTGATGAACTAATGGGCCTGTCCCACTTAGGCGACTTTTTAGGCGAGTGCAGGAGACTCTGCGCTTGCCACATGGTCGCCACATGTGGTCCCTGGTGAGTCTTCTTCATGGTCGCGAGGAGTTCCTGCATTCTAGGAACTAGTCGCGGCCTCAGTATGGCTGCAGCAAATTTTTCAACATGTTGAAACATTTTCTGTGACCAAAAATTGGTCGCCATGGAGAAAATCGATTATCCTGTAGTTGTAGGTGCAGTTGTAGTGGGGTCACCATGTAGTTGTAGGTAGTCGTAGGTAGTTTTAGTTAATCGCCTTTGCAGATCAGGCATTTTCATTGGCTCATTGAGGGGAAAAAAACGTAAGCAGGAGTTTTCAGAACCAAGGATAACCGATCGGTAATGTTGAATGTCCGACGAACTTCACAGCTGTGTATCTCTGGCTTATTAAAAGTTGTCTGGCTTCTTAAAAGTTCTCTCCACTCCTTCTCCCCCCTTCTCCCCCCCTCTCCCCCTTCTCCCGCTTTTAAAGGACTTACCATAAACTGTGCTAGCCGTCTTAATTGCAGCGCCAACCTTCCTGTTCATCGCGGTGTATGTCTATATCACCTTGGCTTTGCACTGTGTGAATTTCAGACAGGGCTCCCCCGCTTTCGCGATGTGTTTGTGAGTGTGTGTGTGTGTGTGTGTGTTCCACTCTGACAGTCACTGTTCCAGTTCCTAATTTTTCAGGAGACAGCCGGCAACTTAACAGTTGCCGGCAGTCCGCTGAAAAATTGCCTAAGTGGGACAGGCCCATAAGTGTCTGGATCTCTGCATGGAACAACGATGTTGTGACTATTACACAGACTTGCTTGTGAAAGGAACAGTGCTGGCAGCTCAATGTTCCAGGGTTTTTATATTTCAGATGTGATAAAGAAGGAGGTAATCTACTAATTAGGAAGAATGTCAGGTTTCTGCTCCCATACGTGACAAGTATTTGTTGTTTTGCATCTTAAGAGGTAGTGTCCCAAAGTTGTGTTGGGGGGGGGGGGGGGGTTCTCTCCAACCCATTTATATTTTACTAGACAAAACTCCGAGAAGGACAAGCGGATTATGTTGCTGGAGAACCGGGTGGCTGATCTGGAGCAGTACACCAGAATGAACGATATAATTGTCACTGGTCTGGAGACGAAACCCCGCTCATAAGCACGGGCGGTGACAACGCAGAACGAAGGGGAGACGAGCGAGCAGGACGCTGCATCTGTGGAGCAACAGGTGACGGCGTTCCTCCACTCAAAAGGGATTGAGTTGGACAGGGACAACATCGAGGCTTGTCACCCGCTCACACGGAGAAGTAAGACGGATAAACCAGCCATAATAATTCGGTTTGCTAACAGGAAGCACAAAACTGAACTGCTGAAACAGGGAAGACGGCTAAAAGGCTCGGATGTGTATTTGAACGAACACCTGACAAAGAAAAATGCTGACATCGCCAAAAAGGCCCGACTCCTGAGAAAGCAGAAGAAAATTCAATCTACATGGACTGCAAACTGCAAAATATTCATCAAGCTGAACGGACCACCAGAACAAGCCAAAGTATTAGTCATTAGGGACCTGGATGAACTGGATAAATACCAAGGTGACAAACCACAACAAGGTAATGGAATACATTTAGTAGTAAATAAAGAATATATAAAATAAAAACCACAACAATGATAATTCCTGACAAAAAATATATCTCTATCAGGACTAGAAACCTTTGCATATACAGAGCATAACACACATGACATAGAAAATGATATTGATCCGGAAAATAAATTACTTAACAATATCAACAACAGCTGCAGTTATTACACAGATGAGCACTTCAATATAACTTTCCAATCAGAACATAATATATCAATTATCCACTTTAATAGCAGGTCTATATGCCAACTTCCGCAACATAAAAGGATATTTAAGACAGTTGAAGAACCCATTTAACCTGATAGCAATATCAGAGACCTGGATCAGCCCTGAGAAAGGTGTGGACTTTGACATGGATGGCTATGAACTGAATTATAAAAACAGAAGGAAAATAATTGGAGGAGGTGTGGCGATCTATGTGGATAAAAGACTGAAATATAAGGTGGTGGAGAACATGACAACAGCTGTTGACGATTTGTTGGAATGTATTACAGCAGAAATTTGTATGGAAAAGACCAAAAATGTTATTGTGAGCTGTATATACAGAGCTCCCGGATCCAGTATTGAAATATTTAAAGATTGGATGGAAAACATGTTTACAAAATCATTACAAAAGATTATGTTCATCTGTGGGGATTACAATATTGACCTGGTGAATCCAAAAAAGCATAAAATGACAGAAGAATTCATCAATACTATGTACAGTGTGGGTTTATATCCTACAATAACCAGACCTAGTAGAATTACTTCTCATTGTGTGACATTAATAGACAACATATTCACAAACATTATGGAAAACAATACTGTAAGCAGACTATTATACAGTAACATCAGTGACCATTTACCTGTTTTTATTGTTTATCACTGTAGTTATAGGAAACCTAAGAACACCAGTCATTTCAAATACAAAAGGGTGAGAACCGAAGAAAACATAAATGCATTTAAGAATGAATTACTGAAACAGAATTGGAGGGTAGTATATGAGGGTGAAGATGTCGACAAAGCATACAATGGATTTCTAAATATTTTTTAATCACTTTATGACAAAACTGTCCTGTGAAACAATATAGTGATAGACAAAAACAAACAAATAGTCCATGGATCACTAAGGGTTTAAAAAATGCCTGCAAAAAGAAAAACACACTATATAGACAATTCATAAAATATCGAACTTCAGAAGCAGAAAATAAATATAAAAAATATAAGAATAAATTAACCAATATTATGAGGATATGTAAGAAAGAATACTATAGTAAAATATTAGAGAATAATAAAAACAATATGAAATGTTTATGGAACGTGCTAAATAGTATTATTAGAAATGGATCAAAAATACAGGCTACCCTGAGTATTTTATTGAGGAAGACAAGACAATAAATAATATGGATGATGCGGTTAATGGTTTTAACAAATTCTTTGTAAATGTGGGACCAGATTTGGCAGAAAAAATAATGACTTAGAAACAAAAGAAGGGGCGGATACTGATCTTTGGGATAGAAATACTAGCTCTATCTTCCTTGGAGCAGTCGAAGGAAAATAAATCATAGACATTGTAAGAAAATGTAAAAGGAAATCCTCTACTGATTGGAATGATATTGATATGATTATAATAAAAAACGTTATTGAGGAAATTGCAGAACCATTAACACATATCTGTAACTTGTCTTTTCAATCCGGTAAATTTCCGAACAAAATGAAAATAGCAAAAGTAATACCATTATATAAAACTGGGGATAGACACCATTTCACAAATTACAGGCCTGTTTCTTTACTCTCCCAATTCTCCAAGATCCTTGAAAAACTTTTTACAGAAAGACTTGACAATTTCATTGAAAAACATAAGCTTTTGGTCGACAGTCAATATGGATTCCGGACAGACAGATCAACATCTATGGCACTAATGGAACTAATCGAGGAAATCACAAATTGCATAGATAATAAAAAACTTGCAGTGAGAATATTCATAGACTTTAAAAAAGCATTTGATACCGTAAATCACGACATTTTACTCATGAAACTGGATAGGTATGACATCAGAGGGGTTCGATTGGATTGGGTGAGAAGCTATTTAAGAAACAGGCAACAATTTGTAGAAATAGGTGAACATAAATCAACTTGCATGAACATAACTTGTGGAGTACCTCAAGGGTCTGTGTTAGGTCCAAAGCTTTTCATAATATACATTAACGACATATGCAGAGTATCAAATATACTGAAATTGATTATATTTGCCGATGATACGAATATTTTTTGTTCCGGTGACAATTTGAAGAAGCTTTTGTGAAATTATTTTTTATTGGAGGTAGATACATATCATATTAAAATCGATACCAGTATTACATTTTTAAATTACTAATATCATCCATTATTATTACAATGTCTCCAATACTTTTTTCTTTTTTTTTTAAACTAAATAGAACTAAAAAGATATAGATGAAATAAAGAAAGAAAGAGAAAAAAGAGAAGAAGAAAAAAAAAAAAAAAAAAGATAATAAAGAAGAATGGAATAATTTACTACGATAAAAAACTTCATTCGAGATATATTCGTACATTTCAGAGTATAACATTTCATCTATTCCTTGGCACGGGTGTTAGTCAGGTTCTTGTGCTGAACCATTCTGACCCTTTAAATAGTCAATAAAGGGAGACCATGTTCCGACGAATAGTTCCTGTTTGTCCAACAGGACAAGTCTAATTCTTTCCAAGTGTAAGGTCTACGTCATTTCTATAATCCACATTTTAATTGTGGGGGTTATAGGGCCTTTCCAAAATTTTAGAATTAATTTTTTCCCAGTTATTATACTATAATCAATAAAGTTTCTTTGAGTTGATGTAAATGTTTGATTTAGTTCTAATGTTCCAAGTATTATTAATTTTGGATCCGGGTCCAATTGAATGCTAGTCACTTTAGAATTATTGTGAAAATATTTACCCAGAAATTTTTAATTTTTATGCAATTTGCAAACATATGAGATAAGTTAGCTTCTAAATGTTGACATTTATCACATATTGGTGAGATATGTGGGAAGATTTTATTTAATTTTGTTTTAGAATAATGTAACCTATGTATTACTTTGAATTGTATTAGAGAATGTCTGGCATTTAATGAACATTGATGTATGTTGTAAACTTTCTTCCCAAGTATCTTTCGTTATTATTTGATTTAGTTCTTTTTCCCAAGTTTGTCTGTGTAAGTCCGTCAATGGAATATCACTGTCTAATAAAATATTATATATATAAGATATTAGTTTTTCTGTATTAGGATGTTTATTCCAACAGTCGTCAAAAATTTCTGAATTTCTAATTCTAAAATTTCGAGTATTTGCTTTTACGTAATCTCTAAGTTGGAGATATCTGAAAAAATCATTTACTTGAAGTCCATAAATCTGTTGCAACTCCTGAAATGAGAGAAAAGTGCCTTCCTTATAAAGTTGTCCCATCTTTTTAATTCCATAGTTTTTCCATTGTGTGAAACCTTTGTCCAACCATGAGGGCTTAAACAAAGGGTTATTCGCAATTGGAAGAAAAGTGATAAATTATCTAGTTTTAATGTCTTTTTTAATTGTTTCCAAATTCGCATAGTACTATATATTATAGGATTTTCCCTATAATTTTTTTAATTTAATTTAGAAGTAGCAAATAGTATCGAGCCGATTTCAAAAGGTGAGCAATCTTCCTTTTCCATTTTTAACCAATCTGGTTGTTGATCTATTTCTTCCAACCAAAAATTCATATTTTTAATGTTAACTGCCCAAAAATAAAACAAAAAGTTTGGTAAAACCAAACCTCCATTTATTTTTGATTTGCACAGATGTTTTTTGCTTATCCTATGATTCTTATAATCCCAGATAAAGTCACTGACAATGGAATCTAACTTTTTAAAAAAGTTTTTTGACAAATATATCGGATTGTTTGAAAAAGGTATAATATTTGCAGTAAGAAAATCATTACTGATTGTTATCTGTCCACCATTTTAGTTCCATTATGGCTTCGATTGGTAGCTTCATTGGTCTGTCAAAATGACCAGCATTAACTTTGAGTGCTCGTATTTTTGCCCTCTGTAAATTTTGATAATGTAAAGGTCCAAATTGTGTGGCTGGAAAGGCAGCCACTATTTTGCCAATTATTCTTGCTACCAATCTGATGGATGGTTTACTGATGAGGGTATTGCAAGCCTCTATTAAGGCTATAGTCTTTTCCTTAGGCAAAGTCACCAACATGTGAACTGAGTTAATGGTGAACCCCAAATAATCCATTGTGGTGGAAGGGTTTAATTTAGATTTAACTGGATGGATGATAAACCCGTTTTAAAAAAAAAAAAAATTGTTTTGTGGCTGTTACCGTTTCTTTGGCCAATTCCAAAGTTTTGCCCACAATGAGGATGTCATCTAGTTATGCCATCACCATGTGTTTTTGTTTCCGCAGAAACGATAGAGCTGGTTTCAAAATTTTAGTGAACAGCCTAGGGGCTGAGGTTAGCCCATTTGGTAGTGCTCTGTACTGCCAGAGCTGTCCCATCCAGTTGAACATCTGTGGTCACCTCATATAGGGACTGAATAGTAAGCATCTTTTAAATCGATGCTAGCCATGAAGTAACCTTTGGAAATCAATTGTTTAGCAGTAACAAAGGTTTCCATTGTGAAATGAATATATTGTACAAAAGTATTCAAATTTGTCAAATCTATGATGATGCGACAACACCATCTTTTTGGTTTTTGGTAAAGATATTGGACACAAATTCCAGCGATTCGTGTTGGGTTTTTTCAATTACCCGTTTTGCGTAAAGCCGCTCCAGTTCAGCATGTGCTTCTGATTTTTCTTTACCTGAAAGTACGAACATTCGGTTCGGTACATGCTGAACTGGAGGGCTATGTTTGTGTATAAATTCTATGGTATATCCCTGGATACTGCTTAAAATATAAGTGTCTGTAGTTAACATACTCGATTCATCCAGAAAGAAGTGTAATCTCCCACCAACCTCCATACTCCCTGCAATTCGTAAGGAACCAGACCCACCTACCTCCATAGTTACCAGTGGCTGGTTTACTTCCTTTTGTGAATCCTTCGTGGAGGTTGAGGCGCCGGCGTCTGGGTTTGTGGTTGGGTTGGCGTTGGGGGTTTGCGCATTTTCCACGAAGGCCGGTCTGGGCCATGGCCTAAAAAGACCCATGTGCAGTGTACCTGGCCTTTGAGCTTTCACCAGTTTGTCTTGTTCTACTGGTGGGTGCATAAGGGTGCTGTTTATGACCATAGTAGGGTTTTGATGATGTCGCTTTGATGAGCCCCAGGGTTTTTGCCTCCTCATCGAGCTCTTTGACTTGTTTGGATAGGTTACCTCCAAATAGTAAAATTGGTGGTTTTATGTTGCCAGGTTTGCACAGACCTGCAAATTTCGGGTTTAAAGCAGGTCGAATGGCACTCTTCCTGATGACGTTAATTTTGTATTGTGTATTACAGAGCAGTGCCAGTGCATCCTGTTGATCCTGCGACATCTCCTTTTCATCTACTGTCCGGGCGAAAGCTGTTATTCCCGTTGTTAGGAGCTTTAGTACTTTTTGGAGTTTGACATCCATGCCTCTAACTCCTGCTCCGACGTGTTTCCATATGCAATTATTTACAATGGGAACATTCAGGGATGTACAGTTCCCTGGTCGCAAATGTCTTGCCGTGGTGTCCAATATAGCCTGTTCCTGTAGCTGCTTAAATTACATATAGTCAATACTGGCAGCTAGTTTCGGTTCCAGGTTTTGGCCAGTTTGGTCTGGCTGTACGAATTGGGACACCATGTCCAGTAGATTTTGGTCTTCCTGCACCCCTCGCACACTTGATGTTTGTTCTGGAAACCCCTCTTCAGGGTCAGCCCAGAATTGACCCCCAGTACTCCCCTCTGACGAGGGAGATGCACTGTGCAGACCTACAAGAGGTGCTGCTGTGGGTATAATAAATTGCCCACAGTGACTAGACTCCATCTCCCGGAGCCTGTCACGTTGGAGCATTTGCTCCATAAGTCGCTCCATCCGGCTCCTGCGTTCACGGTCACTGGCTGCTCGCAGCTGCTTCCTTACCGCCTTACTTGCCTCAACCTCCATGAAGGCAAAAATACGAGCACTCAAAGTTAATGCTGGTCATTTTGACAGACCAATGAAGCTACCAATCGAAGCCATAATGGAACTAAAATGGTGGACAGATAACAATCAGCATTGTTCCAATCCAATCGTTATCAGCAACCCTTCTATGGTGCTACAAACGGATGCCAGTGCACTTGGTTGGGGTGCTACCAATTCCATCTCCAGCTGTAGGGCCTAAAGTCATATTGTTCTGGGTTATGTCACCAGCATGTTAGACTACAGATTGACAATACCACGGTGGTAGCATATATCAACCACATGGGTGGAAACAAATCGATATCATGTGACAAGCTGGCCAACACAATTTGGCAATGGTGTATCCAGAAAAATATTTGGATATCAGCCACTTACCTACCAAGTAAACTAAATTCAGTGGCAGACACCAGGTCATGCAAATTTAATGAAAATACCAAATGGATGTTGGATAAAAAAGTATTTGCTGATATTACAGCATGGTATGGAACACCAGATATCGATCTATTCGCATCCAGGCTTAATCACCAGTTATCAAACTATGTTTCATGGGAACCAGATCCTGGGGCAGCGGCGACAGATGCATTTTCGCTGCATTGGGGGGAAATTGTTTATTTATGCATTCCCTCCTTTCTGCCTCATCAGTCGGGTATTAAGGAAAATACAGCAAGACTCTGCGTCTGGTATTTTGGTAGTACCCGATTGGCCTACTCAACCATGGTTCCCTGTGATATTCGACATGGTATTAGAACCATGCATCACCATCTGGCATAGACCAGATTTACTGGTTCATCCCGTAACAAGGGAAAGCCACCCATGTCATAACCATATGAACTTATTAATTTGTAGAGTCTAAAAGTACCTCTACTGCAACTGGGACTGACGGACCGAACAGTGAACATTATTTCAGCGGCCCACAGACAGTCCACCAAAAAACAGTACCTGGTATACATCAGGAAATGGGAGATGTACTGTCACAGAAACAACATCACCTACACATCCATGAACATCCTGTCTGTTCTGGAATTCCTGGCAGGCCTCCATTACGATGAGGGGCTCAGTTATAGTGCCATCAACTGCGCCAGAAGTGCCCTGTCAACATATCTATACCAAGGAACAGAGCGTTATTATGTTGGAACTCACCCCCTGGTAACAAAACTTATGAGAGGAATTTTTAATATCAATCCCCCAAGAACCAGGTACTCCCAAATATGGGATGTGAGTATTGTCCTGATGATGCTAAGGAATTGGTCTCCAGCAAAACTCTGTCCCTACAAAGACTGACACTGAAAACAGTCATGCTGATGGCATTGGTCACGGCACAAAGGGTACAGACATTACATAAATTAAGACTGGACAACATGACTTCTTCATCTGGACATATAACGTGTCATATTTATGAATTAGTCAAGCAGAACAGACAGGGGTCAGCAGGCCTCAATATAGAATTTAGGGCTTACCCGACAGATGATCGTCTCTGTATAGTAAGACATTTACTGCCATATATGGAGAACACGAAAATCATCAGAGGCAAAGAGATGGCACTATTAATCAGCCACAAGCAAAAAAGTGACGGTCCAGACCATCTCAAGATGGCTGAAACAGGTTCTATTAAAGGCTGGGGTGGATACTAACATTTTCAAATCTCATTCCACCAGGGCTGCAGCTACATCGGAAGCTATGCAGTTGGATGTTCCGATGGACCAAATCCTCAAGACAGCAGGATGGTCAACGGAGAAACCTTTCCAACTATTTTATCATAAACCAGTAATTAAATCTGGAACGTTTGCAGAAACAATTTTAAGTTCTGTAATATAATTTCACCCCATAAATAGGGGCTATAATTTGGTGTTAATAACTTTATCATGGATTTCAATGTCGTATTCATGTCTAAACATGTTAACACAATTCCTCCCATAGTCATTAAGGCAGATGTGATGCATGGACTCGTTTCCACGGCATGAAATTACTAGAGCTTTGAAATCTTCACGTAGTCACTGTCGTGACTCCGAAGTAAAATAGTAAGATTAAACGAGAACTTACCAGTTCGAAGTTTGATCATTATTTTATGAGGAGTACGTTGAGGGAATACGTGCCCTCCGCTCCCACCCTTGATCATATACTCAACTGGTATCATCTTTTCTAATTTTACTATGTTCAGTCATTACAGTTATCTGTGATTTCACACCGCTGCTTTGAAGAATGACACGCATGCGTCCTGGCGGGGTTCTTCCGGAAGTGGCGGCGCAGCACTGGCTGCATCGGCTCATCGGCAGTCCTGTTTGTTTGTGTTTTTTGTGTTGTTTATTTCGTTTTGGTTAGTCTAGTTTTTGGATTTTAGTTTGTGTTTTGGGGGGGTGGGGGGTTGTAACGGGGTTTGCAGTCTCTCCTTGCGGGGGAATGTGACTTTTTGTTGTATTCCCCTTCTCTGCCTCCGTCTGCGCTGAGGCCTAATGGAGGTGGCGACCTCGAGGCTCCGGAGGCAGAGCCCGTCAGGACTCGCCCTAAGCTCGCTCCCGTGAGGGTGGTCCGGCTCAGGGCTGGAACAGTGCTCCCGTGAGCGCCCAAGTCGGGGCGGCCCGGCCCGAGGGAGGTTCGGCGCCCAAGTCGGGGCGGCCCGGCCGGAGGGAGAAGCGACGCCCATGTCGGGGCGGCCCGGCCCGGGGGAGGTTCGGCGCCCATATCGGGGCAGCCCGGCCCGGGGCTGAAGATGGCACGGTACTCACGTGAGAGTGGCTGGGACGGTGTTCTGGCGGTGGTGGCCTGAGCCCGGGGTTCGGCCGCGGGCCAGCGGCTGCGTCTGCAGGACTGGTGGGCGGCAGCTTCGACCACCCCGGGCCGCGGGAAACATCGCCCGGGGGGTATCGCCTCAGCGCAGAGGGAGAAGAGGAGGGAAGCGACTGCAGCCCTAAGACTTTTGCCTCCATCACAGTGAGGAGATGTTGGGTGGACTCACTGTGGTGGATGTTAATATGTGTTTATTGTTGTTTTATGTATGACTGTTGCAATTTCGTTCAGACTTCGGTCTGAATGACAATAAAGGGCTATCTAATCTAATCTAATCTAATTTTTATGGCATTAATTTTGCCAACCATTGAAATAGGAAGTGTTTTCCAATACTGAATATTCTTATGTACTTTATTCAGTAATGGGGGAAAGTTTGCTTTAAATAATGATGTACATATCTTAGTAACATAAATGCCTAGGTATTTAAATTTTTCATTTACTATTTTAAATGGAAATTGTTGTATTATATGTTTATTATGTTCCCTTATTGGCATAATTTCACTTTTATTCCAATTTATTCTGTATCCTGAGAGTGAACCAAATTGGGTTATTAGCTTTAATAAATTTGGAATACTAATTTCTGGTTTTGTAATGTAAATTAATACATCATCTGCGTATAAAGAAATTTTATTCACTGTATCCTTTGTGTTATACCCATATATTTCCGGATGGGTCCTGACTCTTTCTGCGAGTGGCTCTATAACAAGCGCAAATAATAATGGAGACAACGGGCATCCTTGTCTACAACCTCTAGATAGGTTAAATTTAGATGATAACCTTTGGTTTGTTAATATTCTAGCCGTAGGGTTTGTATATAACAGTTTTATCCATGCACAAAATTTCTCGCCCAGCTGCAATTTTTCCATCACCGAAAATAAATAGGGCCATTCCACCTGATCAAAAGCTTTTTCAGCATCGAGTGAGATTATTGCTAGATCTTCATTAATATTTCTCTTTGAATATATTATATTAAATAATCTTCTTAGATTGTAATATGAATACCGCTTCTGAATAAAACCTGTTTGGTCAGGGTGTATTAGTTTATTCATCACTGTACTTAATCTGTGCGCTAAAATTTTTGTTAGTATTTTCTGATCTGTATTTAAAAGTGCAATTGCTCTATATGATCCTGGATCTTCCGGATCCTTATCAGCTTTAGGAATAAGTGTTATTATATATTCATTTAAGGTATCTGGAAGTTTCTGTTGAGTATAAATATGTTCATACAGCATTTGTAAACGTGGAGAAAGCAAATCATAATTTTTTTTATAGAATTCAGAGCCTAAACCATCTGGTCCTACTGCTTTAACATTTTTTAAAGATCCAATAGACTCTTCAAAATCTTTTATCGTAATCTCCGCTTCTAATAATTCTCTATCTTTTGAATCTAAACCTTTTAAATTAAATTTTTGTAAAAAATCTGCTATTCCTTCTGGTTGTACTACAGTTTTAGTTGAGTAAAGATTATGATAGTATTGGAGAAATCTCTTGTTTATATCCTTGGGCAATTTTAATAATTCTCCTGTATCTGCTCTAATTTTATGAATTATTTTTTCCCCCTCCATTTTTCGTAGCTGACGTGCTAATAGTTTTTGTGGTTTGTCTCCAAACTCAAAATGTAATTGTTTAGTATGTTGATGAAGTTTTATTACTTGTTCTGAATACATTTTGTTTAGTTTATATTTCAGTACAGCAATTTTGTTATGTTTTAACGTAGATGGCATTCTCGCATTTTCTATATCTAGTTGCTTTATTTCCCTTTCCAGTGTTTGTTGTTTAATCCGGTTCTCTTTGTTATAAAATACTTGGGCAGAAATTAATGCGCCTCGGACAAACGCTTTGAATGTTTCCCAAATAAGAGAGACAGATGTGTCAGGGTTGTCATTTGCCTCGAAAAATGTTTGCATCTGTTTAATAAGATATTCCTGACATGATCTTTCATTCAATATTTGTGGGTTAAATCTCCAATATGTATGTTTCTCAGACATTCCATTTAATTTAATCATAAATGTTACCGGTGCGTGGTCTGAGATTATAATATTATGGTATTTTGAGTTATACGTAAATGGGATAAACGTGGAGTCGACTAAAAAATAATCTATTCTTGAGTATGTTTTATGTACCGGTGAGTAAAATGAGTATTCCCGTCCAGTTGGGTTTTCAATTCTCCAGACATCCTTAATATTAGTGGTATTAATAAATGAATTTAAAAATACACTTGATTGAGATTTTACTTTTTTTTGCCTTGATGATCTATCTAAATAAGATACAAATAATGTACAATTGAAATCTCCTCCAATTATTAATTTATATTGTGTAAATTCTGGGATTATATTAAATGTTTTATTAAAAAACATAGGATTATCAAAATTAGGTCCATATACATTAAGAAGAATCACTTTTATCCCATTTAACTCTCCAACTAATATAATATATCTAATATCTATATCCGCTATTGTTGATGAATGTGTAAAAGGTATTCCTTTACGAATTAATATTGCAACTCCTCTGGACTTGTGTGAAAAAGAGGCATGATACGATTCAGCAATCCACTTAGCTTTAAGTCTATATTGTGATTCCTTTTTAAGGTGTGTTTCTTGGAGGAATATTATATCTGTCTTGAGTGAATTTAAATGTGTTAAAACTTTACCTCTCTTAATTGGTTCATTAATTCCCTTAACATTCCAACTACAAAACGTTATTCCTTCACCCCCTCTTGTCATATTACCATCTTGCATATTGTTTCTAGGGTGGTCTATAGCCGAGCAGAAGGTACAACACATAAAACCTGACCTTGTCCCCGAACCTCAGATAGATGAATTTTAAATAACATACTTCGCTCCTCCGAACACATCTCCTTGAATTAACCTTGTAATTCCATTCAAACTTAAAATTATAACAATAATTAAAGTGAAAAAAGTGATATAGATGATTAGTATAGGGTGAAAGAAAAAAAACTACAACTACAATTAGTGTAGTTAGTGTTAGCCACACTAGCATGGCTAGAATTCTAAGGACTTCCGTAGCCTTTGGAAAAGAAAAAAATCCTAGCGCCGCGCTAAAATTTTTTTTTTTTAAAAGATGATATTTCTAATAATCAAATAACTTCTTTGGGAGTTGCAAAATTTTTGTTTTCTTTTCAAAAACCCAAAAAAGGTAAACAACAGTAAAAGTTAACAACGTTATTATTCTCTAAATACCATATTAATATCTTCTTTAAGTATGTATTTTTAATTTTTAATTGAAAAATAAAGAGGAAAACCATCAACCCTTATTAATACATGGGCTAAATTACCTCTTACTTATATTCCTATGGAATATATGTATGTAATCTATTTCTACGTTAACCAGAAACTGTTAGTTATTAATCATTGTTATTATTCATACACGGTAAAAATATTTATGAATAATATAGATTTAGTAATTTTAATAGTAATAATGATATTTAATAAGTATTAGTAGTTACATGTATGGTTAAATATGAAAATACTAAATAATAATAGTGATTAGTAACAATTGATCATAACTGTGATATTATTGTTCTTAGAATTTATACTAAACGCGAAGAATGAATAATTTAAAAAAAATTAGAGATATTAGGAGAAATTTAAAAAAAAAAAAAAAAAAACGAGAATCAAAAAAAACCAGGTTTTCTCCAATGTCCATTTCAATTTTCAAACGTCCTTAAAGCTCTTAAAAGTACTTTAAAGATCCTTTTAGACCTGGCGAGGTCCCGTTATTCCTTGACTCCTGAGGAGTGATGTATATTGTTCAGTCTGCGGTCACATTCCCGATGCCTTTGGCGAATTCCAGTGCTTTTTCATGGTCTGTAAAAAATTACTCCTTGCTCATGTAGGTGACTCTTAATGTTGCGGGATAAAGCAAGCCGTATCTCAAATTCGCTATATTCTTCAGTATTCTTTTTGTCTCAGTAAACAGCGCTCTTTTCTTGAAGACCTCCACCGGGTAGTCTCTGTAGATACTGATCCTCACTCCTTCAAAAGAGAGGTCTCTGGTACGGGCAATTTTCTTCATTATCTCGTCAAATTCATGATCAAGTTGCACCTTTACTATAATTTGTCTTGGGTAGGCATCATCTCGTGTATGACGCCCCTGCGCTCTATGTACTCGACCAAGTACAGGTTTTTGATCCAACTTTAAGGCTTTTTGTAGTAGATCTGCCACAAAATCCCGAGTGCCCATATCCCTCTCACTTCCTTCTTTCACACCTACAATTCTTAGGTTCTGGCGTCTTTGACGCCCCTCCAGGTCAATACACTTTCCACTTAATTTAGTCACCATTTCGGAGAGGCGTTGATTTTCGGTAAGGAGTCGATTTACAGTTTCCGCACTTGTCGCCACACATTTCTCAAGTTCAGTTATTGCTATAATATGTTGCTTCAGTGTCTGAAGGATAGGGTCAATCTCTCCCTTAAGGCTCGATTCCACCAAAGCGATCCTGCCTTCCACCTCTTCCATCTGATCTATGACCTCGTCGTCCCTCGACCTCTTCCAGATTTCCAATATATCCTGAACGGTAGAGAGCATTTCTGCTTTAAAATCTACCTTAAAAGAGTTAAGTTCCTCTTTAAGTTCCTCTTTAAAATTCAGCTTTCCTTCAAAGGTTTTCAGCTGTGTTTGAATATTTTTTATCTCATTGGAGATAAAGTTTTTAAGTTCTTCCATTTCAGATTTTTTTTGCTTTGGTTTCTTCGATGGGTCTTCCTGGAGCATCGTTGTACCTGAGGCCGAGGTCTCGGTTGGGCCTACCTCTTCCGTCGGTTGTCTCGCTTTACCGGCTTTTTTTGTCACCTTGGGGGGGGTATGTTGTATCGACATACCGGTAAAGTCGCGCGCCTGATGACGTCACTCGCAGCAGGCAACAGTTCAATTCGCAATCGCCTCAGGTAGGTCCCGATTTTTCTCCCGTTTTCGGATTTTTCAGCACGGAGCTAGTTGACGCTGGGCTCAAGCCTCCATAGCGCCACCGGAAGTTGGAGAAGCTTTTGGAGGTCATCACATCAGAAATGAATAAATTAAAACAGTGGTTTGATGTCAACAAATTGTCTCTAAATTTAAGCAAAACAAAGATTATGCTATTTGGAAAACCCTCAAGTACAATTGAAAATAGATAACATAAGTATAGAAAGAGTATATGAAAATAAATTTCTTGGTGTGATCTTAGACCACAAAATCTGCTGGAAACCACATATAAACCACGTCAAAGCAAAACTGGCAAAGTATATAGCAATATTGGGAAAATCAAGACACATTCTGGACCACAAATCATTACATACTCTGTATAATACACTCATATTGCCATATCTGAGTTACTGTGTGGAGATATGGGGTAACACCTACAAAACCAACCTACAGCCGTTATGCACATTACAAAAAAAAGCAATAAAAATTATCAATAACGTTGGATATCTTGAACATACCAATTTATTATTCTTAAAGTCACATACACTGAAGTTCACCGATCTGGTTAAATTTAAGACTGCACAAATCATGTACAAAGCAAGAAATAATTTACTTCCAGGAAATATACAAAAACTGTTTATGGAAAGACAGGGTGGGTATAATTTGAGAGGGGAACATAATTAAAAAAAACTCAGTCAGAACAACTCTTAAAAGTATGTGCATAGCAATCTGTGGGGTGAATTTGTGGAATGGTCTGGAACAGGAGATAAAACTTAGCACAAACATAATTCAGTTTTAAAAGATGTACAAAAATACTTTTGTATAGGATATTGGGATGAGGACAGGTGATTGAGAGTGGGATATTTGTTATACTGGTTGTATTGGGAAGGGTGATTATAGGGTGATGGATTGTATATATGACCAAGAGATACTGTATAGTATATGAGGGTCCTGTGGCGGCTCCCAAGGGTCAGGCCATCCTAACTGTCAAACCCCTCGGCACGGGAATGGTTCAGTCCAGAGGCGGCCCTTAACCAGATGGTTTAAAGGCAAGGGTTTGAGTGCCATCTTTCTCTCGTGGACTTCCCTACAACCTGGAAGGACATAAATAAAGGTACCTCCCGAAATACCTGGCTTTCATTTTGGGACCTACGCCCCGCATTGGTGACCCCGACGCTCCATTGTCGTCATGATGGAGAAAACCGCCCGTCCTACCATCTCACAGGCCGACCCGGCCCTGTCTCTGGACGCGGTCTCTGTTAAATTGCCCACCTTCTGGACCACCCGGCCGCACATCTGGTTTCAGCTGGCGGAGGCCCAATTCAACCTGCAGGGCATCACAGTCGATGCCACCCGTTTCTATTACCTGGTGGGGGCCCTCGACCAGGACACGGTTGAAGAGGTCACAGACTTCCTCGCAGCCCCCTGGCCACTCCTGCTCCAGATTTATGGGCTCAGCAGGATGGAGCGTGCTGCCAGGCTCCTTCATATGGAGGGCCTAGGCGACCGACGACCATCAAGCCTCCTAAAAGAGATGGTTGCGCTCCTGGATGGGCACACGCTGTGCCTAATGTTTGAATATACATACCTCCATCTGCTGCCAGCCTACATCCGTCTGCAGCTCACGGACGCCTCCTTCGCCGACGTCAGGGCCCTCGGTAGGACCGCCGACGCGCTGTGGATGGCGCGCCCTGATGACGTCAACGCGCTGGCCGTCGGCAGACATGAGGACGCGCTGCAGACGGCGAGCACTGATGACGTCACTCCGGCAGCTCCCGATTTCTTCCGGTGGGGCGGGGGAGTTGTGGAAGGATTGACAGCTGCATCCCGGAGGCCGGTAAGATCGCCCCCCACGTCCGTGTCGGGTACTGCACCTGCAGTCCAGCGCCAGCAAGCTCCAAGTGCCACCAGCAGGAGGCGTGGTGCTACTACCACCAGCGCTGGGGTGCTGCAGCACGGCAATGCCGCCAGCCGTGCATGTTCCCGGGAAATGCCTGGGCCGGCTGCCAATAGTCCCCGCAGCGGCCGGCCAGATTCACCGCCTCTTCGCCTGGGATCGGCGCTCCGGGACCTGCTTCCTTGTCGATACCGGGGCAGAGCTGAGCGTCCTGCCCCCTTCGCTGGCCGACATTCGTTCCTGCCAAGTGCCGTCCTCACCGCGGCGAATGGCAGCCCCATCCGCGCGCATGGTCCCGATCGTGTTCGGCTCCTGCCATTTCTCGTGGCGGTTCACCATTGCTGATGTCTCCCAGCCGTTGCTCGGGGCCGACTTCCTCCGGGCGCATTCCCTCCTGGTGGACGTCAGGCGTCAGTGCTTGGTCAACGCCGCTACGATGGAGCCGATCACGTTGCGATTGGATGAGCCGGTGGGATGCTCCCTGTCGTCCGTGGATTCCTGCTTCGCTCGGATCTTGGCCGCGTTCCCGGATATCCTACAGTTTCGGTCATCGACCCCCAGTCACGGAGTGGTACATTTCACACAGACTACCGGCCCACCTCTCCACGCATGAGCATGCCGACTGCCGCCGGATAAACTGCGTCTGGCACGGCAGGAATTCCGCACGATGGAGTCCTTGGGGATCGTCCGCCCTTCAAGCGGCCTATGGGCGTCCCCACTCCACATGGTCCCTAAGGCAAGCTGGGGCTGGTGACCTTGCGGGGATTATCGGCGGCTGAATGCCGCAACAACCGCGGATCGATACCCCGTACCCCACATCCAGGACTTCACCGCCCATTTGGCCGGGGCTACTATATTCTCCAAAGTGGATCTGGTATGGGGTTATAACCAGATCCCGGTCCACCCGGAGGATGTACCCAAGACGGCGATCATCACGCCGTTCGGCCTGTATGAATTCAAGCGGATGCCGTTCGGCCTCAAGAACGCTGCGCAGGCATTTCAATGCTTGATGGACGGGGTGTGTCGCGACCTCGAGTTTGTGTTCGTCTACCTAGACGACATCCTGGTGGCCAGCCGCTCGCAGCAGGAGCACTGCGCCCACCTCCGGCAGCTCTGTCAGCGGCTCAGTGAGCATGGCTTGGCTGTCAACCTCGCCAAGTGCCGTTTTGGGGTAACTGAGATTGACTTCCTCGGCCACCGCGTGACTTTGCAAGGCGCGGTTCCCCTGCCGGACAGGGTCGACGCCATCCGTCGGTTTCCCCGCCCATGCACAGTGCGCGGCCTGCAGGAGTTTGTCGGGATGGTGGCATTTTATCATTGTTTTGTGCCATCCGCGGCCCACATCATGCGGCCGCTGTATCAACTTCTGATGGGTGGGCAGCATAAGAACATCGAGTGGACCAACGAGGCAGTGGCAGCATTTGGCGGAGCTAAGGAGGCCCTTGCTCGGGCAGTACTGCTGGTGCACCCGCGGGAAGATGCCCCGAATGCTCTCACGGTGGACGCCTCGGAGTCGGCGGTTGGTGCTGTGCTGGAGCAACTGACGGACAGAGGTTGGCGGCCCCTGGCCTTCTTCAGCCAGCACCTCAACCGCGCTCAGACCAAATACAGTGCAGTCGATTGCGAGCTCCTGGCTTTGTACCTGGCAGTGCGCCACTTCCGTTACTTCCTGGAGGGCCGCCCGTTCACCGCCTACACAGACCACAAGCCGCTCACTTTCGCCCTGGCGAAGGTTTCCGACCCCTGGTCCGCACGACAACAGCGGCAATTGGCCTACATTTCTGAATACACCACATCCATCCGCTACATCGAGGAGAAAGAGAACCGGGTGGCCGACGCATTGTCCCGCCCCGCTATCGAAGCCGTGTTCGAGGTGGCGCCCGGAATTGACTATTCTGCTCTGGCGGAGGCGCAGCTCACGGACAGTGCCATCTCCGGCCTTGTCCTCGAGGATGTCCCACTCGGTCCTGGAGGGGCGACGATCCTGTGCGATGTGTCATCCGGTCAGCCGCGCCCCATCGTCCCTGCCGCCTGGCGCCGGAGGGTTTTCGAGGTTATCCACGGGCTGTCTCACCCATCAATCCGGGCGACGACGGCACTAGTGGCCGCTCGTTTCATGTGGCACGGTCTGCGCAAGCAGGTTGGCCACTGGGCTCGCACCTGCATTCCGTGCCAGACGGCGAAGATCCAGCGCCATGTCCGGGCGCCCCTCCGGGAGTTCGGTCTACCTCACCGGCGATTCAACCATCTCCACGTGGACATTGTGGGGCCACTCCCGCCGTCCCGGGGCATCACCCACCTCCTCACGATGGTGGACCGCTTCACGCGGTGGCCGGAGGCCATACCCTTGGCCGACATGACAACGGCTACGTGCGCTCGTGCGTTGTCCACGCACTGGATTGCTCGCTTTGGGGTGCCGGCGCACATCTCCTCGGACAGGGGGCCACAGTTCACCTCCGAGCTGTGGTCAGCCATGGCTCGCTTGCTGGGGGTGCGGCTGCACCACACCATGGCTTATCACCCGCAAGCTAACGGACTGGTGGAGAGGTTCCACCGGCAGCTCAAGGCAGCGCTGAAGGCGCGACTCTCCGGCCCGGACTGGATGGACGAGTTGCCGTGGGTCATGCTGGGCATCCGGACTGCTCCTAAAGAGGACTTGGCCTCATCATCAGCGGAGCTTGTTTACGGGTCGCCACTCACGGTGCCCGGGGAGTTCGTGCCGTCGGCGCCGGGGCAGCAGGGATCGCCCTCATCCACCTTAAAGCGCCTTTGCGAGCGAGTAGGCAGGCTCGCACCCGCCCCGACGTCCCGCCATGGGACATTTCGCCCGCACGTGCCATCAGCCCTCCGGGTCTGCCCCTACATTTTCCTGCGCCGTGATGCCCACCGGACACCACTCCAGAGGCCGTTCCGGGTGCTGGAACACGGGCAGACGACCTTTGTGTGGACATGGGGGGCCGGCCGGAGGCCATGTCGATTGACCGGTTGAAGCCGGCATATCTGGACATTGCCCAACCTCGGCCTCGAGGGCGCCCCCTTCACGGCTCCCTCCGCCTGTCACTCCACCTGTCCTCCCGCCGGTCCCTCGACCTGTCCCTCCACCTGTCCCTCCACCTGTGCCTCCGCCAGCCCCCCGGTCGGCTGACTTCCGCACGCGTTCCGGCCGGGTCGTGCGCCCGCTGGTGCATTTCGTGCCTTGGGTTCTGGAGGGGGGGGGGGTCCTGTGGCGGCTCCCAAGGGTCAGGCCATCCTAACTGTCAAACCCTTCGGCACGGGAATGGTTCAGTCCAGAGGCGGCCCTTAACCAGAGGGTTTAAAGGCAAGGGTTTGAGTGCCATCTTTCTCTCGTGGACTTCCCTACAACCTGGAAGGACATAAATAAAGGTACCTCCCGAAATACCTGGCTCCTCGCTTTCATTTCGGGACCTACGCCCCACAGTTTTTTCTTTTCTTTTTTATTTTTTTCTCTCTTTTTTTTGTATGGATTTGTAAATATTTGATTAGTTAAATGTAAATAATTTGGTGTACATAAAGCTGCTGTTGTACATATGGTGTACATATAGCTGCTAAATTTGTATAAGATAATTATAAGCAGTTGAATAAGGGGTGGGAATTAATAAGCTATGGCTTCTTCCTGCTCCTTTTTGGAGACATACGATTTCATTTGTTTATAGATATTGTTTATGACACTTTATAAATATTCTTTTTTTATTTTTTTATTTTTTAGTATGCTGTTTCACACTTGCTTTTTATTCTTTTATTCTGTTCGAAATAAAGAATCAAATAAATAAATAAGTGGGACCCGTTAGGTCCCAGTCACACGAGAGTCGTGGTCCCACAATGCAACTCATTGAGGGGGAGGGTGGGGTGGTGTGGGGGAGGGGGTGGTGTGGGGGGAGTGTTGGTATGGGGGGGTGGGGGAAGGGGGAGGAATGGGGGAGGGATGGAAGGGGGAGGGAGGGGAGGAGGGGGAGGGGAGGAGGGGGAGGGGGGGTGTGGGAAGGAGGGGGAAAGAGGGAAGGGGGAGGGAGGAAGGGGGGTGTGGGGGGGGGCCTCCACTCAGCGGCCACCGACCGTGGCACCACACAGCACCTCCCGACTCCACACTGTGGTTTACCCGACTCCACACAGTGGCTTTCCCAACTCCACACAGCGACTTTCCCGACTCCACACAGCGACTTTCCTGACTTCACACAGCGGCATTCCCGACTCCACACAGCGGCTTTCCCGACTCCACTCTTACGGACTCAATCAGCACGGCTTGTTTAATCAGTCCCGCCTCCGGGGCTTTATTCTCCAGCGGGTGCCGGAAGGGGTGTTACCTTCATGGTGACTGACAGGCGAGAAGACCAATCTGCTCATCTCATGACATTTTAAACCTTCATAACTTTTCTTAAATTTCACTCATCGGAACAAAACTTGGTGGCTTGGAGCAGAGGAGAGCAGTGAGTAAGGTGGCAACATAATCCTAGCGATATATGGTAGCGTTTTTGCGCATATTTAATTACAATGCAGACTGGAAGTGGTCAAGATGAGAGTTTTAGTAATAGTATAGATTGTTTGGATATAGTATAGATTGTTTGGATATTTATTAGAAGTTTTCAATGTTTCAATTAACTGTTTATCCTTTAGTTACTAGTTATTCGTTTTTAGTTACTTGCAAAGGTTTAAGCAAAGGAAAGATGCAAAGATGCAGTTTTGTTTTGTCTTAACTGTGTTTTAAATTTGTTCTTTTCCTAATTCTTTCCTTTTGAATTGATTTCAAAGAGAGACCCGAATTCCACACTGGCCATGTGGTATCCAGGTTAAAGTGACATGTGAGTGTCTCTATTCTGGATTTGAGAATCCACCATTTCAGAAAGAAATTGGCCTTTGGGGTAATTGTGATTAGTATACATTTAGATTAGGAATTTTTAATTGAAATTTTGTGAGATAGATTGGAACAATTGGGGAATAATCTTAAAAATTGCTTTTCTTAATAACAACGTATTTCTGAAGGTTTTAAAGATATTGCCCCAGAGTTACAGAGTACTGATTTTGAGTTCATTTGTGAAAGCATTGTTTGATGTAGTCACAACATTTGTTTTGTAAAATGTAAATGAGCAGTCAGGAGTCAGGATTCCTGTATTCTAGAAAGCTAACGTATGTCATTGAAGTTCAGCATGTGTCTGGTAAATGCAAATGTGAGTCCATCCTGTACTGTACTAGTCAATTACGTCAGATCCTATCTTACAAAAAGGGGAGGCAAACAGTGAAGATAGAGAAAGTAGATTGGGGGGAGAAATAAATTTGGGCATTTGCAAAAATCCAGCAAACCCTGACCCTCTTCCCAAAATTGGGACTCCCACATTTGACTAAATTCTTCCATTTGACTGCGATAATGAGAGAGCGTACTAAAAGCAGTCGTAACACAAACCATGTGGACAGAATGAGGAGAGTTGCATACTATTCAACTAGGCAAAGTCCAGTGGTAGCTGAGATCCACTGATGTGCTCAAACACTCGACCTGTGACATGGGCAGTGAGGGGGACAATAGTTTTACACTCTTATCATTGTACAGTGCGACTCAAAAACAGGGAAGTTAAGGGTGGTATCAGATAGTTGACGTGCCAAATGGGAGAGTGTGTAGCTTGTAGGCCAACATATACATAGGAAGGAACTACAGATGCTGGTTTACACCTACGAAATATACTAAATTCTGGAATAATTCAACAGGACAGGCAGCATCCCTGGAGAGAAGGAATGGGAGACATTTCAGGTCGAAACTCTTCTTTAGACTGAGAGTCAGGGGAGAGGGAGACACAGAGATATGGAAGGGTTAGGTGTGATAACACAGATCAAAGCGGACAGTGATCAAGGAAAATGTAGAATGATTCATTGTTAGCTGAGGGGAAAATGAAAACGAGACATTCAGAGACCTCATTACTGTAATATGTGGAGATCAATGTTGTATGGTTTAGTTAAATGGGTGTTTAACTCACTTACCCCGGGCCACAACTGCTGAGATCCCGACCCTTTATGATGAGGATATTAGGATGGTAGATGATCACAGGTGAGTGATGACCCCGAACAAAGAGAAAATTATCTTTGTCTTCTATTACCATCGCATTCAGGCAATGCTTAACCTTACAGGGTTGGGCAGTTCGGAATGGTGCTCTACACCTACAATGGATTATTTCAATATTTGTTAAGGGAGCAGTTACTGTGAAAGATAAAAACACAAATAAATCAAAGAGGACTAGTTAATGTGATAGATGTAACACGACCTGGTAAACAATTATAACGTGTAAGGGAAAATATAAGAGAATGGCAACAATGCTATTTAAAGATGCCAAGACATTGAGTAATACAAAGGAGGAACAATGCAAATATTTCTTAAGGAAGTTGAAATACTCAAACCGTTAAGAGTATAGAATGTTAGAATGGGTAATATTTCTCATGAAGAGCATAGAGAACAGGTGTGTGGTGTTTATTCCAACTGGCTAATGTCTCGGGTACAGGGTAGCATTCTACAATTAACCAACCATCAAGTCCCCAATTTAATATCAACTTAACAACTGAAGCAGTGGAGTCAAGACATGCACCCTGACTGTCACCTAAGATCGCTGACTATAGCTAGTGAAGTGGATCAGATACGCCAAGATGCTCAGGGAACATATATTATTGGACTTTTTCTCCATGTTCCACAGCGGCTGAAGAATAAGTCACGGTGCTCACAGTGGCGCAGCGGTAGAGTTGCCAGCCCAGAGATCCGGGTTCGATCCTGACTACGGGTTCTGTCTGTACGAAATTTGTACGTTCTCCCCGTGACCTGCTTGGATTCTCTCCGAGATCTCCGGTTTCCTCCCACACTCCAAAGACGTACAAGATTATAGGTTATTTGGCTTGGTAAATGTAAAAATTGTCCTTAGTGTGTGTAGGATGGTGTTAATGTGCGGGGATCGCTGGTCAGCGTGGGCCCGGTGGGCCGAGGGGCCTGTTTCCACGCTGTATCTCTAAACTAAACTAAACTAAACTTAACAAGACTTTTGTCCTATACCAGAGCATAATATTGGACAATATAAATGGGGAGCTTGGATAACAGTGCACAATGCTCCTGACCATGCTGTAATAATTGATGAAGAATCATGGGGCATTAGATTGGACAAATCTCATTAAAGAGGAAATCACTGGGCCTGCCCAGAAGAAATTATAAATATGATACATTCTGGTTGTGGATTTACACATTATAATAGTAAGATTAAACGAGAACTTACCAGTTTGAAGTTTGATCGTTATTTTATGAGGGGTTACGTTGGTGATTACGTGAAGAAGACCTGTCAGGGCGCATGCGCGTCAATCTTCAAAGCAGCAGTATGAAATCACAGATAACACAATATTTGAAGTAACATATTAAGATGAGCAACATGAGAACTACCATATGACCTTTTTTATGAGAGAGGGTTGGGCGTGGCGGGCACGTAATCACCAACGTAACTCCTCATAAAATAACGATCAAACTTCAAACTGGTAAGTTCTCGTTTAATCTTACTATTTTACTTCGGAGTCACTTTAGTGATTCCGTGAAGAGTTCAAAGCTCTGTGATTTTATGCCGCAGATCCAAATCCCGGCTTCTCACTGCATTGATTGACTTTCGATGAGAAACAATCAATAATGCGTTAAACATTAAATTTTAATATCATGCAATAACAATTGATTTGAATAATCAAAACAAACAGTAACCCCTGTTATCCAGGGGAATCTAAACAGGACTTAATACTGAATTTGCAAACAGCCTCTCGCTGATCGGCAATCGGCCGATGGTAAAAATTTTAAAAACAATTCATTTGATCACCCAGGAACCTGTAAAAATATGGCCGATGTAAACATCCATCGTCCTAGCCGACGTTGCTGCTGCACTAGTGGTAAAGGATATATACATTTCAGTGTTAATACCTGCCTGAATCAAACATTTGCTTTAAAGCACCTTGAGATAGTCTGCACTGACACTCTCCTGTGTGGCTTCATGTAACTGATAAACAATGCTGTTTCCACATTTCTTAAGGTCTTTGTAGCTTCAATACAATGAAAATAAATGTGCCATTACACATAAACATGGATCAGTAGGTTATGCTGAAACACAATTTTAACAAACCTGTGACACCTGGCTTGCTCTGTTTGAGCAGGACGCAAATATATAACATAACATTCTCTTCAGCAACTTCCATCCTGTCTAGCGGAAGCTTTTGCAAACTCTGCACTTGCTATGCTGAACCAATGCCATGAGCATAACCACTTTCATGATTAGTTTGGCAAATTCAGAGACATGACAGGAACCTACTGTCGAAGCATCTTGAGGACCACACTTGCATCCCAGATCGCCATATACCTGGGTTTAGGAGGTTTAGAGTTGAAATTCCTTTAATCAATCCAGCTATGATATGATGAAACCCTATAGGATCTTTCCTGACCCCATCAAAACCATACGAGGACAAAGCACTTAAAGCTGTATTAATGGTGCTATAACTGAGCCCCTCATCATCCTAGAGTGTCAACAGGAACTCTAAAATATCCACAATACCTGCAGTAGTATAGTCAATATTATTTTGTACACAATATTGCTCCCATTTTTTTTTGTTTACATAAGTAATATACCCCTTTTGAGTACTCTTTCTCCAGGCTACAGTGAGCATGTCCACCGTTCACCCAGACAATCCTTGCTCCAGGTATGGCCTTCTTAAAACCTGCAAATTAACAAGTCAATACGATACATAATAGATGACTTTCCCGTGTTAGCGGATGCTCCAGTCAATTCCTACGCTTGGGAACCACCAAAAAGAGGTTGGATCCCTAACTGTAACATCAAAGGGAACCATGCTTGATTTGGCCAATTAGGTATTACAAGCACCCCCAAAGCAGCATCCTGCTTGATTTCTTGCAGACTCCGACCTATTAAAGGCCTGTCTCACGGATTTGCGGTCATTGGCGGTGAAACAGGAAGTTTCTACCGCTCGTGGACCGCCAGAGACCGCGGGTTCGGTCCAACGCACACCGCCGGGGCCGTGCGGTGTTGGTCCCAACATCGCACAGTGCTCACAAAAAAACAACGTCGAAAAATCTTTTCCTACCGCACAGCCGCCGCCAGTGAGGCATGAGTGCAGCACGGGCACCGCCACAGCCACCGCCAGTGCGGCACGAGCGCCGTGAGTCCAACTTTCACCGGCACAGCCGCCGCCAGTGAGGCATGTGTGCGGCTCGGGCACCGCCACAGCGCCGCGATCAGCACTACCGCCGCCACAGCCCCGCGATCCGAAATGACGTCATCGCGTAGCGTGACGCGTTGCGCGATGTCGTCATCACCCGACGCCGTGCAACGTCTTTTCGCAGTCGGCCCGCCTTTTTTTAGCTGTTCACGTCCAAACCACGCGAGATCTGAGACTTCAACAGTGTAACATTTTACCGCGTTTTTCAAACGGAGTGCTTGGCAGTTTATTATCAACATGAGGAGAACAAGGATTGTAAGAAGGTCGATGCAGGACAAAGTAAAAAAAGTAATAATAGGAAACATTCAGGTACTGGAGGGTCCAGCCACTGCTCCTGCCCCTGCTTCATTACCTGTCCCATCTCCTGCCCCATCTTCTGACTCAGCACCTTCATCAGTTCCCACCCCAGTTCCTGCCCCATCTCCTGCCCCATCTGCTTCCACATCTGCTGCCCCATCAGCTTCTCCATCTGCTGCCCCATCTGTTTCCCCATCTGCTGCCCCATCTGCTGGCCCATCTCCTGCTCCAGCTTATGTCCCTGCATGGTTGTTGAACAGGTCTGGCTCAAAGCCTTATAATTTTTCTCGGGAACAAGAGGGGGACCTGGTGGAATGGTATCAGGCCCACCATGAGCTGTATGACAAGACCCACCGTGATTTCAGGAACAAGGATCTCCGCAACGTCATAATTGAAGAAAAGGCGAAGGAGTTCCCTGACTGCTCTTGTAAGTACATAATTTGTAGTTTATCTACATTTCTGTGTTTGTAATTGAAGTTCCAATTCAGATTATAAGTTGCTCAACACTGATCTTCATTTATTCTATGTTTTCACAGATGACCAACTGTGTCAATGGCTAAAGAGTCAGAGGACACGGTTCGGGAAACTGTCTCAAAGTCTTGACAAGTCTGGCTCTGCCAGTAGGACACTGACTGACAGAGACCAGTGGATATATGACAAATGGGGGTTCGTGCGGGACCACATTGTCAGGGTGCAGAGGAAGGAAAGTTGCAGGAAGGTGAATAATTAAGAAAATTATGTGACAATTAATATTTGTCGGCAAGTCAGTCAAAAATATTTTTAACAATGATAACTTGGTGTTCACTATTCTTGCTACGTCGTGATGGCCTTGCACATTTATGATACGCATTCACTTTCTTCAAGTGTACTGTGGGTGTTTCAACGTGCGCGGACTCGAGTGAGGGCGAGCCTGATCCGCCAGAGGAACCCTCAGCTGGACCATCCGGGTCCTGCATTGCTGTCGAACTGCGGCAGCACGCCAAACGGAAGCGGGCCTGCACAACTGCGTCAGATAGCGATGTGCCTGTTCAAAGTCTTCAGCAGGAGATGTTCAGGGATGTAAGTGCTTTTGGATTAACCATCATCAAATCTCTCATTCACTCCGCCCTACGTCCACGTTTCTCCATCGCATCCCACAATATAATTATCAATACAATACAATACAATTTTAATTGTCATTTGGACCCCGTTGAGGTCCAAACGAAATGTCGTTTCTGCAGCCATACATTACAAAACGAAGAAGACCCGAGACACAACACAATTTACACATACATCCATCACAGCGCTGTGATGGAAGGCAAAAAAACGTATCTCTCCACTGCACTCCCCCCCCCGATGTCAGAGTCAAAGTCAAAGTCAAAGCCCCCGGCGGACGATGGTGATTGTCCCGCGGCCATTAAAGCCACGCCGGGCGATGCAAGGTCGCGCACCGGGTCTTGGTGTTAGAGCCCCGGCGTGCGCTCGCAAAGTCCCGCGGCCATTCCAAGCCGCGCGGGGGGATGATGTAAAGCCCCGCTCCAGGTGCTCTTCAACCCCGCAACTCGGGCGGGAGAAGTCACCGCTGAGAAAGCCCCGAAAAGCGGTCTCCCACCAGGGACCCGCGGGCTTCAGGTGTTGCCGTCCGCCAGACCCGCGGTTGTAGCCTCCGAATCTCCGGGGGTCGGGTCGCAGCAGCGCTCCACCACAGCTCCACCCGCTCCGGACTCGGCCAGCCCCGCGACGGTGAGTAGTCCGCAGCTCCGCAACTGGAGCTCCAGGTCGTTCCTGCTGGAGGCCGCTCCACGTTGCCCAGCCCCAACGACAATGGAGACCCGACAAAGAAAAGGTTGGGTCTCCCGTGCAGGGGAAAGATTTCAAAGTTTCCCCCCCCACCCCCACACACATACCCCGACAAGAAAAAAATAAATAAAAACGACATAAAAACGAGACAAAAATAATAAAAAGACGGACGGACTGCAGAGGCCGCTGCTGACGAGAGTCGCGCAGCCCACCATGATTGTACTCTCTTGTTGCAGATCATGGAACAGGCAAGGACAACGTCGGGCATGATAAACGTTTTGTCACAGCCAAGGACGTCGCAGGAAAGAATCGTCCATGCGTACGCAATGTTACTGAGGGAGGAGATGTTTCTGATCCCTGAGGAAAATTGGCAACGCTACAGCATAGAGGGATTGGCCTTGGCAAGGGCGCACAGACTTCCTCAGCCAGTAAAATATTTTAATCAAAGTTTATTGAATTTATAAAAGTTTTAATTTAATGCTGTTTATGAATCATTTACTACGATTTTCTTTATGTTGCAGAGTCCGATGAGGCCCATGCCAATAGTGCCACTGCAATAAACTATGATGATGCCACCACAATATCCTCCCCAGGTACACTGTGAAACATTTGTGAGTCTTCAGCCTGACTCAAGATTTTCTCTGACACACACCTTGTGAAAGGTTGTGATTTGTTTTATATGATTTGTTTGGCACCGATACATATTGATACGCTTATGTGTTTTGCCCACAGGCAAGGATGGAACCCCGTTCTATGGCATACCCGTGGATGGCAGGCCCCCCCCTCCCCACTATGTCAGTGGACACACCCCACCGCCACATCATTCATCACGTGGCATGGATAGGCATGGGGAAACAGAATTCCATGTGCAATTTGAGGGTCCCGAAGAAAGCGCAAACTCCAGCACAGAACTGTCAGACTTTTATATGGGTAATTGACATGTGGACATGGGCCGTAAGGAATGAGGTTGCCCCCAACATTCACTATTGTGTCTGCTTGTGTGTTGCACATTAACGTTTAATTCACTGTTGTTTCTCACCACGTTATTTGTTTGCTTGCACTAATGAACAATGTTCTGTGGAATTGTGTTGCATATTTAAAAAGAATTTCTTGTTTTTCAATATGTTAATTGTTTTCACTAAATAAACAGTTTAAATTTAATATTGTATTGTGGAAAAAAGTGTCTGTTAATCATGGTGTAGATCTCTCATATGGAAACAACGTCTAATGATGGAATGCATCTCACATACAAAAGCATTGAGTTATTAGAGAATTAAAACACAAACAGGCATTGAACTGCATTGAATTGCAAAATTTGTCATTATAAGCCATGAAAATCAAACAATGGCATTTAAACGCTTTAAAGATCAGGCAATTTCAAAATAAGTGATGTAGGTATTACTATTAACACAGAATTCATAATTTCACAATCTAAAACCATCCATCAACATACATAGATCGCACTTTTGTTAGATCTGGGGCCTTCATGATCGGGTACCTCTGCTGTGAGAAGACAACCCTGACATCCCCTGTTTGCTTTTGATCCTCAAAACATATTGTTCTGCCAGGGTACACTGCCTCGCTCTGAGTTGTAGTAAGCACAGAGATGGTCCCTCAGCTCCTTTGCTCTTTTGTTCCTGGTGTTTCCTTGCAATGACCCTAGTGCCACCATCGGTGATGCCTGTCTTGCAGCTCTCCATGAACCTGGTGTGACTTCACCTGTCTGTTTGTCCATCGTGTCACCCTCCACCATGGCTGCAGATGCACCTCTCGTGCGGATCAGGTTATGGAGGACACATGCCGCGTAGACAATGGCCTGCACATTCTCGGGCTCCTGCTCCATTGTTGTCAGCAGACATCTGAATCTGCTAGCAAGGATACCAAAAGCATTCTCCACTACCCTCCTAGCCCTGGACAGCCTGTAATTGAAGATCCTTTGCTCCCTTGACATCCCCCTGTGAGGGTATGGCTTCATCATCCATGGCCTGAGTGTGAAGGCATCATCACCAACCAGTGCATAGGGGATGTCAGGGTTGTCTTCTCCCGGCAGAGGTTCTGGATCAGGAAAGCCTGCTCTCCCTTCTTCCAATGCTTGCCCAAGGGAGGTCTCTCTCCAGATCCCTCCATCTGCGGCACTGCCAAGTGTGCCCACATTCACCAACATGAAGTTGTAGTTTGCATCTACCACAGCTAACAGCACGATGGAATGGAACTTCTTGTAGTTAAAGTACACAGAACCTCCCCCGGGTGGACACCAGATGGCCACATGCTTCCCATCAACAGCCCCACATGTGTGCAGGAAGTTCCATCTGCTTTGATAGCCGTGCGCCACACTCCTCCACCCGTCTGGTGTAGTTGGGCAGTCAATAAGCTTATCATATGTTTTGTTGATGGCATCACAGGTCTCTCGGACTACACCGCTGATGGTGTTGTGAGCCACACGGAAGTTATACGAGAGGCTCTTGTAGGAATCCCCTGATGCAAGGTAGCGGAGGGCGATGGCTAGGCGCAGGCCTGGTTCCAGTGACTTCCGCATGACGGTGTCCGTTTTCTGCAGAAGAGGTCCGACTCGTGTCTTGAGCTCCTGAAACAGGTCAGGGGGGATCCTGGTGAAATTTCTAAAGGCAGCATCATCTACCCGCTGCAGATCCGTCATCATGGTCTCATACTGGCCCAAAGTAGGTCTCATCCGGAACAAAGACCTCGTCCACACAGACCTCTTCCTGGGCTTCTTCTTCATAACCTTCTTTGTTGAACTGCTGCACGGCTGACCTGCAACCATGAGGGCTGCTGCTAAGAGAAGTGTCTGTTGGTGCAGCAGCAATGCAATCTCAATCTCTTCCATTGTGCAGTAGTTTACAGGTCCAAATAAAGTTTGCTGCAAAATTAAGATGAAGAATAAGTGCAAATATTCTGAACAAGTTATTTTCACTTTCACTGTAGGCTCAGTTTACGTGGGGAGAGTGAATGTACTAATTAACTTCCTGTAAATAGAGTTAACACGATAGGACAGAGCTGAACATAGCTGCAACCACAGAGAGAAGTGTCAAGTGGAGAAGAACTCATTATATACTGATCAGTGAGCAGTTCTTCCTTATTTTATCAGACATTTAGGTATTCAAAGGGGCAGCAAAGTAAATTGATACGCGTTGTTATTTGCTTACTTGCATGCAGCGACTTTGATTACCTGCAAAGAATGGCGTCAGGCTCGAGCTTCTAGACTCCGATCAAAATGGCTTCAGGCTCGAGCTTATAGATTCCTCTCAAAATGGACGTCCGCGCACCCCCCCGCTTCTGGTAAAAGTCCGCGATCGCATGCTCGTTGGACAGGACGTGCGGTGGTCACCCGGCATACGCGCAGCAACAGGTAAATTTTTTTTAACTTACCGCAAGCTCGTGGGACTGGCCGTACGGAGATCACTCGGCCCCCGCGCACCATCCGTGCGGCGCTCCCGCGGCATAGGCTCGGCGCTCTCGCGGTTGCCGTGCCGTCCCCTCTTCCGGCGATGCCGCGCTTCACCGCCAATGACCGCAAACCCGTGAGACAGAGCCTTTAGACAAAATGGTAGGAAATTATATAAAACATACCACCCCAATGTAACGTCAAAGTATCAATTGCAACTGCCACCTGGTTTGGTTCCCATGAAACCTATTTAGGCTGCTGATGGTTGAACCTTGATGCAAAACAAATCGATATCTGGCATTCATATACTAGTACTATATTATTGAACATCCAATCTATGTTGTCATGGAACTTTCGTGACTTGGCGTCTGCTACTATGTAGAATCTACCGGTAGATAAATAGCTGAAATATATTTTCCCATGCACCAGGCCCAAATTTGATTAGCCAATCTGTCACAAAATACCGACTTGATTCCACCGATGTGATTAATATATATGCCACTTGCGTAGTATTGTCAATCTGAAACTGAACATGCAGATTACATTTGTTAGAGCAATAAGCCTCTTAATAGTTAATTGCCCATGTCTGCAGAAGCGATGCCTCTTGCTCAGTCCATCTGCCTCCACAGCTGAAACTCGTATCCGTGACACCCCACCCGAGTGCACTGACATTCATCTGCAACATCATGGAAGGCTGGTCAAGCATTACCTTGCTATAACTTCTGGACACATGGTGAATCCAGAAATAGCCTTTACTGATAACTGCATAGGTCTATTATAATGACCCGAATGTATCCTTAATGCCTCCATTAGCTTGATACAGCTGTCAATCAGCTCTACCCTTTTTTCCCTGGGCAGAGTCACTTAATTGAATCAATTGTGACCCAAATAGTCAGGTGTTAATTTGGATTCCTCTGGATGTTTAATGCCCAATCTTTGAAAATTGGATTTAACAACTATCACCTGTTACTTCAGCTGTTCTCTTGGATACCCCTGTAATCAAGATATCATCGAGGTAAGCCATGAGCACCTGACCCTGGCCTCTCAGCATGCCTATTATAGGTTTTAACAATTTTGTTGCCATAGTTGATCCATCCAGGTGAATTTCAAATATCCTTATCCTGCAAATAAACAGACATTGAGTAATGCGCATCTTTAAGCTCTATAGTCGCCATATAGCATCCTCTTGACCCAGTTGCCTGGCAGTGACAATTCCATCTTACAATGTCTATGCTATATCCCCCATCCTTTTTTGGCCTGGGAAAATATTAGACACAAATTGATGGGGTTGGTGAACCAACTTTACCATTACACCTTTATCACATAAGCTTGCAAGCGCAGTCTGAACATCCATCTGTTCTGTTAATGAAAACTGAATAGTTCTCCCAAGAACATGCTGAATGTGCAAATCACAATTTGGATTGAAATCCATTCGAAACCTTTGAATAACATTCTGTATAAACAGAGCTAAGGTAATTTGCTTCCATTCATCCCAGAAACGGATGTAATGTACCCCAGATTTAAGTTGTGTCACATTTGATATGTGCACCTGAGAACCAGGCCCATCTACCTCCTTGGTACCTGGTGGATGACGTTGTCCCCGGCTCCTTGACGGGAAAGCCAATGTTTGACCATGTTCCCGCTTCGTTTGTCGGGGTACTTTCTTTTTTGGAAACTTGCCGACTGCGGGTGGCTTGATCAAGCCCACCTTCTTTGCCTCGTCATCCATGTCCTTGACACTCTTGGCGAGGTCCTCTCCGAAGAGTAGGTTTGCCGGCTGTATGTTGCTGGGCTGGAAAAATACTGCAATCTTGGAATTAATGGTGGGCCGAATGGCACTTTCCCTGAGACAATTTATCTAAAAAATGGGTGCTACAAAGCAACCCTAGTACCTCTTGCTGCGTCTCCGACACATGCCCTCCATCCATCGTTCTCGCGAACGCCGTGATTCCTGAGCCAAGTAATTTGAGGATTCTCTGCAGCTTCATCTCCTGGGCACTGCACGCCTACGCCCATCTGGCTCCATATCACCCGGTTCACTGCTGGCACCTTCAGCAACTCGCAGTTACCCCGTCTCTTGGTGATTCCAGACTATGACTGGACAGTGAATCATACTGCCAGAGATGGGAACTCTGACAACGGCCGTCTTCGCTTTCCCAGTGGCATTCCATACTCTGACGGGACAGCGAATCGTGCTGCCAGAGAATGGAGCTCTGACAACGGCCGTTCTTCGCTATTCAACAAAGTCTCCGTCAGAGTCGGGTCAGAACTGGGCTGACCCTATTGTGGAGGCCAGCTCTTCTCCCAGTGGCACTCCATACTCTGACTGGACAGCGAATCATGCTGCCAGAGAATGGACCTCTGACAACGGCCGTTCTTCGCTAATTTCCAAGTCTCCGTCAGAGTTGGGGTCAGAACTTAGCTGACCCTCTGCACTCACCTCATGCATGAGGGTGCTTTAAGCAGCCCTCTACCAGGTGCTGCCGGCGTGGCCTTTCTGCAGCCTACCGCCCACACGACTCCTCCCCGGAGTGTGCGTTTCTGGAGCAACCTCTGGATGAGGTGCTCCATTTGGGAGAACCGTTTAAAAACGTCTCCAGCCCCGTACAGGCTCGTTGTGGCCTGACTCAGTTGAGTCCGAGGGCCTCCCAGACTTCCCCGTGCCTTACGCCCGACAGGCATTGGCTTTGGTGCTTTTTAGCACTCAGTCTGAAGTCGCCCCGCTCCCGGTCAGCGGCTGCCTTGTACCCCTGCACAGTCGCTGACCGGGAGCGGTCAGACCGCATTCCTGCGGCTCTCCTATGCTTTACCTGCGGCTGCCCTCCCCCTGGTTGCCTTCATCATGGTGCTGCCTGTAATAATAAAAAAACAGAGCACCACAAAAAAGAAACTTTTCACTCCAGCTAAGTTTCCCACTTAGCTGGAGCTTTAAAATTATAAAAGTACTTTAAAAGTACTTACTACAGGAGGAGCTCTGTCCTCCCCTGCTCGTCTTCACCATGGTGCTGCCTGTGACAAAACACAGAGCACAGCACCACAGTAAAGGAAACTTTTTTACTCCAGCTAAGTTTCTCACTTAGCTGGAGCTTTAAAACTCTTTAAAATTACTCTAAAAGTACTTACCACGGGAGGAGCTCTGTCCTCTCGCTGGTCCGTGCGCCAATGCGACCGACGTAATGACGCGCATGCACCCTGACGGGTCTTCTTCACGGAATCACTAAAGTGACTCCGAAGTAAAATAACTATAAGCTTGCGATTGATCTAAAACCTAATGCTTCTTTTGCAAGTGATGCTCTATCGCAAGGCAAATACTATGTCTCTACCTCTGCTAAATGGTGTGGAAAGAATGGCTGGAAGTGTACTCCACCTGGTCATAATGTCATAATCCTTACAAGACAGATCACTATCGGAGACAAGGAATTGATGGTACTATCAGAGGAAAATTCGATAACAGTAAACTTGGTACGAAATGACTCGGATGAGACGTTAAAGAGGTTTATTGCAACCAAACTTCCACCAATACCATACCTCCATGTTGATTTAAAGGCACTTATAAACGAGGGTGAGATGGTTGTCATGAATGGTCCGAGAGCACTAAGACTTTTTGAACGCATGGCAGAGCAGGAAAGGACATTTTGAAAAATTGAGTTGGTGGGAAAGAGCCTGGAACTGGGGACTGAATGCTAACGTATACCCATGGATTAGGATTTTATCACTTGGGTTAGTATTTGCACAGTTAGGGATTTAAATTGTTTTGATCTTCTTATTGTGGTATTATAGGAAGCAATATGATAAGTTAAAAAGGTAGACAAAAATGCTGGAGAAACTCGGCGGGTGAGGCAGCATCTATGGAGCGAAGGAAATAGGCAACGTTTCGGGTCAAATCCTTCTTCAGACTGATGTGAGGGTGAGGTGGAAAGGAAGAAATGAAGAGGTGGAGCCAGTGGGCTGAGGGAGAGCTCAGAAGGGGAGGAGAAAGTAGGGACTACCTGAAATTAGAGAATTCAACGTTCATACGGCTGGGGTGCAAACTGCCCAAGCGAAATATGAGGTGCTGCTCCTCCAATTTACGGTGGTCCTCACTCTGGCCATGGAGGAGGCCCAGGACAGAATGGTCAAATTCGGAATGGGAGGGGGAGTTGAAGTGCTGAGCCACCAGGAGATCAGGTTGTTTATTGCGAACCGAGCAGAGGTGTTTGGCAAAGCGATCGTCAAGCCTGCGCTTGGTCTCACCGATGTAGAGCAACTGACATCTAGAGCAGCGGATGCAATAGATGAGGTTGGAGGAGGTGCAGGTGAACCTCTGCCTCACCTGGAACGACTGCTTGCGTCCTTGAAAGGACTCAAGGGCGGAGGTAAAGCGACAAGTGTAGCATTTTCTGCGGTTGCAAGGGAAAGTGCCAGGAGAAGGGGTGGTACGGATGGGAAGGGACGAATTGACCAGGGAGACAGGGGAGGAGATGGGAAGCTGTGGCAAATGGTGGGATCACGTTGGAGATGGCGAAAATGTCGGAGGTTTATTTGTTGTATTTGACGGCAGGAAGACTGGAAGGTGTGGACAAGGGGGACTCTGCCCTTGTTACGAGTGGGGGGATGGGGAGTGAGAGCAGAGTCACGGGGTATAGAAGAGACCCTGGTGAGAGCCTCATCTATAATAAAAGAGGGGAACCCCCGTCTCTGAAGAATGAGGACATCTCCGATGCCCTGGTGTGGAACACCTCATCCTGGGTGCAGATGTGGCGTAGACGGAGGAATTGGGAGTAGGGGATGGAGTCCTTACAGGAAGCAGGATGAAGTAAAAAACCTTGATATTGGTCAAGCTGGTAGGAAGAGAGGAACATAGACATCAATTGGAAATCCCGGGGGGGGGGGGGGCAGGGGGGAGGACGTCCCCTCCATGTTTTGAGTGGTGGGGGACAATGTTTGTAATCCAAATTTTGAAATTTGGTAAAAAAAATATTTAAAATTTCCGCGAGAGAGTGGAGGTGGGACTGATGAGGGAGGGCGCCGATTGGATGAGAGAGTTGGTCAGCAGGCAGTGGGGGGGAGGGACATGATGATTCAGCATGATGATTGGAGGAGGGAGGTGTCAGTCAGAGGTGGAAGTAGGGGGGTGGGACTGAAGATAGAGAGCGGTGATTGGAGGAGGAAGATGTCCTGGTGGAGCAAAGGTCATAGAGCGGAGCTTGAATCGGCCCGTTCGCGGGGCCTTTCATCGCCCGGCGTGGTTTAAAATCTGCCGCGGGATCTTCCATTACCTCGGTCAAATTGCTGCATCAAGGCGATCGAAGCTCCTGATGTTGAAGCCCCCGCCGGGCGATGGAAGATCTCGCGGCTGGTTTTAAGCCGCGCCGGTCGCTGAAACCCCGCCAAAGGGCCGATTGTAACCCCACGATTCGCGGGTGGCGAAGCTGCTGTTGCTGGAATTCGGAGTAGGTCACCAACCAGGTCAGTTCCCGATGTTACCGTCCACAGGGCCCATGGCCGAAGCCTCCGAAGCCTCGGGTGTGTGCGCATGCGCGTGTAGGTGCCAAGAAATTGTGCCCCCGCCATGGTTTGATAGCGATTTCCGCCCCTGATTGGTTCCAGAAGGTATATTAGATGGTATTAGTTAATACAGCTTACTTGGGGAAGATGAGTAGTTTATAATCTGTTTAACCCAAGATCTTGTATAATCAGTAAAATGGGCAGCATAGGGAACTGAAAGGAGTTAGTGAGGCAATAAATAGATATATCGTGGTATTTAGGCTCCACACCACAGCTAGTTTAGTTAAAATAAACATTGGAGGATGTAAACTAAGCTGAGGATAATAAAACTGATCAGGTGGTACTGACATTTACTGCGCCCATTTGATATACAAACAGGAGGGTGGTTTTGCAACTAATAGGGAGCATAACGTTAAATGTAACTATAGGGAAAGACATGGATGAAAGGTTCCAGAGACATTGATCAACGATGAATTATTTCAAAAAGGTAGATTCCATAACTAACCATTTTGTCATGAGAATATAAATATGCTGTAGGTACTGTGAATCTTTGAAACACTTTGGGTTCTCTCAGAGTGCTTCCCAGTGCATGCTGTTAAAGCCTTCAATAAACCGACTTGTTCGAGAAACTCAACACTGATCTACGAGATATTTTATTTTGTGTGTATTCCTATCTGAGCTGGGACCAAAGTAAAGCCAGATTCGGGGTACAGGTATAACACAAAATTCCCTCCTACAACACCTGCAAAGAGGAGGAAGATGGAAAGAAAGAGATCATTGTATATGAGTGCATAATACTGTCGAAAGTGCTGGCGCAAGTGCTAAGCAGTTAATCATGCGTAAAGGCACAGTGTTTAGAAACATGAGACATGAAGTACAACAGCAAAGAAGTTGGAACAAACCTTTATAAAACTCTTGTTTATCTATCACTGGCATTTGGGAAGGTTTCAGAGTGGGTGCAGAAGAGATTGATTAGAATGTTTCGGGGTATGTAGAATCCCTATTTCCCTTCAGCCGTCGGCTTTTTCAGGACTGAGAAACACAGTCAGTAAGTTTAAGGATGAAATCTTAGGCACATACTTTTATTAAAATATTTAAATGTGTAATTGCTTTCTTGTCTGTTAAAAGTAGGTAAATTACATTTGTGACCGTGACAGGCAAAATATAGGTAGGTCAGTACATAAAATAGTCTTTAACATTTATACAGTATATTTTATAACACTGCTGAACTTAATCTCAGCAAACAACAAATACAGCCTCCTCGCCATAAAGTTTTCCCAGAGATTGTAGGGTAGAGGCCTTGTTGGTGGTAATCCTGGACATGAAACTTGTCTCTGGCTGTTCCCAAACCCCCGCTCCTCAGTGAACAAAGCAGAGGATGCTTTACTGTTTCCTTGCCCTGTTTTTCTGTGATATTTGATCCACTACTCACTTCATTGGGGTATTTACTTTGAGTTGTCATGTGAAAGAGATTAAGAAGGCTGATAAAAAAATACTCAGTGACAAGCTGAATGAAACCTCTAACAGACTGGCTGCTGTTTGTCATGCACTGTTTGTTCAATTTCCATGGATTATCCACTGATTTTGTGCTTTTCAACTAAAACACAGTAATCAGCTGCCTGCCCATCTGTTAGAGCCTGCAGTAAATCTTGTAAAAGATTGTTCATGTGTCTCACACTCTATTCATCTCACTGCACCGGAGTTACCACCATACTCGACAACATCAAATAGAACTATTTATTTGGATGTTAGGATATTGATAACTCTGTGATAGAAAATGCAGTTGTCCAACTTTATGTGAAGCAGAATTTATGTGATGTATAAATGGTGCTGTGAGCTGGTAGTTACCGACACGTCAGTTGTAAACAGAAAGCATAATTAAGGCCATCTCCGCAATTCTTTTATTTACTGTGGGGATCTGGGCTTCATTGGTAAACAGTGAATGGGGGGAGGATGCTCCAAGGACCGTCCCATCCCCAACATTCCTCAATGCCATTGAGGAGATAGTGTTGAGCCAGCTTCTTCAATTGTTGTGGTCCTTCTGGTGAGAAGGGAGTGAGATCCAGGATTTTTTTCCGAGCGTGGGTGAAGGAACATTTGGATATTTCCAAGTCAGGATGGTGTGCAACATGAAAGGGGAACCCGCATGTGGTGGTGCTCCCATGTGCCTGCTACCTTTGACCCTTTTTGTGGCAGATGATTTATTTATGACCACAGCCACGAACGCCCTTCATTATACGAGGTATGAATCCAATTTTTGGAGTGCATTACATTTGATGCCGATTGACTTCAGTTTTATGTACACCTTCATGTCATAGTCCTCCAACCAAGTCAAAATACCTCATGCAACCTACATTTTCATCCAAGTTGTTAATATATATGATATATAACAGGGGACTTAGTGCTGATCTCTGAGGCACACTGCTGGTCACATTCTGAAAAACTAACCTTCTGTACCACCCTTGGACTTTTTCTACCAAGCCAATGTTGAATCCAGTTGGCTATCTCACCTTTGATCCCATGTGATAATAGACAATAGACAATGGGTGCAGGAGTAGGCCATTCGATCCATCGAGCCAGCACCACCATTCAATGTGATCATGGCTGATCATCCACAATCAGTACCCCGTTCCTGCCTACTCCCCATATCCCCTGACTACGCTATCTTTAAGAGCTCGCTCTTGAAAGTATCCAGAGAACCGGCTTCCACCGCCCTCTGAGGCAGAGAATTCCACAGATTCTTTTTCCACAGAAAAAGTGTTTCCTCACCTCCGTTCTACCCCTTATTCTTAAACTGTGGCCGCTGGTTCTGGACTCCCCCAACATCGAGAACATGTTTCCTGCCTCTAGCGTGTCTAAACCTTTAATAATCTTATATGATTCAATAAGATGCCCTCTCATCCTTCTAAATTCCAGAGTATACAAGCCCAGCCACTCCATTCTCTCAGCATATGACAGTCCCGCCATCCCAGGAATTAACCTTGTGAACCTAAGCTGCACTCACTCAATAGCAAGAATGTCCTTCCTCAAATTAGGAGACCAAAACTGCACACAATACTCCAGGTGTGGTCTCACTAGGGCCCTGTACAACTGCAAGAGGACCTCTTTGCTCCTATACTCAACTCCACTTGTTATGAAGGCCAAAATGCCATTCACTTTCTTCACAGCCTGCTGTACCTGCATGCTTACTTTCAGTGACTGATGAACAAGGACACCCAGATCCCGTTGTACTTCCCCTTTTCCCAACTTGAGACCATTTGGATAATAATCTGGCTTCCTGTTTTTGCTACCAAAATGGATAACCTCACATTTATCCACATTAAATTGTATCTGCCAAGCATCTGCCCACTCACACAACCTATCCAGGTCACCCTGCATTCTCATAGCATCATCCTCACAGTTCACACTGCCACCCAGCTTTGTGTCATCTGCAAATTTGCTAATGTTACTTTGAATCCCTTCATCTCAATCATTAATATATATTGTAAATAGCTGCGGTCCCAGCACCGAGCCTTGCGGTACCCCCACTAGTCACTGCCTGCCATTCTGAAAGGGACCCGTTAATCCCTACTCTTTGTTTCCTGTCTGCCAACCAATTTTCTATCCATGTTAGCACTCTACCCCCAATCCCATGTGCCCTAATTTTGCCCACTAATCTCCTATGTGGGACCTTATCAAATGCTTTCTGAACGTCCAGGTTACACTACATCCACTGGCTCTCCCTTATCCATTTTCCTAGTTACATCCTCAAAAAATTCCAGAAGATTAGTCAAGCATGATTTCCCCCATCGTAAATCCATGCTGACTCAGACCGATCCTGTTACCGCTATCCAAATGTGCCGCTATTTCATCTTTTATGATTGACTCCAGCATCTTCCCCACCACCGACATCAGGCTAACTGGTCTATAATTCCCTGTTTTCTCTATCCCGCCTTTCTTAAAAAGTGGGATAACATTAGCTACCCTCCAATGCACAGGAACTGATCCTGAATCTATAGAACATTGGAAAATGACCACAATGTGTCCACGGTTTCTAGAGCCACTTCCTTAAGTACCCTGGGATGCAGACCATCAGGCCCTGGGGATTTATCAGCCTTCAGTCCCAGCAGTCTTGCCAACACCACTTCCTGCCTAATGTGGATTTCCTTCAGTTCCTCTGTCACCCCTGATCCTCTGGCACTAGTACATCAGGAAGATTGTTTGTATCATCCTTAGTGAAGATGGATCCAAAGTACCTGTTCAACTCATCTGCCATTTCCTTGTTCCCCATAATAAATTCACTTTTTTCAGTCTTCAAGGGTCCAACTTTGCTCTTAACTAATTTTTTCCTCTTCACATACCTAAAGAAGCTTTTACTATCCTCCTTTATATTCTTGGCTAGCTTACCTTCGTACCTCATCTTTTCTCCCCATATTGCCTTTTTAGTTATCTTCTGTTGCTCTTTAAACGTTACCCAATCCTCTGGCTTCCCGCTCATCTTTGCTATGTTGTACTTCTTCTCTTTTATCTTTATACTGTCCCTGACTTCGCTTGTCAGCCACGGTGGCCCCTTACTCCCCATGGAATCTTTCTTACTCTTTGCAATGAACTGATCCTGCACCTTTTGTATTATTCCCAATAATACCTGCCATTGTTGTTCCACTGTCATCCCTGCTAGGGTATCTTTCCAGTCAACTTTGGCCAGCTCCTCCCTCATGGCTCCATAGTCCCCTATGTTCAACTGTAATACTGACATCTCCGATTTATGCTTCTCCCTCTCAAATTGTAGATTAAAACTTACCATATTATGGTCACTACCTCCTAATGGCTCGTTAACCTCAAGTTCCCTTATCAAATCGGTTCATTACACAACACTAAATCCAGAATTGCCTTCTCCCTGGTAGGCTCCAGTACAAGCTGCTCTATGAATCCATCACAGAGTCATTCCACAAACTCCCTTTCTTGGGGTCCAGCAACAACCTGATTTTCCCAGTCCACCTGAATTTTGAAATCTCCCATAACAACCATAGCATTATCGTTACGACATGCCAATTTTAACTCTTGATTCAACTTGCGTCCTATATTCAGGCTACTGTTTGGGGGCCTGTAGATAACTCCCATTAGGGTATTTTTACCCTTACAATTCCTTAGTTCTATCCATACTGACACCACATCTCCTGTTTCAATGTCACCCCTTGCAAGGGACTACATTTCATTCCTCACCAACAGAGCTACCCCACCCCCTCTGCCCACCTGTCTGTCTTTTCGATAGGATGTATACCCTTGAATATTCCGTACCCAGCCCTGGCCCTCTTGCAGCCATGTCTCTGTAATTTTCACGACATCATACTTGCCAATTTCTAAGTAAGCCTCAAGCTCGTCCACTTTATTTCTTATACTTTGCGCATTCATAAACAACATTTTGACTTCGGTATTCACCTCCCCTCTCACACCGCTCACTATTGGCCCTGACCTTACTCTCTTATCCCTTCTCGAACTTTCCTTCCCATTAATTCGGGAGTCTTTTGTAACTTTTCCTGTACTCACTTCCCCTTTAACTCCATCTTTATACTCCCAATTTGTCAATCCCTCCCCTCCACTTTTTAGTTTAAACCCACACGTGTAGCCCTAGCAAACCTGCCTGCCAGAACGTTGGTCCCCATCCAGTTAAGGTTTAACCTGTCCCTTTTGTACAGGTCACCCCTACCCCAGAAGAGATCCCAGTGGTCTATAAAGCTAAATCTTTGCTCCCTGCCCCAGCCCCCCAGCCACACATTCAGATCCCATATCTCCCTGTTCCTGCCCTCACTAGCACGAGGTACTGGAAGCAAACCAGAGATAACCACCCTAGAATGTTTCCAGAGGAGCAATCCTCTTTCTCCATTACAATCCAGTCCACTTGCTGGGCAGAGTTATCCATCAGTTGAATCATATTTTTAATATTTACTGACCAATAATAATACATGAAATTAGGTAGTGCTAAACCCCCTAATACTACCAGCTGTTCAAATGTAATCAATTAATTTCCATATGTTGTCAATTTTATTATAAAGCCAATTAAGAATGCCGAATCTAGGACAATTTCTTTACACCTTGATAATAGGAGCTGCTTTACTATCAAGGGTTAGACAAATTTAGATTCACCGGTCAAATACATCGACTGACACCAGTACCCATTCCCTTAGTATTTCTTCTAATTCAATAAGACTTCTCCTCAAGTAACTCTTTCTTAGGTGGTTAACTTTGGTTTCTCGAAGGGGAGTTCTGCTATTCACATTTCCTCTTTCTTACTATTTCAATGCCAACTCTCATGTTCCCTGAATATTCCTCCATTTTACCTGATCTTCCCAAGTTCCATCCTTCCCTGATGTTCTTTGAATAATCCTTCCCATCTTTGGTTGCCTGTCTGGGGATGAGACAATAAAAAATACCAAGTTAATAATCAGATTTTAAATACTCCTAAGCCAGATCTCATAAGTCAGTTCCAAATCTCAAGCCTTAAAGTCCTTCCAATTCATCACTATACAATTTAGAGATCGTTTTGTATACCCTCCCACTACCAGGCCGGCTGCTCCACTATCAGAGATTATGTCCCCCGCGGCCTCCCCACGGCGTTCAGCACCTAGCTCGCCTATTTCGCCACCTCCACCCAGCGGGTCCCCGGTTATTTCCCCGGTTCCCTCCCCAGTCACTTCACCGGTGAAAGGAGGAGGTGCGGATTCGTACTGCACATGTGCCGGACGGGTCAGCAGGTCACCCATTAGATACGGTGATTTTGTGTAACTATCTATACTTCCCCATATGCGTTATTAATGTTCCGGCTACTATATTGTTTGGCCACCATGTTTCCACGTATCTATGCTTTATTTTGGTTCTACAAGGAAAGATGTAGATTGGTTATTCCCTACTAACCAATTGTAGTGCTTGTTAGTAGTTGCTCCACCTAATATGCGATTTATATTACCAAGAACTTGCTTACGTAATTCAGTCTGAGTAGCCGTTAGGTACTGCAACGTTCTGCAGTCCAATGCTGTAAGTGGACTTTAATAAATATGTGTTGTATTTTGATGGGTGTACGACTCCACTCATTACACTCCATATAGATTTAACAGACATTGTTTATTGGGAGAGTCTTGAATTAACCTTATGCTCCTGATGGAAAAGGATGTGACTGCTTGAAAGATTATAAAATGTTGTAAAAATATTGCCTTTGCACTGACATAATTCATGCATACTCTCTCTCTCTCTCTCTCTCTCTCTCTCTCTCTCTCTCTCTTTCTCTCTCTCTCTCTCTCTCTTTCTTTCTCTCTTTCTCTCTCTTTTGCAAATCAAAATTAATTTACAAGTTGCCACATCTCATGCAACATTTTAAAACTCAGATCATTCATAACAGTTCATGACTTATACATAATAGGTTAAACAGTCCAATATACATTTTAAACTACATTCATGCAAACTTGAATGAAGCCTTTAAACTTTGAGACTTTAAGACAAAGCTGAAAGCTATTATGCAAAAATAAACATTCAACCTGTTTGAAGTGACAACTCCAGGGCAACTAAATATCAACTGATAGGACTTAGAATTCAGATTATAAAACCTGTTTGTTGGACGGTTCTGGGAATGACTCACAGTTAAAGCAGTGGATAGGGAACTGCACTGGGGTTCTTCAATCTATCTGCTGCTCTGTAACCTGACCTTTAATACTCCTCACGATGCCCTCTGTATTTTCTCAGAGGGGAACCATTCTAGTTGTTCCTTCTCCAATTAAAAACATTATTCCAGCATTTCGTTTTCCATATTCATATCCTTCATTGCAAAATCCATGACTCAGTGCTTTCCACAAAGCTTTCTCTGTGTACTCCTTGGATCACTCTTTCAGCCATTCATTATGATCATGAGGCCGCATGCAAACTGGAAGAACTGGATCTCACATTCCACTTAAGTAATTTACAACCCAGTGGTATGGACATAAAATTATCCAATTTGTACAAAATTATTTAAAATAAAACTGATACCCAAAGCAGAATGGATTATCTTCGGAAAAACGGAAGATAGTCCAGAACTAAATGTGTTCCAAAAGAAATTAATAGACTATGGGTTAATAACTGGAAAAAAGTTAATCCTAAAATTCTGGAAAAACGCTCCAATACCAACTATAAACATGTGGATTTCAAATATGTTCGAAACATTACACCTAGAAGAGATAAGACTCCTCCTGGCAGGTAAACCAGATCACTTCCACCTGACGTGGTCTGCATTTATAGAATTATTACAAGTATAGGGTGCAAAAGTACTAAAAAAAACTGAGGTCAGGTAAGGGGGGATGAAAGCTGGAGAGTTGGTATATCCCATTTGCGTGATGCTTACAAAAAAGTATTTGTTTTTCTCTTTTCCCTCTTTCTCTTTTTTCTTCTTTTTAGGGTCTATTTCTTAACTCTTTCTGTTTGTTTTTAATTTCTTTCTTATAGGATCTTTGTTTTCTGTTTTGTTGTTGTCATGTTTTTTACACTTTCACTTTTTTCCTTCACTTTCTTCTTTCTCTCAATCTCATCCTTTCCCTTTATAGTGTAAAAAATAAATGGAGTACATTAATTGTAATAAGATATATGTGACGAGTACTAATGTAATTGGTTGTAATGTAATGTACTTCTAATAAATAAAAATTAAAAAAAATTAAAAAAATAAACAAAATTATCCAATTTGAGGTAACTTACAGACACCACCCAGCCCCTCCTTTTATCCCCCTCTCTTCCCTGTGCCCCACCTGAATGCGCACCCATTTCTCCCTTTTCCCTGTCCCCTTCCACCTATATTTTTTCACATGTCATGCTTCCTCTATCCTTATCTCACACTTTGTCTTTTTAATCCATTTGTTCAACCATTGGCCAATCAACCCCCCCCCCCCCCCTCACCCCCCACCTGTATTCACCTATCACTTGCCTGCATCTCTCTTCCAGCTTTCTCTCCACCCCCACCCCCATATCATAAACAGTCTGATGAAGGGTCCCAACCCAAAACATTATCTATCCATATTCTCCGGAGAGGCTGCCTGACTCAGTGAGTTACTCCTGCACTTTGTGTCAAAATGATCACAGGACTTTTGGGACTTTTCAAAGAGACTAAAGTGCGACTAAAGTATGAGTCCAGTGCTGTTTCTTAAACTCAAATCAGTTTTGTCTGTTTAGGAAGGAACTGCAGATGCTGGTTTACACCGAAGATAGACACCAAATGCTGGAGCAACTCAGCGGGTCAGGCAGCAACTCTGGAGAAAAGGAATAAGTGACGTTTCGGGTCGAAACCCTTGAGTCTGAAGAATGATTCCGACACAAAACATAACCTATTCCTTTTCTCCATAGATGATGCCTGATCCCCTGAATTATTCCAGTATATTGTGTTTGTCTAAGAAGGAACTGCAGATGCTGGAAAATCGAAGGTAGACAAAAATGCTGGAGAAACTCAGCGGGTGAGGCAGTTTGTCTGTTTAGTTTTGGCCCATGAAATCCTTTAGAATTAAACCTTTTTTCTGAATGCATTTGCTCAAACCATCCGTCGGATCCAGTCTCAATGACCAGGTTCAGGAAAAGCTACTTCCCCACAGCCATCAGGCTATTAAACTTGGCTCGGACAAAAATCTGAACCATTATCTGTTTATTTGCACTTTATCAGTTTATTTATTCATGTGTGTATATATTTATATAATGGTACTAGACTAAGTGGGACCCGTTAGGTCCCATGTTCACACGGGAGGGCTGGTCCCCCGATGCAATATTCCACCTCTCCACCAATTCCAATATTGGTGGCCAGTGGGGGGGGGGGGGGGGGCTCTCTGAAGCGCTGGTATGGGTGTTGTTGGCTGCAGAGACTACTGGTCTCCAGAGGGCGAGTATGGACATTGTGGGCCAAATGGATTCTTGGGGTGGCAGCTCAGTCCCTCAAGCCTGATGTGCTGGCAGCTCACTCACGGCTGGTGGGCTGGCATTTGACACGGCTATTCCTTGAAATTCCATTTCAAGCAGAGTTCAAGGCCACCAAATTCAAATCCATTTTCCTACCATTTCAAGCAGGGTGCAAGGCCACCAAATTCAAGTGCAGTTTCTTACCTCTTCGAGCAGGGTGCAAGGCCACAAAATTCAAGTGCAGTTTCATTCCACTTCAAGCAGGGTGCAAGGCCACCAAATTCAGGTTCAGTTTCCTACCACTTCAAGCAGGGTGCAAGGCCACCGAATTCAAAGTGCAGTTTCCAACCACTTCAAGCAGGGTGCAAGGCCACCAAATTCAAGTGCACTTTCATACCACTTCAAGCAGGGTGCAAGGCCACCAAATTCGAGTGCAGTTTCATACCATTTCAAGGAAGGTGCAAGGCCACCAAATTCAAATGCAGTTTCATACCATTTCATGCAGGGTGCAACAACGCCACATTCAAATGCAGTTTCATACCATTTCATGCAGGGTGCAAGACCACCACATTCAAATGCAGTTTCATACCATTTCAAGCAGGGTGAAACCACCATAAAACCACACAAAACACCACACTCACAGTTCAGTAGACATTCAGTGTGTTCAGTTGATTCACAGCTCAGACAGAGTTGTGACCTCTCCCTCCCCCATCATGCAGAGACTGAGCTACACCCACAATTCCGGGTTTTATAATCCCTCCCCCTCCCACCGGAAAATGTGCGGCCTTCATGGCATGATTGACAGGAGAGAGATTCTCAACATTGTTTAAACATTAATAACACTTTTATTTTTCATTGATGGGAAGAATCCTCTGCAGGTCCCCCTCCGCAGGTAAACTCGAGAAAGACCGCGGGTCTGCGAGTAGCGGGCGCCCTTTTGAGGAGTCGGTGGCAGCGAGGCCATCGATTTTGAAAACGGTTAAAAGAAATACCGTTGTAGCGCCATTTGGGCGCAAGGCAGACAAAAGGCCGGGTGGCCAGCAGACTCTAAGGATCCCCGCCTCAGGCAGACATTTTTGTCTATTCGGGTCCGCGTTGGCCTACGGGAGAGCCAGCGCAGGGAGTACTTGGGAAGGTCCGGCTCAGCGTTGGCCTACAGGAGAGCCAGCACAGGGAGTACTTAGGAAGGTCCGGCTCAGCGTTGGCCTACAGGAGAGCCAGTGCAGGGAGTACTTGGGAAGGTCCGGCTCAGCGTTGGCCTACAGGAGAGCCGGCGTGAGCAATGCCTGAATAAGGGCATTTTATGGATTGGCCTACAGGAGAGCCAGAGCCAGCAGCACCTGAAAGAGGGCTGCCTATGCGTGGGCCTACAGGAGAGCCCGCGCGGCGAGCACCTGGAAATGGGTTTACTATGCGTAGGTCTATGGGAGAGCCAGCGCTAGAAACACCTGAAACAGGATGCCAGTTCACCCCCTCCATGAGGAGGATTATTTTACGCAGCAAAGATTCAGATGACGATTCAGATGACGAATCATATGAGGACCAGAGCCCAATAACAGAGCCTAAAGGACCAGGTCTGGCACAATATAAAATTTGTGGTTCCAAAACTATCAGGGGAACCATTGGGAGATAAATTAGCAATGACAATAAATTACTTGCTCTCACAGCAGCTCCAGGTACTGACCATGGATGAGCTGTAAAAAAATATGAAACCCGCAGAATTGCGCACTGCTAGCAGTCTCAGCGGTGAAAAAATGACAGAGGGTGTTGAAATTGCTGGTTCAGGCATTACGGCTTTGGCCAGAGGCTTGGATGGAGCGCACGTGTCTGTATCACAACAAGGTTGACTTAGCACTCATGTGTAGTGCGCACTTTGAAATAAACTGTATTTATAAAAGTGCTATAAGACCTAACATATAACCATATAACCATAACCATAACAGCACGGAAACAGGCCATCTCGGCCCTTCAAGTCCGTGCCAAACATTTAAATTTTTTTTTTTTTTTTTTTTTTTTAAATTAAAAATAAAATACTTCCCCCTAGTCCCATCTACCTGCACTCAGACCATAACCCTCCATTCCTTTCCCGTCCATATACCCATCCAATCTATTTTTAAAGGATAACATCGAACCTGCCTCCACCACTTCCACTGGAAGCTCATTCCACACAGCTACCACTCTCTGAGTAAAGAAGTTCCCCCTAATGTTCCCCCTAAACTTCTGTCCCTTAATTCTCAAGTCATGTCCCCTTGTTTGAATCTTCCCTACTCTCAATGGGAAAAGCTTATCCACGTCCACTCTGTCTAACCCGCTCATAATTTTAAAGACCTCTATCAAGTCCCCTCTTAACCTTCTGCGCTCCAAAGAATAAAGACCTAACTTGTTCAACCTTTCTCTGTAACTTAGTTGCTGAAACCCAGGCAACATTCTAGTAAATCTCCTCTGTACTCTCTCTATTTTGTTGACATCCTTCCTATAATTAGGCGACCAAAATTGTACTCCATACTCCAGAATTGGCCTCACCAATGCCTTGTACAATTTTAACATTACATCCCAACTTCTATATTCAATGCTCTGATTTATAAAGGCCAGCACACCAAAAGCTTTCTTTACCACCCTATCTACATGAGATTCCACCTTCAGGGAACTATGCACAGTTATTCCTAGATCCCTCTGTTCAACTGCATTCCTCAATTCGCTACCATTTACCGTGTACGTCCTATTTTGATTTGTCCTGCCGAGATGTAGCACCTCACATTTGTCAGCATTAAACTCCATCTGCCATCTTTCAGCCCACTCTTCCAAATGGCCTAAATCTCTCTGTAGACTTTGAAAATCTACTTCATTATCCACAACACCACCTATCTTAGTATCATCTGCATACTTACTAATCCAATTTTCCACACCTTCATCCAGATCATTGATGTACATGACAAACAACAGTGGACCCAACACAGACCCCTGAGGCACCCCACTAGTCACCGGCCTCCAACCTGACAAACAGCCATCCACCATTACTCTCTGGCATCTCCCATTCAGCCACTGTTGAATCCATCTTGCTACTCCACCATTAATACCCAACAATTGAATCTTCTTAACCAACCTTCCATGAGGAACCTTGTCAAAGGCCTTACTGAAGTCCATATAGACAACATCCACTGCTTTACCCTCATCAATTTCCCTAGTAACCTCTTCGAAAAATTCAAGAAGATTAGTCAAGCATGACCTTCCAGGCACAAATCCATGTTGACTGTTCCTAATCAGACCCTGCTTATCCAGATGCTTATATATATTATCTTTAAGTATCCTTTCCATTAATTTGCCCACCACTGACGTCAAACTAACAGGTCTATAATTGCTAGGTTTACTCTTCGAACCCTTTTTAAACAACGGAACAACATGCGCAGTACGCCAATCCTCCGGCACTATTGCCGTTTCTAATGACATTTGAAATATTTCTGTCATAGCCCCTGCTATTTCTACACTAACTTCCCTCAATGTCCTCGGGAATATCCTGTCAGGACCTGGAGACTTATCCGTTTTCATATTTTTCAAAAGTGTCCACACCTCCTCTTCTTTGAATCTCACAGTTTCCATTGCTACTCTGCTCGTTTCCCTTACCTCACATAATTCCATATCCTTCTCCTTCGTGAATACCGAAGAAAAGAAATTGTTCAATATCTCCCCCATCTCTTTTGGCTCTGCAGATAGCTGTCCACTCTGACTCTCTAATGGACCGATTTTATTCCTTGTTATCCTTTTGCTATTAATATAGCTGTAGAAACCCTTTGGATTTACTTTCACCTTACTTGCCAAAGCAACCTCATATCTTCTTTTAGCTTTTCTAATTTCTTTCTTAATATTCTTTTTACATTCTTTATACTCCTCAAGCACCTCATTTACTCCATGCTGCCTATAATTATTGTAGATCTCTCTCTTTTTCCGAACCAAGTGTCCAATTTCCCTTGAAAACCATGGCTCTTTCCATTTTTTACTATTTCCTTTCAACCGAACAGGGACATAAAGATTCTGTACTCTTAAAATTTCACCCTTAAATGTCCTCCATTTTTCTTCTACATCCTTCCCATAAAACAACATGTCCCAATTCACTCCTTTTAAATCCTTTCGCATCTCCTCAAAGTTAGCCTTTCTCCAAACAAAAATCTCAACCCTAGGTCCAGTTCTGACCCTCTCCATAATTATATTGAAACTAATCGTATTGTGATCACTGGACCCGAAGTGCTCCCCGACGCATACCTCCGCCACTTGCCCTGTCTCATTTCCTAACAGGAGGTCCAGCACTGCCCCTTCTCTAGTAGGTACCTCTATGTATTGCTGCAAAAAATATACCCTAAGTTTGCGGGGCTCTATAACCCATCTAATATTCAATTGCCTGTTGTTTGGAAAGAATCTAGCCAAAAAAGGGTAAAAGACCTCGATGAGGCCATCGGTGATGGCAGATCAAATTGAAGGCAGTTTTTCCTTACCGACATGTGGTGACTGGGAACAGTGAAGGATCAAATCGGTCCTTCCCATATTTGTGTTATTGGCGCACTGCTTCTGAGGTACGTGGAGGTTCAGTATTCCCACTAAAATCAGGTGACAACAATTGCCAGAACCAGACCCACCTGAGGTAGGTGGGTCTGGTTCTGTAAGAGACATATTAATGTTTCACACTTACAAGTTGGGGAAGATTACAATTCTTGCTAAAAAAAATTTTTTTAAAAGGCAATCTGATGTATTTATACTGTACAGTATTGTGGGGTTTAGAATTGAATTCTACCCATATTTGGATCCTCCTACACAGCATATTTCAAACTGGACACGTATTTTCTCAAAAGAAGAGAATATGCAGATTCAGGCAGAACTTGAAATATTGTGTAAAAAAGGGGTAATTAAGAAGTCAGTTCACCATCACCACCAATTTGTGTCGAGTATTTTATTAGAGCAAATAAGGATGGTGGGTGTAGAATTATTCTAGATCTGACAAGTCTTAACCCTTTTTTGTACAGTATAAAAAACATTTTAAAATTGAGACATTTGCCAGTGCTCTAAAGCTAATTTCAAGAAAATACTATATGGCTAGCATAGATCTTAAAGATGCATATTACTGGTAATAATCATAGGTATTTAAAATGTATCTGGATGAGTCAATTATGGCAATTTAAGGCATTGTCTTAGGGTTTTAACCTCAGCTCTGAGACTATTTACCAAATTGTTAAAACCAATCTTAGCACTACTAAGAGCTCAGGGCCATTTGGTAATGGCCTATTTTGATATATTCTGATTGTAGGAGACACTCGGGCTACAACAGAAGCATCAGTGTCAAGAATGAAGCTCACTTTGGAGAGGCTGGGATTTATTATCCATCCAGATAAATCCAAACTATTATCAAGCACAGTAATTGATTACTTGGGTTTCATTATTAAAGAACACATGGTAGTGATTCTGCCCAAGGATAAAGGGTACAATTAATTGAAAGTTGTATTAAGCTCATTACACAGCACCAACACTCAATTAGGCAGGTAGCAAGCCTGCTTGGCAAACTAATTGCTCATTTCTGGCTGTACAGTTTAGACCGCTGCATTATCAGCATTTACAGCAAGCATAGGTACAGGCATTGAGGATACATTCAGGGCATTTAGCCAGGCCCATGTAATTGCCAGTTGCAGTTTTTACTGGAATACTATGGTGGATCATGAGTGTCTCAAATGCTTCCAGAGAGATCCTGGTTGAAACACCTTCCATTATTCTACAGACTGATTTAGTGCTCTAGGTTGGGGTGCTACTTATACTATTTCCAGCTGTGGAGGTAGATGGAATGTGGAGAAAGTACCTTTGATCCAATAACAAGGGATCATTTACTGAGAGCTTTTAGGAACATTTTATGGGCCAGGTAGATTCAAAATAGTTGCAGACTCGAGGTCACGTAAATTCAATGACAAAATAGAATGTATGTTGGATCGTCACAAATTTAATAAAATTGTTGCACGGTTCGGGATGCCAGAGATTGACTTGTTTGTATCCAGACTTAACCACCAATTACCTAAACGTGTCATGGGAACCTGATCCTGGGGCAGTAGCGGTGGATGTTTCTCGCTGCATTGGGGTAGAATGTTTTTGTATTCCTCCATTTGCATTGTATTCCTCCATTTGCATTGTATTCCTCCTTTTGTATTCCTCCATTTGTATTCCTCCATTGACGGATCCACGTCTATGTGTATGCATTTCCTCCATTTTTGCCTTATTTAGTCAGTGTATACAGAAGATCAAACAAGACGCCGCTTCGGGAGTATTGGGGGTACCAGATTGGCCTACACAACCATGGTACCCTCTGGTGTTGAAAATGATCACAAAGTCCTTATGATTTTCCCAAACAAAATAAACCTGTTTGTGCACCCTATAACTGATGATTCACATCCTTTAAATAATCGTATTGGTTGTTGGTTTGCAGATTCTAAGAAGTGCCATATCTCGGAAGAGGACTATCAGATCGTACTGTGGATGTTATTGCGGAAACCTGGAGGGATAGTACCCAGAAGTAGTATATTTCTTACATAAGGAAATGGGAGGTGTTTTGCTTAAGGCAGAATATTACATATCACACTGCAAACATCCTGTTAGAGTTTCTGTCAACTCTTGATTTTGATTGGCAGTTAAGCTATAGTGCTATCAATATTTCAAAGAGTGCCCTCTCTGCATATCTATGGAGGGAATCAGAACAAAATCCTGTAGGGTCACACCCTTTGGTCTGTTAGATTTATGAAGGGAATTTTCAATTTTAAGCCTATACAGAAATCTGGAATGTAAGAGATGTGCTAATGTTTTTTCGTCAATGGACTCCTATTGCAGCACTGTCCTTGGCCAAAATTACCATGAAGGTAGTCATGCTCAGGGCACTAGTTTCAGCACAGAGAGTGCAAACATTGTAGAAACTACGAATAGACATGATGGAAATAGCAGCAGATGCTATTACGCTCTATGTCTATGATTTGCTTAACAGAGTAGACCTGTAGTCACAGGATGTAAGTTGGGGTTTTCAGCATATCCTACGGATCCACGTCTATGTGTAGTATCACATTTATGATGTTACATTAAAGCCACCAGAACCTTAAGAGGTGCAGTATCAGCATTCTTTATCAGCCATAAATAACCGCATAAGAAAGTGTCGGTTCTAACTATTTCAAAATGGCTGAAGCAGGTGTTGATTGATGCAGGCATTGATACTGACAAATTTAAATCTCATTCCACCAGGGCGGCATCAACATCGGCGGCCAAGGATTTGGATGTCCATATAGACCATATCCTCGCGGCCGCAGGATGGGCAAGTGAAAGGATGTTTCACAAGTATTACCATAAGGAGATTACAGAACCTGTGGTTATTTGGTGGTGCTGTTTTGGATTCAGTATTAAGTTTCCCCTTGTGATAAAGGGGTAACTATTGTGGTGATAAATTAACCATTAACTGGTTGCATCTATGTTGTGGTTATGCATTGTTGATTGCTTTACTCATTTAGAGTCAATCAATGCAGTGAGACACCTGGATTTGAATCTATGGCGTGAAATCACAGAGCTTTGAAATCTTCACGTAGTCACTCACGTGACTCCGAAGTAAAATAGTAAGATTAAATGAGAACTTACCAGTTTGAAGCTTGATCTTTATTTTATGAGGAGTTACGATGAGGGACTACGTGCCCTCCGCTCCCACCCTCATAAAGGTCAAGCTGGTAGTTCTAGTCTTCACGTATCTTACTATCATACTTCAGTAATTAGTATCTGTGATTTCACACCGCTGCTTTGAAGATTGACGCGTGTGCGGCTGGACGGGCTCTTCTTCACGTAGTCCCTCATCGTAACGCCTCATAAAATAAAGATCAAACTTCAAACTGGTAAGTTCTCGTTTAATCTTACTATTAAAAAGTAGTTTGGTGAAAGGAGTCAAACGGTAATTGTGGAGGGTTGCTATTCTGATTGGAGGTGCGTGACCAGAGGCATGTTACAGGGACTGGTACGGGGTCCACTGGTTTTCATCATCTAAACAATATGAATGACAATGTAGTTCACATTGTTAATAAAGCTGGTGGACACGAACATTGGTGGTATAGTGGACAATAACGGGAGATATCTAAGTTTACAACAGGATGTAGATCAATTGGGAAGATGGGCCAAGGAATGGCAAGTGGGATTTAACTTTGACAAGTTTGAGGCATTACACTTTGTTATGTCAACCAGGTTTAAGCGTTCCGCAACAGCAATGTCTCACTGAACGTCCATAAAACAAATGGATTAATCATTGACTTCAGAGAGGGATAGGCGGGAGACCATATGCCAGTTTTCATTGGGGGATTGGCAGTGGAGAGAGCTACAAATTCCTGAGTGATAATATCCCAGATTATCTCTTCTGGGCCCAGCACGTAGATGTAATCACAAAAAAGAATGCACAATCATCTCTAATTTCTTGGAAGAGTGCAGAGACACAGCAGGTAGAGCAGCTGCCTCATGGCGCCAGAGACCTCGGTTCGATCCTGACCTCGGTGCTGGCTGTGTGGAGTTTAGTTTAGTTTATTATTGTCCCGTGTACCAAGATAGAGTGAAAAGCTTTTGTTTACATACTATCCAGTAAAAAAAGACTGAACATGAATACAATCAAGCCATCCATTTGCAAAGATAAAGGATAAAGGGTACAATGTGTAATGCAAAGATATAACATTGAAGTCTGCATGTTTTCCCTGTGACCTCATGGGTTTCCTCTGGGTCCTCCAGATTTCTCCCAAATCCCCAAACTGTGCAGGCTTGTTGTTTAACTGGCTGCCACATATTACCCTTGGTGTGTAGCGAATGTATGCAAAAGTGGGATAAAATAGAACTGGTGTGAACAGGTGATCGATGGTTGACGTGGACTTGATGGGCCGAAGGACCTGTTTCCATGCTGTATTTTCAACCCAATTCAATCAACCCAATCCCATCTCAGCAATGGAACACTATGGACCTCCTCTTGCACTATTGTGGAATTTTTGAACTAGTGACTTATTTTTCCATAGATTTATATATATATATATATATTTGTTTTGTACATTGTCTGAATCTGTGTGCCGTTAATGCTGCTGTAAGCAAAATTCTTGTACTTGTAGCTCACTGTAGGCTCGCTAATGACAATATGACAATATGACAATATTGACTAATGACAATAAGCTTGACGACCTGACTAGAAGCAACGATCAGCAGGATGAACTCAGTGGGTTGAACAGCATCTATGGGGCAAAAGGAATTAACAAAATGTTGTCCCTCCCGCCAACAAAGATGCTGCTCAAGCCATCAAGAAAGTTGCTACTCGACGCAAGAAGTCCCTCCTGCTGGATTGTTCATTCCTCCTTGATGAATCTGCCTACTAACTTTACTGCCTATTTGCTTGATTTCTTAATTATTTGCCACAGGTAACAAAAGCTGACCTAGGAAATCATCCTCTTTCATTTCAAAGTGTGGAACAGAAAGATGTTTGTTTTTATTTAAACTATCGTCCATGCTATTATCATCCCCTAGCTTTTAGCTTCCTCAGGCCAAAATCCATGTAAATCTTTACTCCTAATTTTCATTATCCTATTTTTCAACTCTGTCTTGACTCAAAATCAAGGGTATGAGTTGGTTCCTCAATAATTCATCTCGATGTTTTAATCTTAAATCATGTTATGATGCAGTGTGCAGGCTTGGAAGTGTTGACTACGAAATTTGCTGCACCAAGCTCTCTGGAGTAAAACAAGTCTGTGTTGCAGATGTGGATAAGATACTAAGCACCATCAGGTTTTGGGGGTAGAAGCAAAGAAGCACAGTGAAGATTAGCCTTGAGATGAGGACATAGAGTCGTGCTGACACAGTTCTGTGAACTCTCCTATTGTAAACCACCCAGTCCATCAGACAAACCAGCCTCTCCCATCAACACCAACTGCACTTCACTTTGCCTTGGGAAAAGAACGAAAAGAAGTGTCTCGACCCGAAATCTCCAGAGATGCTACCTGTCCTGCTGGGTTACTCCAGCATTTTGTGTCTATTTTCAGTTTAAACCAGCATCTGCAGTTCAAGGACTGTTACAATCCATTAATTCTCTCTTTTCCCCTATCCCATTGGGCAGAAGATACAAAAGTTTGAAAGTATGTATCACCAGATTCAGGAACAACATCTTCCCTGCTGTTATCAGACTATTTAATGGACCTTTCCGAGACTATAGGTGTATCTTGCATTTTTTCTATCTCCACTTTCTCTGCAGCTGTAACATTTTCTGCTGCACTTTGTTTAATTTTCTCTTTGCACAACCTATTGTACTCATGAATGGCATGATTTACCTGGATAGCACAGATAACAACGTTTTTTAATGTTATCTCACTACGCAAGACAATAGTAAACCAAAACTAATACCAATACCAATACCACTAAAGATTAAAAAGAGAGGCAAAGTTTTGGAATAACACAGCAGGTCAGAGAACATCTATGGAAGAAATGGATAAGCGACATTTCGGGTTGGGACATTTCTTACCAATTGTCTGAATTAGTCTGATGAAGGATCAAAACGTTGCCTATCTATGTCTTCCAGGGATGCAGCCTGGCCCACTGAGTTACTCCAGCACTTGTTTTTGTTTAATCCACTAACTGCTATTCCTCATGCCCACTAAAGATTTTGTTCTAATAATCCTTAGTTTTGAGTATTTCTGTTCAGAACGTCAATGGATGCCCTAAGAGGAAAGGTGGGGGGTTGGGGGGGGTTATATTTCTGTATCCCTGGTTGAGAATGGTTAAATGGTGAATTTTTATGGTCCACTATGTCCAAATCACAGATTGCTGAACAAAAAAACTGTGATCATAGAGGTCATGAATTCATGCGGAGACAAGGTTAAAGCTCTGCAAGTCAATGCTGAGAGGCGTTCCTCCTATGAATTGATTCAGAGGGACTGGATGGAAATCTTACAGGGAAGACAGTCACTGCGGAATTAAGAGGTCATCCATACACTTCCCTGACTGCAGGTTGGAACCACAAGAGCCTCTCCACCTTCTGGCACAGTGGCGCAGCAGTAGAATTGCTTCCTTACAATGCCAGAGACCCGGGTTCGATCCTGACTATGAATGCTGTCTGGAGTTTGCACGTTCTCCCTGTGATTGCATTGGTTTTCCTGGGGTGCTTCGGTTTCCTTCCACATTCCAAAGATGTACAGGTTTGTAGGTTAAGTGGCTTCAGTAAAGATCGTAACTTGTCTCCATTGTGTAGGATAGTGCTAGTGTACGTGCATCACTGGTCGGCATGCACTCGGTGTGCCGAATGGCCTCTTTCCGTGTTGTATCTCGAAAGCTAACAAAACTAAACCAAGTACAGTCATCAAAAAGTGCTACAAGGTACCTAAGTGATAAATGGCCCGCATGGGTTGAATATGCTCAAGCCCTGCTGACTGAAATATTGGGAAGAGACGAAGAAAGTACTGACTAAATGAGCTCCTAAACTTAGTCAGATGACCGCAATAGCCAGTGGGTATGGGGGAAAGAAATTGTGATTTCAAAGTTAAAGAAGGAGTTACAGTAGAAACGACAAAACAAGAAATAAGTAAGATCTGCGGGAAGTAGCAAAGGAGGAACGAAGGATTCAGCTGCAGTCTCTACCTTGGCTGTCTGTACCTGGTACAGGTATCTTGGGTGTACCTGGTACCTGGTAGGTTATACCTGACAATTTTACATGCAGCATTTTAGGAAAAGGAAAAAGCAGCCATGGGATGCAAAGCAGCGAATCAGGAACTACAGTGGTCACAGAAAAATGCAGAAGACTTCTAATCATGGACTCCATCTACACTTCGCACTACCTCGGAAAAGTAGCCAAAATATCACTATTCATTAGCTAGAGTGCAGTTCATCAGTTACAGTGTGGTCCTAACTGCCTATCTACCACATTAGTGACCTTAGAACTATCTGTTATTGGACTTCATCCTGCACTAAATGTTTTAGAAACATAGAGACATAGAAAATAGGTGCAGGAGTAGGTCATTCAGCCCTTTGAGCCAATACCGCCATTCAATATGATCATGGCTGATCATCCCAAATCAGTAGCACGTTCTTGCTTTAACCCTGTATCCTTTATCTGTGCACTGAGGATGGCCTGATTGTAATCATCTATAGTCTTTTTGACTGGATAGCATGCAACAAACGTTTTTCACTGTACCTTAGTACACGTGACAATAATAAACTAAGTAAACATAATCAAAGAATTGTCCCACTGGTCATTCCTCTTCTCCCTGCTCCCGTATGGCAGAAGCTACAGAAACTTGAAACCGTGCACCACCAGAATCAGGAACAGCATCTTCCCCTCTGTTATCAGGCTTCTGAATGGTTCTTCGATAAGCTAGGGTACTGTCCAATTCACATCTAATCCACTGTGGACTATGTCTATGAAACTGATGTACTGCAAAGCTGAGAACTATATTCTAGTATCTTCCCTTTAGCTCTATCTACTATACGAGTCAAACTTGATTGTGCAGCTCAGTTTAAAGGGGTTTGACGTCCAACTTTCGGGCTGCTGGGGTAGATAGAGGGGATGGTAAAATAGATTGGGGAGAATTGGATGAAATAGCAAGGAGGTATGTGGAAAGACAGTGAGAGAGCCAGTGTAAGATTTGGAATTTCTATGCCCTGGAGTGAAACTCAGGACCTAACACCATCCACAGCCATCAAGTCTGCTCCTGTGAACAAATTTACCACCCACAGACCCCAGAACACAGGCAAACCAGGTGGACATTACATACATTGCACTGTTTACAGTGGCACAGCTGTGAAATAAAGAAGGCAACCCCAATCTTTGAACCCTCCACCAACCCCCACGAGTTCTTTGAATGGGTGTCCACTGGCAGAAGGACCTGCTTAGGTTCTATGACAAAGAGTAGACAATTCTCCTGCAGATGTGTCTGAGCCCCATGGTATTCCGTGTAGAATTCTTCTGTTTGAAACATTTTCCAAATCAGACTTTGTAGAATTCAATTCTTTCTCTCAACCATGCCACTTGACTGCGAGTGGGACGCAGTGTGAACTTTCAGGTTTATGCCGAATAAGGACGTTACCTTCTGCGTGTCCTAGGCATTGAAATGGGTGTCTTGATCTCAGCATTACCCAAGCTGCAGAATACTGGGGGAAGGAGCAGCAGCACATGAAGGAGGCTGTATTGATGGTGGTGGGATTCAAGATTCAAGAGAGTTTATTGTCATGTGTCCCTGATAGGACAATGAAATTCTTGCTTTGCTTCAGCACAACATAACATAGTAGACATGACTACAGAACAGATCAGTGTGTCCATAATCTATATTACTAAAAGTAAGATCTTGACCGCTTTTGACTCACTGCGATGTGATTTCCGAGAGAATGCCGCGACTTACGGCCGTCATCTTCGGCCACCTCGCTCAGAGCCCCCCTCTGCCAGACTGGACCAGAGGATTTTTCCCGTGGATGAAAAATCAGAGAGATATTAATGTTTTAACATTTTTTGCCATTCTCTCTGCTGCCCCTGCTGGTGGGAGGGGGGAGAGACTATAAACCCGGAAGTGGTGTGCCTCACTCAGTCTCTGCAAGATGGAGGAAGCCAGACGGTCACGTCTCTCTGAGCTCTGAATAACACTGAACACATGTCTACTCAACTGTGAGTGCCCTTAAAGGTCTGTCACACTGTGCGAGTTGACTCTGGTCCAGTCTGACGCTGTTCCTCAATACTGGTTTGTCTTAAGGTTGTGAGCTCAGTCCCAAATACACAAAATCTATATATAAACTTCAAGCAATTTTTTCTTTTCAACCCACTCTGTCACCTTATCAATAACGTTTACTTTGTTAAGCAGAATTTGTCTTTAAAAAGTATAAGTAGCTGATATTTCTGTCCCTGATTATTGTTTCTAAAAAGAGTTCCCACGGTAGACTCACGAGTCACAAAGTTAAACGCACGGGCCACTACGTTCTTACAACGAGTTTAAAATGTTTCAAATTTTAACCTCAAGAGTACATTTTACTCGTGGGAAAGTACAAACATGTTTGAACTTTTGCAAGAGTTAACAAGTTTCACGTGTACCTCCCGTTAGCGCCAAGAGTCGCTAAGTTGCGTCCACGAGTTTCAACGTTCCCGCTACGTTAATTGTACGTGATTACCACGAGTTAAATTTGTTTTAAACTCGGGGTCACTCGTGGGTCAACTCGCACAGTGAGACAGCCCTTTTACTGTGGTTTGAAAATGAAAATATGGTTGGTTTGAAGTAAAAAGGCAGTGCAAATGGTTGTTTGGGGGGTTTGGTTTGAAGTAAAAAGGCAGTGCAAATGGTTGTTTGGGGGGTTTGGGTTGAAGTAAAAAGGCACTGCAAATGGTTGTTTGGGGGGTTTGGGTTGAAGTGAAAATACATTGCAAATGTTTGTTTGGGGGGGTTTGGGTTGAAGTAAAAAGGCACTGCAAATGGTTGCTTGGGGGTTTTGGGTTGAAGTGAAAAGGCACTGCAAATGATTGTTTGGGGGTTTTGGGTTGAAGTGAAAAGGCACTGCAAATGGTTGTTTGGGGGTTTGGGGTTGAAGTAAAAGGCACTGCAAATGGTTGTTTGTCTAAACTTGACAACTTCCTGTTTGCACTATATTGATTTTAGATAAAACGCTACCACTTACGGCTGTGATTTTGGCCATCTTACTCAGTCCCCCTCCTTTCTAACTTGTGTTGTACAACTACAAGTTCTCTGAAGAAAGCGACCTGAAAAGGCAAGCAAACACTTACCTTCAGGCTTTTTACTTACCGGTTTACACACGGTCGCTGCGCTATGCGTCTGACGATGATTACGCGTGTGCGGCTGGACGGGCTCTTCTTCACGTAGTCACTCACGTGACTCCAAAGTAAAATCCAGTTGGCTAGCTCCCCTTGGATTCCATGCACTCTAATCTTCCAGAAGATTATCCCATTCCCCATTATCATATTGTTACTTGACTCCAACACTGGTAGCCTTTGCAATCTTGATATCGCCCACTAGTTCACTCTCCACCTTCGCACCCCCCCCCCCCAACATGGGCGGAAATCCTGGGGCTGTCCCCCCCCCCCCCCCGCATGTTTTGAAAGGTGGGGGACAATCCCCCCCAGGCAAGCTGACATCAGCGCTACAGCCAGTCCCGGGGCACACAGGCAACCTGGGCGCTACAGCCAGACCTGGGGCAAGCGAGCTGACCTGGGCACTACAGCCATACCTGCCAGCCGACCTGGGAGCTACAGCCAGTCCCAGACATGTTTTGTGAAACGTTGCAGCAAAACCGAAGCCTCCGAAGTCGAGTCGCAGCAGCAACGCCACCACAGCCTCCAAAGTCAGCCAGCTCCGTGATGGCAAGTCCACAGGCTCCACGACCGGAGCCCTCAAGGTTGATTCCAGTTGGAGGCCGCCAGCTCCTAGAATCAAGCAGCCCGGGACTAGCTGCAGTTCCAAGGTCGGCTCGCCTGCCTTGGGACTGGCTGTAGCGCCCAGGTCGGCTCGCTTCCCCCAGGACTGGCTGTAGCGCCCAGGTCGGCTCGCCTGCCCCGGCACTGGCTGTAGCGCCCAGGTAGGCTCGCCTGCCCCGGCACTGGCTGTAGCGCCCAGGTAGGCTCGCCTGCCTCGGGACTGGCTGTAGCGCCCAGGTAGGCTCGCCTGCCCCGGCACTGGCTGTAGCGCCCAGGTAGGCTCGCCTGCCTCGGGACTGGCTGTAGCGCCCAGGTAGGCTCGCCTGCCCCGGCACTGGCTGTAGCGCCCAGGTCGGCTCGCCTGCCTCGGGACTGGCTGTAGCGCCCAGGTCGGCTCGCTTCCCCCAGGACTGGCTGTAGCACCCAGGTCACCTGCGTGCCCTGGGACTGGCTGTAGTTCCCAGGTTGGCTGGCAGGTTTGGCTGTAGTGCCCAGGTCTGCTCGCTTCCCCCAGGTCTGGCTGTAGTACCCAGGTCACCTGCGTGCCCCGGGACTGGCTGCAGTTCCCAGGTCGCAAAAACGAATTGAAAAAAAATACGTCTGCGGGCCGGATGATTTCGGGTTAGGGGCCGGATCTGGCCCATGGGCCGTAGGTTGCCGACGCCTGTCCTCGATGGCAGGCCTCATTGTGTCCCCTCCATGCTTTAGAAGTGATTTCCACCCCTGTACCCACAGGTGGCTCCATCTGCCTTTTAGTCCCTCATGATGCCTCCACCTATCACCCACCTGCCTCTGCCTAACAACAGCCACCCTCTTCCATTTCAAGGTTTCAAGGTCAGTTTATTGTCACATGTACCAACTAAGGTACAGTGAAATTTGAGTTACCATTTGCCCATCATCTTTCACCTATCACCTACTGCCTCCTGTCTCACACCTCCCCCTTTCCATATTACACTGCCTATATTCCCTCTTGCCTCTTGATCCTGATGCAGGGCCTCTACCCAAAATGTAGACAATTCCTTTCCCCCACAGATGCTGCTCAATTCACAGAGTTCCTCCAGCAGTTTGATTTCGCTCCAGATTCCAGCAGCCTGTGTCTCTATTTTGGATTGATTCCTTGACCTTGTCTAACCAGGTAAATTGGGTTGAATGGATGTTGCAATCTACAAAGATCTGAGGATTTCTGGCACCAAAAATATATCTCTAACATTCATTTTGGCTTCAGAGTAAAGAAGTTAGATTCAAAGTCCATTACTTTGTTGAGTGGTGCGGGCTGAATCACTGGCAGCTCAACACCGACAAGACTAAGGGGTTAGTGGTGGACTTTAGGAGGCGAGGAACACACCTGTCCCCTGTCTCCATCTAGGGTGTGGATGTGCAGTTTACCAAGGAGAACAAGTACCTTGGAGTTTACGTGGACAGTAAACTGGTCTGGTCTAGGAACACTGAGGCACTGTATAAGATGGGACAGAGCCGTCTATACTTTCCGAAGAGGCTCCACTCTTTCAATGTCTGCTGCAAGATGCTGTCGTGTGCTGGGGTAGCAAGGTGAAGGCCGAGGGCTGCAACAAAATTAACAAGCTCATCAGGAAGGCTGGCTCTGTCCTGGCGGTGCAGTTGGATTAACTGGAGGTGGTCTTGGAGGTGAGGATGCTCTTCAAACTGCAGGGCATCTTGGACAATACAGCTCACCCTCTCCATGACACACTGATTAACCTGAGGAGCACCTTCAGACTGGTTCCACCAAGATGCAACACAGAACGCCACAGGAGATCCCTTTTCCCTGTGGCTATCAAACTGTACAACTCCTTCCCCTTCTGTAGTGGGGTAGACTGACTCCCCCCCCCCCCCCCCCTCAATCTTTGTACATCCCCAATCCTGGACTTTCTACTGGTCACTATAATTTCATGTATCATGTATCTTGTTGTATTTTATGACTGTTGGCAGACCAATTTTGCTCCTCCTATCTTAATATGAGATGCTGTTTCTCCAATTCCCACACAGACATTTCTGTCCAAGGTCTCCTCCATTATCAGACTGAGGCTAAACGCAAATTGGAGGAACAGCATCTCATATTTCGCCTGGGCAGCTTACAACCCAGTGGTATGAATATTGATTTATCTAACTTCAGGCAGCATTCCCTTTCTATCCCTCCCCCACCCAAGCGCACTAGCTTCTCGTTTTCACCCAACAAACAGCTAACAATGGCCTGCTTTCCTTTAACATCGTTACTTTTTTGCATATCTTTCAATCATTGTTCTTTATCTCTCTGCATCATCATATATATATATATATATATCGTTTCCCTTATCCCTAACCAGCCTGAAGAAGGGTCTCGATCCGAAACGTCACCCATTCCTTCTCTCTAGAGATGCTGCTTGTCCCGCTGAGTTATCCCAGCTTTTTGTGCCTATCTTTTTTTTAAACCAGCATCTGCAGTTCCTTCCTATACATCTTTCCGTTCAACGGTATTAAACTTTCACAACTCAATCCTCGCGTGTTCCAGGACATGGCGTATTTCCCAACTCCCTGGCGAATCGTGTGGTCGTAGTGCGTGCTCTGCTGCGGGGTGGAGCTTGCCTTGTGTTTCGGGGCTGGTTACAAGCCTTTCTCTTTCTGAAGACAGTGACGGGAGGAAATGTTAGGCGCTCGTTTCAATGCCGAGAAAAGGTCCCTCCTGTGTAATGTTTAAAGAAACTGGTCACACGCCCTTGCTGGAAGATTCCCTTTGTTTTAATCGTTTTTTTAATCTCAAAATGGAAACAAGAGGCAATTGTTAACGATCGATACTTGGCGACATCGCTGGGTAAGTTCAGGACTTTGTTTCATTTTTCCCCCAAACCGTTCGCTTACGTTTATCGTTTTGCATCCGAAGCCTTTTAAAGAGAACAATCTGACGACTGACAGTTTATATGTAGACTGAAATTGTAAAACTTTGGGCGAAAACTCGGCGAACGTGGTTCAGAGAATAAAGTAAAACTGGACTACTTTACTCTTTGTATGCTGTCAGTCATAGTCATTTTAATTTCGAAAAAAACGGCAAGGTAATCCTTAGAATTAAATTATGACAAACTCCTTAGATATTTCCAGCCCCCACCTTCGCTTATTTTGCGAGGAGTATGGAGAAGTAGAAGCGAATTAAGCGGCTTAATTTTTTTCAAAATATTGCCATGCAAAATTAATTCACTAACTTGGAATGTTTCAGTAAATATCTGTAATGGAATTTTCCAAATGTTTTAAGAATGGTTCTCTAAATCTATTGTTAATCCATTTCCAGACATTGGTATTGAGGGTAGATAGACACAACGGGGCAGGCAGCATCTCTGGAGAGAAGGGATGTGTGACGTTTCAGGTCGAGACCCTTCTTTAGACTGGTATTGAGGGGTTGCTGTGGGTTGACTTGGAAATTCAACGATGGCGCTCAGGGTCATTATTTTCGATCAGCCTCGGTTCTTGCAAATATATGTAAAACAGGACAACGATTCCATTTACAAAACGCCTTTGTGTAACTTGTGAACTTTTAAAGTGTTGTAAAAGCCAAGCTAGTCAATTGTAAAACGTACCATCGGGAAACATGTAGCAACCAAACAATGTTGTTGCTTTGTGCTGAAGCAAAGCAAGAATTTCATTGTCCTATCAGGGACACATGACAATAAACTCACTTGAACTTGTTGACTCGCTGTCATGCGAAGTGCCCTTGATATCAACGGTGCTGACGCCAGGCATCCAGCAATCACCTCCTCATACTTAAGATAGATACAAAAAGTTGGAGTAACTCAGCGGGACAGGCAGCATCTCTAGAGAGAAGGAAGAGATGCTGGCTGTCCCGTTGAGTTACCCCAGCATTTGGTGTCTATCTTCGGTTTAAACCAACAGTTCCTACACATCCTCCTACTTACCCCTGAACCATAACAACACTGATGAACACCAGTCCACCGTTATCCATAGCATCACAGACCATATTGTTTTCTGCGATCCCCCTACACAGCATCAAATATTATCGTTCCACAACTCTGCACCTCTATTTCCTTTCTCAAATCCACAAACAGGACTGCCCTGGCAGGCCCATTGTTTCTGCCTGCTCCTACCCCACCGAACTCATCTCTAAATACCTCTATTCTATCTTTTCCCCCTTGCTTAATACCTTCCCACCTACATCTAGGACTTCCACTAATCCTCTGCATCATTTAAGTAAATTCCACTGCCCTGTCCCACCACCTCAACTGTCCCATGGACTCGCAATTCCTTTACACCTCCATTCCCCATCAGAAAGGCATCGGAAACCTCCATTTCTTCCTTGAACAGACCCAATCAATTCCCTTCAACTAACATTCTGCTCAGCCTGGTGGAACTTTTCTTCACCCATAACAACTTTTGTTTTGACTCCTCTCACATTCATCAAGTCAAAGGTGTAGACGTGGCCACCCACATTGGCCCCAGATATTCTTTTTTTGTTGGTTGCATTGAATACTCTTGTTCCAAACACTCCCCAAGTTAGCACTCCCCAACGTTGTCTCCACTACAACGACCGCATTGGAGCTTCTTTCCTGAACTTGTTCCAAAGTCGTTTTCATCATTCTCACTACCAGCCACCACACTGCCCTCAAATTCACGCGGAAAGCAGACAATTCTTTTGCTGAACACTTGTGTTCGATCCGCCAAGACCTGTTGGAGCTCCCGGATGCTACCCATTCCTATTAGAGTCATACAGCATGCAAACAGGATCAGGCCCAAATTGCCCACACCAACCAACATGTCCCATCTAAACTAATCCCACCTGCCTGATTTTGGATCCAACCTTTCTGTCTTTGGCCTCATCCATTGCTAGAGTGAGGCCATATGCAAACTGGATATGCAGCACCTCATATTCCACTTGGGGTAGCTTATAACCCAATGGCATGAACATTGAATATTCCAATTTCAAGTAAACCCCCTACACACCCCTTTTTCACCCCCCCATTGATGCATTCCTTTCTCCACTAGCCTGTCCCACTGTTTCTTTCCCCCCTCTTTCCACTCCACTACCACCCTGCCTATTATGATCCCCATTTCCCTTTTATCCCCCCTATTTCCTCCCCATAATGCCTTCCACCCTTCCAGCTTTACATTTCATTCCTCCTCTTCCTTCCTTAACTGACATTGCTTGGTCTCCATTTCACCTCTCGATTTTGTTATTGTCTACAACCATTTGCCAATCAGCCCCCTCATCTGTATTCAACTATCACATTTTCTACACAGAGAGTGGTGAATCTCTGGAATTCTCTGCCACAGAATGCCTGACTTGCTGAGTTCTCCAGTATTATGTATTTTTTGCAGAAGCCCAGTCATTCCTTCTTCTCGCTGCTCCTGTCCATCAGAAGGTACAAAAGCTGCAAAGCATGCACCACCAGACACAGGGACAGCTTCTTCCCCTCATTTATCAGGCTTCTGAACAGTCCTTTCATAAGCTAGGATATTGTCCAATTCACCTCTACCCCATTGAGATGCTGCCTGACCTGCTGAGTTACTCCAGCACTTGTCACTGTGTATTATCCAGCATCTGCAGTTTCTTGAACTCTTTCTTGCATTATCCATTTTTGTTTCGGACTTCTAGCTTTGTCAAATTATTTCTATCTACTGTTTTGTTCATTTTGTGTATCAACTGTTTCAGTGATGAAATTCTAGTCAGCCCATACACTTGAATGGGGAGGCCAGTGACCCAATACTGGGCCATTTAATCCATTTACATTTTGCAGGTCAAAGATAGCTTGCTTGTAAAAGTCGTTGAAGATTGAGCTGATGCTGTGTTAAAGTAAATCCTCAGCCAAAGTAGTTGGTGTAGGGGATAGGTGGTGATATGACGAGATACAGAAAGAATGTTGGGGTGTGGCAGAATGGAGAAGTATCATAGTCCAGGTTGCTTGGGTGGCTGACGGTGGAGAGAACTGGTCTTCATGCTTTCAATGTCATTTCACAATGAACTCCATTGCTGCTTCTGTGTCAGGTGGGAATGAATGTAAGAGCTCCTTGGCTTATCGTTGCTGTGTACTTCTGTGTGGATGAATTTAATCCATTTTAGAATAAGGCTGAAACGTAAGAAAATGTGGAAAAAGTGAAGGGGTCTGAATACTTTCTGAATGCACTGTATCTGGTATAAAAACTGAAAACACAGGAAATAGCTGAAACAGCATTTGTTGAAAGAGAAACCGGTTCTTCACCTTGAAGTGTTAAGTCTATTTCTCTTCCCTAACATGCTGAAAGTTTCCAGTATTTCCTATTTTTATTTCAAATACCTGCGGCATTTTTTGTTTTCCAGTTCATCAAAATGGATCAACCCCTATCTATGTGTTTCCAGCGTTTTCCATTGTCATTTCTAAGAGACCATGTCACTCAAGTCTGCTTGCTAGTTGGGTTATTAACTGCAATTCAGTGCTAGCCAGTGCTGAGCTACCGGAGGTGAACCGTAGAATGTGAAACATCGTTCCCTGTAACAGTGCAGTTTACAGATAACATTCTTATCTCATCATTCTAATCCTCGGGTTCAATCCCAAACTTTGGGGTTGTTTTTGTTTGCAAGTTCTCTGCATGTCTTTGCGGGTTTCCTCCAGAAGTTTGGGTTTCTTCCCACATCCTAAAGGTGCGTTGGTAGTTAATTGTCTACTGCAAAATTGCACAGGATAATGACGAAAGAATCTAAGGGAAATCGATGGGCAGAGTGAGAGAGAATAGGTAGCAAGGGTATAGGAAAATCAGGAGGGGGAGTTGTCAATGATTCAATGATTCTATTGTCACTTGTACCTAGGTACAGTGAAATGCTTTGTTTTGCATACAACCCAGGTAAAATCATATAGCAGGCCTCATCTAGGCAGTACACAAGTGTTGCCACGTTTTGGCACTGATAAAGTTACAAAAGTTCCCTGAACAGTCCTATCTACTGCCTGCAGACGCCCCCTCCCCGCCCTTCCTTCTCATGTGGGAAGGAACTGCAGATGCTGGTTAAAAATGAAGATAGTGTAGCGGTGCCTGCAGGCGCACGCAGATATCGAACCCGGCATTCGGAAGCCGCGGTGACTCGGGAGGGGCTGTTGTTTTCGCGCGGTTTTTCCCTTGCGCGCATCAGTTCAGCGCTGACCACCGATGTGGCCAGACGTGTCTGTAAACCTGTATGCTGCAACTTGAGCTTTCGAATAAAGTATTGTTGAAAACTCCAGTAGTCGTTTATCAGACCGCTAAATTGGTGACCCCGACCTGTCTAGCCGTCGTTAGACAAGAAGAATTATGCAGGAAGAAGGTTTTTCCGCAGAATCGGCCAGCACGACGCAGGGCTCACCGGCCTTCAAACTGCCAGCTTTTTGGCCCGATCAACCTCAGGTGTGGTTCGCCCATGTGGAGGCACAGTTTCATCTACATCGCCTCAACCACGACGACACTGTGTATTTTCATGTGGTAGGAGCATCACCGCAGGACTGTGCCTCGAGGCTGTTGCCCTTTATCAGAGACCCTCCGTCCAGCGGCAAGTACGAAGGATTGAAAGCCCTGTTATTTCACGCCTACGGTCTTACCCGTAGAGACAGGGCGGCAAGACTGCTACATATGGACTGCATCGGCGACCGAAGGCCATCGACGATCATGGCAAAGATGTTGGCCCTGATGGACGGGCACCGACCCTGCTTGCTTTTCGAACAGGCATTCTTAGAGCAGATGCCCGACAAAGTGCAGCTAATGCTAGCGGGAGCCGATTTCAGCAACCCGCAGCGGCTCGCGGAAAGAGCCGATGAGCTGTGGGCGCTCAGTCGGCGGGACGTACACACCATCGCCCGCCCCATGGTCATTCAACGGGTGCGGCCGAACCGACATCGGGAAGAAGAAGAGACCCAGCTCAGCGTCGAAGACGAATCGCCGCCGCGCCGTGGTCTACAGCCAACACAGATGGTGCTACTACCACCAACGATACGGAACAGAAGCCCGAAGATGTCGGAGCCCTTGTCCGTTTCCGGGAAACGCCCAGGCCGATCGTCCATAGAGGCGAACGCGATCGGCCCCAACGTACACCTCTTTGTCCGTGATCGCCATTCCGGCTATCGTTTCTTGGTGGACTCCGGTGCCCATGCCTGTATCCTGCCTCCAAGCGCCCCAAGACGTTCGTGCTGGTAAGGTGGGGCCTGTCCTCTCGGCCGTTAACGGGAACGATATTCGCACATACGGCCCGCGGACCGCAAAGCTAAATTTCTACTCCCACCAGTACAGGTGGAAGTTTATCGTTGCTGACGTCGCCCAACCAATCCTGGGGGCCGATTCCTTGCGCGCGTTTTCCCTGTTAGTCGATGTACGGGGTGGTCGCATGATCCCTGCGCCAGGACCGTGCCCTGCCAAGCCGCGCAACTCGTCAACGCCCCTGCAGCAACTCGTCGAGGTAGCTGAGATCCAGCAACCTTTCGCAGCCCTGCTCGCCGACTTTCCAGGGTTGCTCACGCCCCGGTTCGACAGGGCCGCGCCCCGTCATGGCGTGGTCCACCACATTCCCACCGAGTCTTCATCGGAGTTAACAATACCATTCCTTGTTTTGAACGTACAGACTTAAACAGCGACTCTGAGCAAATCTGGTGTCAAGCTACACTCGAGGGTCAGTCGTTACAGATCGGAAGCTTTTACCGACCACCTGGCATGAAAACGGAGCCTCTTTTAGACCTTGGATCAATCATCTCCAAAATTTATGCCTCGTCACGCTCTCCATTTATCATCCTGGGGGGCGATTTCAATGTCCCAGGTGTAGATTGGTCTGACGGCATACAAAGTGAACCAGAAGGAGCTCTCCAGGAAGCCCTAGCTGACCTTACTCTGGAAAATCACCTGTCCCAAAAAGTCACTTTCCCTACCAGACGTGATGAGACAAGTTGCACTGAAAATACTCTAGATTTATTGTTCACTTCTCACCCAGATTTAATTTCGGAAGTTTCATCGTGTGCTGGAATTAGCGATCATTATATTATCCAAGCAAAACTGCACACAAAGCTTAAAGTTCCTTCAAAGCCACCGCGTAAAATTTCCCTCTGGAGAAAAGTGAACAGCGAGGAATTTAAAGTCTTAGCAAAAAAACTGGGAAAATATTTCTTCAACCTGCAACCAGATAAAAGATCCGTAAATGACAACTGGGTGTGGCTGAGAAACTCTTTAAATAATATTGTTACAAATCATGTTCCTCAAAAACTCATTAAGGGCCGTATGCGTCCTCCTTGGTTTTCGGCAAAACTGAAACGTCTCTGCAGTAAGAAAGAGAAGTCTTATATCCGTACCAAAAAAGGGTACAAAACTGGACTGGGACAATTTTACTAGAATGCAAAAGCAAGTCGATCGTGCTATTAGGAGTGCTCATAGACAACATGTTTCTTCTATTCTTGGGGGAGAGCAACCCAAGGTTTTTTGGAGATATGTGAAATCCAGACGGACAGACAACACAGGTGTCCAGATGCTTAAAGTGAACAACTGTCTGATCACTGAGGACCAGGCGAAAGCAGAAGCTCTTGCAAACCAATTCCAACACGTTTTCACCCGGGAAGATATGGAGCCTTCATCATTTCCAGTTCTACCGCCCAGCCCGTATGCTGATATGCCTGCTATTAAAATTGAGGTTGAAGGTGTCAAGAAATTATTGCTCAACATCAATACCACAAAAGCAATTGGACCAGATCAGATACAGAATCAAGCCCTCAAGATCACAGCCGAAGAACTGGCTCCAGTTTTGCAGTTCATTTTCCAACAATCGCTTGACTCAGGTGAAGTTCCGCTGGATTGGAGGAAGGCTAACATCACTCCTCTCTTTAAGAAAGGTTCAACCACCATCCCAGCGAATTATCGTCCTGTTTCATTAACAAGTACTTGCTGCAAATTACTGGAGCATGTAATTGATAGTAATCTGATGCGACACGTGAGCAAACATAACATTCTTGCTGACAACCAACATGCATTTAGGAGGCATAGATCATGTGTCTCAGCTTATCCTGACGACAAATGACCGGGCCAAACACCTTGATGGTAATGTCATCACGGATTTAGTAGTGCTGGACTTTTCTAAAGCATTTGATGTCATCCCACACCAGAGACTGCTTCGGAAGCTTGACTTCTATGGTATTCGTTCCAACACGAAACGATGGATTTCCAGTTTCCTGACAAAACGTCTTCAGCGTGTGTGTGTGAACGGAAAGAGCTCCAATTGGCATCCAGTGTTGAGTGGTACACCTCAGGGCACAGTACTTGGCCCACATCTGTTTTTGCTTTACATAAACGACATCCATGAAAAAGTCGCAAGCACGACCAGACTATTCGCTGATGATTGTTTGCTGTACCGTCCAATTAAGTCAGCTGATGATGAAGATGCTCTCCAAAAGGACCTCGATACTATGGTTGAGTGGTCACACCAATGGGGCATGCAGTTCAACCCTTCCAAATGTGAAACCATGCGTGTCACCAGAAAGAGGAATCCAGGCAAAACATCGTACAATATACTTGGTACCACCCTTGAAGAATCCAAACAAACCAAGTATCTTGGCATCAAATTGCAGAATGATCTGCGTTGGAATGGTCAGACTCATCATGCAACGGTGAAAGCAACAGGTGTCCTAAATTTTCTGAGGCGCAACTTTCATCATTGTTCAACTTCTGTCAAGGAGAAGCTATACTTCACCCTCGTTAGACCTCATTTGGACTACGCAGTTGCAGCATGGGACCCATACACAAATAAAAACATTTCTTCCATCGAACGTGTCCAAAGACAGGCAGCTCGATTTGTTACTAACACCTATGAGAGAGAAGCGAGTGTTACCAAACTTCTGAATTCTCTGGGGTGGAACCCTCTCCAAGACAGACGTGAAGCTCACCGTTTGACCTGTTTTTACAAAATGTTAAATGGTCAGCTCAACATAGATTACAAGACCTACACCAAACCCAAACCACTTAGGAGCAGACGAGGACATTCGATCCAATTTGAGATTCCAGCTACCAAGACAGATGTGTACAGCAATTCATTCTTCCCCCGCACAATTAAAGCATGGAATAATCTTCACCCTACCATAGTTACCCAACCAGATGCAACTAAATTTAAGGTAGCTCTTTCTTCCCAAAAACCCTTTCTGGCTTAAGTCCTCCCTCCACCACCTCCAGTTTAAATTCCATTTGGAATATTTTGGAGGACCAAGAAACCAAGAAGAACCAAGAGTACACGCCAGCGCTCGCCGTCTCCCGCCCGATAAACTGCGCATCGCACGAGACGAGTTCCAACTTATGGAGGACATGGGGATTGTCCGGCGGTCGGATAGCCCTTGGGCTTCCCCGTTACACATGGTGCCCAAAGCGTCCGGGGGCTGGAGACCTTGCGGCGATTACAGGCGTTTGAACGCAGTAACTACAGCCGATCGGTATCCAGTCCCGAACATCCAGGATTTCTCGGCCCATCTGGAAGGTGCGACCATCTTCTCGAAGGTCAACCTCATCCGCGGGTATAATCAAATCCCGGTCCACCCCGACGACGTCCCTAAAACGGCCACCATTACCCCATTTCGGCCTTTTCGAGTGGCTCAGAATGCCTTTTGGCTTGAAGAACGCAGCTCAGGCATTCCAGAGGCTAATGGATCAGGTCGGCTGGGGTTTGCCGTTTATTTTCATCTACCTAGATGACATCCTGGTAGCCAGCCGCTCGCAGGCAGAGCATACCATGCACCTCCGCCTACTTTTCGAACGGCTGCACAAACACGGGTTGGTGATCAACCCCGAGAAATGCCAGTTCGGTCTGCGCTCCATCTCGTTCTTAGGGCATAGCATCACCTCTCAGGGAGCGCAACCACTGCCCGAGAAAGTCAACGCTATCCGTCATTTCCCCAGGCCATTATCGGTCAAGGGTCTGCAGGGGTTTATCAGGATGGTTAACTTTTATCACCGATTCGTCCCGTCTGCAGCCGCCATCATGCGGCCGTTGTTCCAATGCCAGTTCCAGTTCCCAAGGAGCTGGTCTGGTCTGAGGAGGCACATAAGGCGTTCGAGGGGGCTAAGACCGCATTGGCCAACGCCACTATGCTGGTATACCCTTGGGCTTCAGCCCCAACGTCCCTCACTGTGGACATCTCCGACGTCGCGGTAGGCGCCATCCTCCAGCAGCTGGAAGGTAACCGCTGGGTGCCGCTGGCATTTTTCAGCAGGCAACTGTGAGCCCCCGAAGTCAAATACAGTGCTTTCGACATGGAGCTCCTTGCGCTTTACCTAGCAACCCGTTATTTTCGATATTTCCTGGAGGGGCGCGCTTTCAATGCGTTCACCGACCACAAGCCGTTAACTTTTGCCTTGTCCAAGGTTTCTGACCCTTGGTCTGCTAGACAGCAACGGCACCTCGCCTACATTTCTGAATTTGCATCTGATATTCGGCATGTGGCAGGCAAGCTGAATGTTGTGGCCGACGCATTGTCCAGTCCAGCGCTGCCTGAAGTTTCAGCGCTTAGTATCGGCGTTGATTACGAGGAGCTGGCAGCTGCCCAACGGACAGACGCCGGTATGGAGATTTATCGCATTGCTGAATCAGGACTGAAGCTGGTCAAAGTGCCATGTGGTGACTTCGGCATGCAAGTCCTTTGTGATATTTCCACCGGTAAAGCCTGTCCGATTGTCTCGGTCGCTTGGCGTCGTCGAATTTTCGACACCATCCACAGCCTAGCGCACCCGTCCATTCATGCCACCTCTGCCTTGGTCGCAGCTAAGTTAATTTGGCACGGGTTAAGGAAGCAGGTCGCTGCATGGGCTCGTTCCCGCATCCCATGCCAGACCTCCAAAGTGCAGAGACATGTACACCCGCCGTCCCTGCACATCCATGTAGACCGGGTATGTCCCTTGCCTTGTTTCGCGGGGCTACCCACTTACTGACTATCGTAGACAGGTTTACCAGGTGGGCAGAGGCAATCCCGTTGGCGGATACCTCTGCTGATGCATGCGCGAGGACCATGGTATCTCATTGGATCGCTCGATTCGGGGTCCCGTCACATATTACCACCGATAGGGGGGCCCAGTTCACGTCTTCATTGTGGTGTGGTATGGCGCAGCTGTATGGGGCGAGGCTGCACCAGACTACCGCTTATCACCCGGAGTCTAACAGGTTGGTTGAGCGGTTCCACCGGCACTTTAAGTCGGCGTTAAAAGCCAGACTCACCGGCCCTGATTGGGTCGACCAGTTACCTTGGGTCCTCCTTGGCATCAGAACAACGCCTAAGGAGGACCTCAAAGCCTCCTCGGCCGAGTTGGTTTATGGCTTGGGTTTGCAGGTTCCAGGGGATTTCTTGCCTGTCCCTCCGGACCAGGAGGTTCCAACCTCACAGTTGTTAGCAGAACTTCGCGAGCGGGCGCGCGCTTTGGTCCCGGTTCCCACTTCCCGGCATGGTTCGTCTTTAGTGCATGTGCCTACTATGTTACGGGATTGTGCTTATGTTTTTCTCCGTAGAGACGCTCATCGCTCGCCGTTACAGCGGGTGTGCGAGAGTCCATACAGGGTGCTCTGTACTGGTGTCTCGACGTTCACGTTGGACATGGGTGGCAAGGAGGAATTTGTCTCTGTGAGCCGCCTTAAGCCTGCACACATTGACGAGGATAGCCCAGTAACAGTGGCTACTCCACGGCGTAGAGGACATCCACCTGCTGTTTTGCCGCCCTCTACACCTGTTTCCTCTGGTCGCGTTTCTACGGTTCCCTTTTTTACGCCCGTCCGTCGTTCGCGTTTTTCGCATCCCTCCGGTCCTGTTTACCAGTCCCAAATGTTACGCTCACCCCACGACCTCGGACTACGCGTTCCGGTCGTACCGTCCGTTTACCCGCGCGTTTCCGTACCGCGGATTCTGGGGGGAGCCATGTAGCGGCGCCTGCTAGCTCACGCAGATATCGAACCCGCCGTTCGCAAGCCGCGGTCACGTGACTCGGGAGAGGCTGTTGTTTTTGCGCGTTTTTTCCCTTGCGTGCGTCAGTTCAGCGCTGACCTGGCCAGACGTGTCTGTAAACCTGTATGCTGCAACTTGAGCTTTCGAATAAAGTATTGTTGAAAACGCCAGGAGTAACAAATGTTTTTTTTTTTTTTTTTTTTGAGCATCACGTAAATAGGACATACCAACTCTTCAACTATTTGTAGGTGGTTGTAACTACCTACAACCCTTACCTGACCTCAATTTTTTATTTTTTTTTAAGTACTTTTGCACCCTATGTTTGTAATAATTCTATAAATGCAGACCACGTCAGGTGGAAGTGATCTGGTTTACCTGCTAGGAGGAGTCTTATCTCTTCAAGGTGTAATGTTTCAAACATATTTGAAATCCACATATTTATAGTTGGTATTGGAGCCTTCTTCCAAAATTTTAGAATTAGCTTTTTTCCAGTTATTAACCCATAGTCCATTAATTTCTTTTGAAACACATTTAGTTCTGGATCATCTTCCGTTATTCCGAAGATAATCCATTCTGCTTTGGGTATCAGTCTTGTTTTAAATAACTTTGTAAAGATTTCAAAAATTTCTCTTTTTTTCTCTTTTTCTTTTCTTAGGGCCTATTTCTTAACTCTTTTTCTTTTTGTTTTTAATTTCGCTCTTATAGGGTCTTCGTCCTTTTTTGTTGTTACATTTTCTACACTTTTCTACACTTGCACTTTTTCCTTCACTTTCTTCTCTCTTTCAATCTTTTCTTTTTCTAGTGTAAAAAAATAAATAAAGGGAGTACATTAATTGTAAGAAGATATAAATGACGAGTATTAATGTATGTGGTTGTAATGTAATGTACTTCTAATAAATAAAAAATAAATAAAAAAAAAAATAAAAAAAGAAAACGCCAGGAGTCGTTTATCAGACCGCTAAAATAGACACAAAATGCAGGAGTAACTCAGCGGGACAGGCAACATCTCTGGAGAGAAAGAATGGGTGACGTTTCGGGTCTTTTAAAATAAACTTCCTCAATAAAGTTGCATTACACCTTTTTTTGTAAGTGGCATATGCACAGCAAAGGAAGCAGTTTTAGAAATAGTAACTTGCACTCTTGCTGATTGGTAATGCACTTTAGTCATTTGCTTGGCCTTTTGAGATTACTTCACAATTTGCATATCTCTACACACATTATGGCAGTTTTATATTCCTAGAACTACAAGTGATACCTCATGGCTCCGCCCCAGATTGTAATCAGCTGTTATGCTCACAAACAGACTTCTATTGCTGAACGACATTTCTTGTGAAATACTTTGCCTGCACTCCATTGTTCCATGTTTTCAGACCTGCAGGTGAGCTGCAGAAGTTAGAATTTAGTATGTCAAAGAACCCTTGTTTCTTGAAGAGGGTTTCGGCCCGAAACGTTGCCTATTGAGTCTGAAGAAGGGTTTCGGCCCGAAACGTTGCCTATTTCCTTCGCTCCATAGATGCTGCTGCACCCGCTGAGTTTCTCCAGCATTTTTGTGAACCCTTATTTCCAGATGGGCTGAAAGGATTCTCTCCTCACGACTATGTAGGAAGGAACTGCAGATGCTCATTCATACCGACGTTAGAGACAAAAAGCTGGAGACTGAAGAAGGATCTCGACCTGAAACGTTACCTATTCCTTTTCGCCAAAAATGCTGCCGGACCTGCTGAGTTACTCCAGCATCTTGTGTCTACCCTTGTGGAACCATCGTCAGCCATCACGTTTGTAAACAACAACATTTTTATACTTGCTTGCAGTTTGATGAACAAGATTTGGCTGGTTGTCTTTTAATGATAAAGTTGGCGGGTGACCTTTCTTTGCTGAGTGACAGAGAAATAGAATTAATTCTTGGATCTGGGGTTTGATGAGTCAGGAGATTCATCCATCTGTGGGGCGACACCTGTGTGTGTCTGTGCTGCTGTGACCACTGTGGTTCCCCCCACATCTGAAAGACGCATGGGCTTGTAAATTAATCATGTTTTAGTGCAATGTAGAAGTATGATTTCAATGTTTTTTGTATTAAGTATTTTTAAGAGGTAACTTTTTAAGGGGTAACTTTATCCACACAAAGGGTGATGGGTGTATGGAACAATGAATGAATGAATGAATGAATGAATGAATGAATGCCATTTTATTGTCACTATACACATGTACAATGAGATTAAAAGCAGCTCGTACTCAGTGCAGACATGTATTTAGTTCAAAAAACAAAAAACAAAAAAACAAAACAAAACAAAAGAGGGGGGGGGCGGGGGGAATAAGGTGCACAGTTCTGCGGCGCTATATACATATCTATAAAAAGACAATGGGTAAATAGAGTGAATAAATAGGATTCCTATATATAGTATGGGTTATTGCATATATTAAAAATTACAGTTACAGTACAAATTACAGTAGGTGGATAGATGGAAGTCCGGGGGTTAAGCTGTGAAGTCAGTGCATGTGTGAGTTCAGAGAACAAGCTGCCAGAGGAGGTAGTTGAAGCAGGGACCATCCCAACATTTAAGATAAAGTTAGACTGATACATGGATAGGACAGGTTTGGAGGGATGTGGACCAAAAGCAGGTAGCGTAGCTGGGACATGTTGGCGGGTGTGGGCAAGTTGCACCGAAGGGCCTGTTTTCACACTGTATCACTCTATGACTACATTATACCTCCACCATGCATGAATGCTTCAAAAGCAAGGGATTGAGTTTTATTGCCATATACTCAAGCATAGAATCATAGAAAATAGGTGCAGGAATAGGCCATCGGCCCTTCGAGCCAGCACTGCCATTCAATATGATCATCGCTATTCATCTAAAATCAGTACCTCTTTCCTGTTTTTTCCCCATATCCCTTGATGTCGCTAGCCCCAAGAACTAAATGTAACTCTCTCTTGAAAACATCCAGTGAATTGGCCTCCACTGCCTTCTGTGGCAGAGAATTCCACAGATTCACAACTCTCTGTGTGAAGAAAGTTTGTCCTCATCTCAGTTCTACCTGCCCCCCCCCCTTTATTCTTAAACTGTGACCCCTGGTTCTGAACTCCCCCAACATCGGGAACTTTTTTCCTGCAGTTACAGTAAATGAAAATCTAGCAGCAAGCAGGATGCTTTCTCCAAGCACCCCCATTTGAAGTCCACTATCTTCCACCGTTTCTACCCAGTGCTTGGTACTTACTTCCAGCAGCCACTGGTTGTCCTCCTGGATGCACCGAGCCACAGCCTGATCCATGCTGGTCACCTGGGCGAATTTGGCACAGAGACTCTCACGACATCGGCGCAACGCTTCCAACGCCTTGCACTGAGGCTGCTCCATGGCCGGAGCTGCAGTGAGCGACTCGCCAGCCCGGCAAACACTCGCCCACCCCGCTCCCCGTCCGCATCTGTCCCCGCCGCTGCTTCTGCTTCCAACACCCGCGGCCCATGCAGTTGATATGAGTTTTGAAATTTTCGTTGACCACAGAATTTCTCACAACAGAGCGAGAGAAATTTGTGATCAGCGTGAGAATTTGGCAAAATGCGTGATTCTCATGCTCAATGCATAGGAGTTGGCAGCCCTGCCTCTCTATCCCCCTCTCCCCCCTCTCCCCCTCTCTCTCTCCCCCTATCTCTCTCTCCCTCTCTCTCTCTCCCTCTCTCTCCCTCTCTCTCCCCCCCTCTCTCTCTCCCCCTCTCCTCTCTCTGTCCCACTCTCTCCACCTCTCTTTCAATCCCCTCTCTCTCTCCCTCCCACCTCACTCTCATCCCTCTCTCCTCCCTCTCTTTCCCCCTCTCCTCTCAACCCCCCTCTCTCTCTCCCCCCCTCCCCCTCTCTTTCCCCTCTCCCTCTCCCTCTCTCTCTCCTCTCACCCCCTCTCTCTTCCCTGTCTCCCCCTCTCACTCTCTCCCCTTCCCTCTCCCCCTCTCTCTCTCCCCTCTTTTTCTCTCTCTCCTCTCTACCCCTCTCTCCCCCTCTCTCTCCCCCTCTCTCTCTCCCACCTCACTCCCCCCTCTCTCTTGTCCCCTCTCTCCTCTCTCTCTCCCCCCCTCTCCTCTCTCTCCCTCTCTCTCTCCCCTCTCTTTCCCCTAACTCTCTCTCCCCTCTCTTTCCCCTGACTCTCTCTCCCCATCTCTTTCTTCTCTCACTCCCCCTCCTCTCTCTCCCCCTCTCCCTTTCTCTCTCTCCTCTCTCTCCCCCTCGTTTCCCCCATCTCTCCCCCCCTCTCTCTCTCTTTCTCCCTCCCTATCTCCCCCTCTCCCTCCCTCTCCCTCTCCACACACTCTCTCCCCTCTCTGTCTCTCCTCTCTCTCACATCTCTCTCTTCCCCCCTCTCTCTCTCATCTCTCTCCCCTCCTCTCTCCTCCTCTCGCTCCCTTTCTCCCCCATTTCTCCCTCCCACCTCACTCTCCCCCTTGCTCTCTCTCCCCTCTCTCTTTCTCCTCTTTCTCTTTGCCCCCCATCTCTCTCTTTCCCCGGTTCTCTCTTTCCCCCTCTCTCCCTCTTCCCATCTCTTTTACCACCCCTCTCTCTCCCCCCTCTCTCCCATTCTCTCCTACCCTCTCCTCCCTCTCCACCCCCTCTCTCTCTTCCCTCTTTCTTCCCTCTCACCCCTCTCTCTCTCCCCCCCTCTCCCACCTCACTCTCCACCCTCTCTCTCCCCTACCTCTCTCTCCCCTCTCTCTCCCCCCTACCTCTTCTCTCTCTCCATTCACTCCCACTCTCTCACCCCTCTCTCTCCTCTCACCCCTCTCTCTCCCCCCTGTCTCCCTGTCTCCTTGCCCTCTCTCTCTCTCTCCACCTCCCTTTGAGAGTCTGTCCCTTCGGCACAGAGACTCTCGTGGCAGCGGCACAACGCTTCCGACGCCTCCGACGGCCCGGGACTCTTGCCCTGGGGCTGCTCCATGGCCGGAGCTGCAGCGAGCGACTCGCCAGCCCCGGCAAACACTCGCCAGCCCCGCAAACACTCGCCAGCCCCGCAAACACTCGCCAGGCCCGCAAACACTCGCCAGCCTCGACTCCCCGCATCTGTATCAGCCCGCTGCTTCCATCCCTCCCTCAGCCCCGGCTCTCCAACACCCGCGGACCATGCAGTTTATCTGAGTTTTGAAATTTTCGTTGATCACAGAATTTCTCACCACAGAGCGTGAGAAATTTCTGATCAGCGTGAGAGTTTATTCAAATGCGTGATTCTCACGCTCAAAGCGTGAGAGTTGGCATCCCTGTAATTTGCCTTTGTGTGTCAGGAGACTATTTATCTGGTGTGTCAGGTGCGTATGCAAAAGTGCGATTACTGTAGTGTGAATTGGTGATCAATGGTCGGCGTGGAATCGATGGGCCCTCGGGCCTGTTACTGTATTTATGTCTGAACTAAGCTTAATCTGATAACACAACTTTCGCCTCCCGTTTCTGCTATGAGTGCACGTTTTGAGGATCTTTGCAGACCTGCCAAAACAACCCCTTGGATTACTCAGTTATAGCGGACAATCTGCAATAACGGACACCCCACCCCTCCCCCCCCCCCTTCCATGGTTTACTGTAAGCTCATTTATTTATTTATTTATTGCACCTGCCCAAATCATCTGATTGCTAAGTTCATTACCTGCTGCACTAACATCTTAATTATTCACCATGAATAACATATGCTAACAAAGGAAAACATGATGTTTCATTACGAGTATGAAGCAGAAAGATGTTTTTAAACTCTCCTGCATTTCATTACCACTCTTTAGCTTTAAGCCGACTCAATACAAAATCCCTGTGCATCTTTACTCCTAATTTTGATTTTCCTCCTATGCTTCAACTCTGCCTTGACTCAAAATCAGGAGTTTTAATCTTGAGTCACATTAACATTTAATGATGTGCTGTTGTAAGGTAACCTTTATATTAGTGGCACATTGACACAGCTACAAAAACTACTGCTTCAGATCTCATGCAACCCTGATTCAATCCTGACCTTGGGCGCTATTTGGAGCATGCACACTCCCTGTGACCATGTAAGTTTCCTCTGGATGCTCCAGTTTCCTCCCACATGCCAAAGACATGCAGTATGATCGGTAATTTGGACACTGTAAATTACCACCAGTGTGTAAGTGAGTGGTATAATATTTTAGTTGATGGGAATCTGGGGAGAATAAAATGGGATTAGTGTTGGATGCTTACCAGTGGCATTGACCAAATTGCTTGCTCTCTGCTGTAAAGCTCTATAGCAGCCTGCAAACTGTACTTCATCGCAACCCACCATCAATTTTAGTTTAGTTTAGTTTAAAGGTGCAGCACGGAAACAAGCCCTTCAGCCCACCGAGCCCACTAGTTTTATCCTACGCACTAGGGACAATTTACAGAAGTCAATTAACCATTCAAACCCGCACGTCTTTGAAATGTGGGAGGAGACTGGAGCACCCGGGTTTCTGTATACCCACAACCATTTGCATTGTAGTGAGCATTTGCAGCCTCACAGCAGAATCTCAGTATCTCATCTAAACTTCAAATTATGTCATCCGATGTAATCCTATCTATCAGTGATATTCCATTTGTTCCATCCATGTCCATCACCCACCTTCTCTGCAACCTAAAACTGACAAGTTTTCACTCTGAAGAAGGGGCTCGACCCAAAACGTCACCTCTTTCACCTATTCCTTTTCTCCAGAGATGTTGTCTGACCCGCTGAGTTACTCCAGCTTTTTGTGTCTAGCTCTGGTTTAAACCAGCATCTGCAGTTCCTTCCTACATATGTTTTCACTCTTTCCCAGTTCTGATGAAGGGCTCCAGGCCTGAGATAATAATTTTCTCTTTCCACAGAATGCTGCCTGATCTGCTAAGTGTTTTCAGCATTTTCATGTTATTCTGGTGGCATGTAAATCCTTTCACATCTATTGCAATGTAGAAGGGGAAGGTAACAAGTAACCAGACTCGTTACCAGTTAATAGCCCATTATTGTTTGATTAGCAATGCATAGGGCCAAATGTTGCTGGACACTGACTGGGATTTGCATTTTGCTTCTTATAGGATGCAAGTGGTTGTACAAACTGTTTGCTGTCACATGTCACCGGGAATCTTGTTGGGCTCCCTATTGAAGCCATTCCAAAAGGAGGAATGGTCCAATGGGCAACCAGCAGGCCACATAATTCCTGATGATCCTGTTGGAGGATAGCCCTGACAACCTTGTAAATGGCTCACACTCTCCAATGCTCTAAACCACTGTTACTATGTTCTTCTGAATCGAAGCACAAAAAAGTGTTTTGATTTTGACTGTTGAAAGTTACACTTAGAGATATTGAAATGAAATACATCTAAAACCATGCTCACTTGTAACTTAATTAAAACATAATTAATTATTGTAAAATAATGTTGTAACAAAACCTAGGTCTACTCAAAAAAATGAGCTCGAGAAATTCAGCAGATCAGGCGACATCTGTGGAGGGAAATGGACAGATCATGTTTCGCATCAGGACGTTTCATCAGACCCGACTTGAAACATGGTCTGTCCAATTCCCTCCATAGATGCTGCCTGATCCGCTGAGTTCCTCCAGCACTTTGATGATTAAGATTCCAGCATGTGCAGTTCTTGGTTCTTGGTTTCTTGGTCCTCCAAAATATTCCAAATGGAATTTAAACTGGAGGTGGTGGAGGGAGGACTTAAGCCAGAAAGGGTTTTTGGGAAGAAAGAGCTACCTTAAATTTAGTTGCATCTGGTTGGGTAACTATAGTAGGGTGGAGATTATTCCATGCTTTAATTGTGCGGGGGAAGAATGAATTGCTGTACACATCTGTCTTGGCAGCTGGAATCATAAATTGGATCGAACGCCCTCGTCTGCTCCTAATTGGTTTGGGTTTGGTGTAGGTCTTGTAATCTATGTTGAGCTGACCATTTAACATTTTGTAAAAACAGGTCAAACGGTGAGCTTCACGTCTGTCTTGGAGAGGGTTCCACCCCAGAGAATTCAGAAGTTTGATAACACTCGCTTCTCTCTCATAGGTGTTAGTAACAAATCGAGCTGCCTGTCTTTGGACACGTTCGATGGAAGAAATGTTTTTGTTTGTGTATGGGTCCCATGCTGCAACTGCGTAGTCCAAATGAGGTCTAACGAGGGTGAAGTATAGCTTCTCCTTGACAGAAGTTGAACAATGATGAAAGTTGCGCCTCAGAAAATTTAGGACACCTGTTGCTTTCACCGTTGCATGATGAGTCTGACCATTCCAACGCAGATCATTCTGCAATTTGATGCCAAGATACTTGGTTTGTTTGGATTCTTCAAGGGTGGTACCAAGTATATTGTACGATGTTTCGCCTGGATTCCTCTTTCTGGTGACACGCATGGTTTCACATTTGGAAGGGTTGAACTGCATTCCCCATTGTTGTGACCACTCAACCATTGTATCGAGGTTCCTCATGTATCCTGGTTTCCCGCCACATTGTAAAGAAGGGCAGGGCAGCACAGTGGCGCAATGGTAGAGTTGCTGCCTTACAGCGCCAGAGACTGGGATTCGATCGATGCTGCAGGTGCTGTCTGTACAGGTTCTCCCTGTGACCACGTTGGTTTTCTCTGGGTGCTCTGGTTTCCTCCTCCACTCCAAAGACGTACAGGTTTGTAGGTTAATTGGCCCTTGTAAATTCTAAATTGTCCCTAGTGTGTAGGATAGTGCTAGTGTATGGGGTAATTGCTGGTTGGCATGGAGTCGGTGGGCCGAAGGACCTGTTTTCTGTGCTATATCTCTAAAGTAACAAAATTAGAGTAAGGATGCCAGCCAAACTATAGGCTGTTTGAAATACTTGATCAATAGCTGGGATAAAGCTGAGGAAGCGATACAGCCTCTCAGATCTGCATGCTGCCATGTAATCTCTGACACGTTTTGTCCTCTCAAGCTGCAGTGTGAAGATGCGGAACTGTTGAACACACGGCACATGTTGCCGCAAGTTGATGGTTCTCTGCAGCTAAGCAAGTCAAGGCCAGGTTTTCATCCTGGTTTTCCTGACATGACAATATTAACTCAAACACAATATGTTATTTTGAAAGTAATCCAATTTTGAAGTATTGTTGGATTGGCAATTCCGTTTTCTCTATTAAAGCATTATTCATTGAAAGCATGCTGCATATCGTACTGGAATGTGTGCAGAACTCTTCAAATGAACAAATTAGTCAGAAAAATGAGTTTGTATTTCACCGGAACAACTGGTTCGAAAATAGGAACTTCCCTGGTGTCCCTAACTCAGAAATTAATCTGCAGAATGTTAATAAAGGGATGTTTAATGAAGATTAACGTCTGGGTTGGGAGGAATTGATCTCATCTCATTGAAACATATAAGATTGTTAAGGGTTTAAACACGCTAGAAGCAGGAAACATGTTCCCGATGTTGGGGGAATCCAGAACCAGGGGCCACAGTTTAAGAACAAGGAGTAAGCCATTTAGAACGGAGACGAGGAAACACTTTTTCTCACAGAGAGTTGTGATTCTGTGGAATTCTCTGCCTCAGAGGGCGGTGGAGGCAGGTTCTCTGGATGCTTTCAAGAGAGAGCTAGATAGGGCTCTTAAAAATAGCGGAGTCAGGGGATATGGGGAGAAGGCAGGAACGAGGCACTGATTGGGGATGATCAGCCATGATCACATTAAATGACGGTGCTGGCTCAAAGGGCCGAATGGCCTACTCCAGCACCTATTGTCTATTGTCTATTGTCTCTTAAAAAGTGTAGGTTGCACACCAATTTATTTGGGGAATATAGTTAAGCTAGAGCATAGAACAGTACAGCACAGTAATGAGCCCTTCTGTCAAACATGTTGCCAGGTTAAACTAATTTCCTCTGCCTGCATATGATCCATATCTCTCGAGTCCTTGCAATTTCATATGCCTATCCAAAAGCCTCTTGCATACCACTTTTGTATCTGCCTCCACCGCCACTCCTGGCAGCATATTCCAGGAACCCAACACTCTTTGTGTAAAAAAACTTGCTCTGCCCATCTTCTTTAAACTTTCTCCCTTTCACCTTAAAGCTATGCCCTCTAGTCTTTGACAAATCCACCCTGGGAGAAAGGTTCTGACTCTCTAACCTATCAATGCATCTTATAATTTTATATGCTTCTATCAGGTCTTCCCTCAGCCTCTGAGGCTCCAGAGAAAACAATTCAAGTTTGAGCTAGCAATTGATGAAGGTCTTTGGTCCACCTCTCGAAAAGCTGCATTTAGAAGAGATTCAAAGAAAGAATCCAGAGAAACGACATGAATTAAAAGGGGGAACTCTCTAAGCCATAAAAGAAAACAGCTGAAAAACCAATAGCAATGTCTAGTAAATGAGATTGGGAGAGATGCTTTTTCTAATTAGTTTAATTTCTGGGACCTTGTTGGGGCAGTTATTAAATTAGCACAAAAGTAATCATTCTATGATAACTGTCTGTGATGGAAGGAATGCTGGTTTAAATCGAAGATAGACACAAAATGCTGGAGTATCTCAGTGGGACAAGCAGCATCTCTGGAGAGAAGGAATGGGTGATGTTTTGGGTCAAGACCCTTCTTCAGATTATGATAGCTGTCTGATCTACATACATATTTTAAATAATTAGGTGTTGGTAAAGACGGCCCACCCATGTAACAGCTGTTTGGTTTACAGAATTCACAAATCACTATAGAAAAATGTGAAATATGGAATAAAATTTGCTCTCATGGGATATGTGTGGAAAAATATTGAGAAATCAAAGCATTTTTTTGGTTTTCAACGTGTTTCTTGATACACATGCAGATGATGAGGAAAATTGTGATATTGCCTTGTTTCTAGAACATCGAGTTCATCTTCATTGATCATTACCTAAACTACTGGAGGACTGTTGAGAAAGTCCATCAGGAAAAATTTACCACCCTTTGCAGTCTGAGCAGTATGTGTATTTGCTAGTCAGCTGTAGCATAATCACTACATTGAAAAGGAGAAAGACTAAAACCAGTTTGATAATCTGACTTAGACACCTAATTCATGGACAGCAAAGCAACCCCCCCCCCCCTCCCGCCCCTCCATCCCCTGCCCCCCGCCAATTAACATTGCAAACTGATCCTCACAAGCATCTGGGGATTGATATCCAAATTGGCAGAGTCCATCTTATGTTTTAGTCAAGTCTAGACATATGTGTAGTCATAACCAATGTGCCAGTTCCTCCATCACAATTCCACCGTATGTCTCATTCCATTGGCAGGGCAAAACTTAAATCTAGGCTTCCTTTAGGCATTGTGGATCATGAGCAGCAGTAAAACATAAACAATCACAATCTCTACCCTCTTTATTCAGCATATCTTTCATTTTGCCATTATTATGAAGCCTGTGAATCATGTCACAAGCAGCACTGGGCACACCTAAAACAACAAGGTGCCTGTGTGTGACCCAAGGATACATGCAGGCTCAACTGTGAGAAGTAGACCAAAACACAACGTGCTGAAGGAACGCAGTGAATCCGGAGGGAATGCTCAAGCAAATGTCTCAGCTCAGGACTCTTCATCAGACTCCAGAAGGGTCCCGACCCAAAACGTCGTCAGCCTGAAAAAGGATGCTGACCTGAAACCGATAACTGCAGTCTCGAGTCTCCATTTTATAGCTTGAAATCAACATTGCGAAGTGGGACTTGAATCCAGATTGTTAGGTAGTTAATCTAGTTACAGTACATAACCATTGCACCAAAGATTGGCTTGCTAATCCTTCAGCTGTTTGTCTCTAAATGCTTATCTTATTGCCAATTGAATTGAATTGAATAAATGTTATTAGCCAAGTATGTATACAAACAAGGAATTTGCCTTGGTGCTTTGTTCGCAAGTAACAACACGATATACAGGAAACAATTAAGAATAAAACATTATAATTTAAACGTTAAGAATTAAATAAAATACCAGAGCAAAAGGAGGCTACAGACTTTCGGTTGTTGAGTAGAGATGCTGCTCGTGGAAAAAAGCTGTTTTTATGTCTGGCTGTGGCGGCATTGGCAGTCCGGAGTCGCCCTCCAGAGGGAAGTGCTTCAAAGGTGGCCAGGGTGAGAGGGGTCAGAGATGATCTCACCCACTTGCTTCCTGGCCCTTGTAGTGTACAGTTAGTTGATGGGGGGAAGGTTGCAGCCAACAACCTTCTCAGCTGATCGAACGATGTGCTGCAGCCTCCCGATGTCATGCTTGGTGGCTGAGCCAAACCAGACCATGATGGAGAAGGTGAAGACAGACTCTTTGATGGCAGTATAAAACTGGACCATCATTGCTTGAGGCAGATTGTGTTTTCTCAGCTGTCGCAGGAAGTACATCCTCTGTTGGACCTTTTTGACTGTGGAGTCGATGGTGGGCTTCCATTTTAGGTCCCTGGAGATGATGGTTCCTAGGAACTTAAATGACTCCACAGGTGTGACTGTGGTGTTGTTGATGGTGAGTGGGGGGAGGGAAGAGGAAGCTCTCCTAAAGTGTACAATCAATTCCATTCTCTTAAGAGCATTGAGCTCCAGGTTGTTGCGATGGCCCTAGGACGCCAGCTGTGCCACTTCCTGACTGTAGGCATGATGGTATATTTGTCACTTCTTAGCAACACAATAAGCCATGCATTATTTCTCAACACTTTTATAACCGGTGCCCCATAACTAAAATTAGATATCTGTGACAGTTGAAGAATTTACACTTTTATTGGAGAATTTTGATTATTGAATAATTGTAAAAGTGTGTTAATATAAACAGGCTCCAGGCAATCGTAGATGTCTTTTCATTCCTCCTGTCAAGTGCTACGGTACATTGTGAAATGAGGAAACATGCTGTGTAACGATGTTCTTTTTCTTATCTCAGGGTACAATGAAAAATAGATAGTGGGTAATATTCGTAGATTGATTAACATAGAAAAAGGGAAGTAAATTACTATGTTAGATACCCCTGTCATCAGAGGTGGCTCTGGATGGAGGCCCCAAGGCAAAGGTGGAGGCTTGGAGATGCTGCCAGAACTTAATCATAATGACTATTTATGGAATTATACAATGTATACATCTTACCAATGGCTACAAATTGGCTTTGAGGCCTCCACATTAGCCTTGGGTCTTAATCCTGGGAACCCATCTGATAATTGGCCTCTGGACTTCCTGACCAGCTCAGATGTCATAGAATTCCCTCCCTCATGACCCTCAACACTGGTGCTCCTCAGGGTCCTGGCCTCAGTCCCTTATTCTACTCTCTGTACACCCCTGGCTGTGTGGCTAAGAAAGCGCCGATTCTATCTTTAATTTTCCAATTATACCACTGTTGTCAGTTGGATTAACAACAACAATGAGATGAAGTACAGGAAAGAGATTGAGAATCTGATGGTATTATGTCAGGACATTAACCTGACACTTAACATTAATGACTAAAGACCTGGTGCCCCTAAGGATGCAAAGGTGTGAACACAAACCTGTTCTCATCAATGGAGCTGCAGTAGAGATGGACGACAGCTTCAATTTCCAAGGCATTCATGTAAACAGCAACCTAACCTAGTTGCTTCACACGGATGTGGTGATCAAGAAAACATATCAGGATTTTACTTTTTTAGATGTCTGAAAATATTCAGAATGTCCACAAGGATTCTCTCATACCTCTACAAATGCATTCTAGAAAATATTTTAATGGGATGCATTCCAACCTGTTATGGCAACTGCTCTGCTGTTGATCATCTGCACTACCGGAGAGCGGTGATTGCAGCCCAGAACTTCACAGGTTGAACACTTTCTTCTATCCAGTCCATCCTCGTGATGGTTTACATCAGGAAGGATGGGAATATGGTCAAGGATGCCTGTTACCCTGTCCATTCTCTCTCTTCTACCTTCTGGGAGAAGACACAGGATCTAGGAAGCTCAGATGTCCAGACTTAAGAACAGCTTCTTCCCGACTGCTATCAGACTCCTGATGCAATCATCTTTTTCATGCCATTTTTACAGAGATGCTATCACGTATTCTTACTCTTAACTCTACCTAATTCTGTTATTCCTTTATTGTACTTTTTATACACTATAATTTTAGGTAACTCTTTTCATCAGAGCAGGGTTTACAATATAATATTTGGACTATTGTTGGAATTGTATAATCTTATGCTAGGAGGCTGCAAGGTGACTTGGATAGGCTGGGTGAGTGGGCAAATGCATGGCAGATGCAGTATAATGTGGATAAATGTGAGGTTGTCCACTTTGGTGGCAAAAACAGGAAAGTAGACTATTATCTGAATGGTGGCCGATTAGGAAAAGGGGAGATGCAACGAGACCTGGGTGTCATGGTACACCAGTCATTGAAAGTAGGCATGCAGGTGCAGCAGGCAGTGAAGAAAGCGAATGGTATGTCAGCATTCAAAGCAAAAGGATTTGTGTATAGGAGCAGGGAGGTTCTATTGCAGTTGTACAGGGTCTTGGTGAGGCCACACCTGGAGTATTGCATACAGTTATGGTCTCCAAATCTGATGAAAGACATTCTTGCCATAGAGGGAGTACAGAGAAGGTTCACCAGACTGATTCCTGGGATGTCAGGACTTTCATATGAAGAAAGACTGGATAGACTCGGCTTGTACTCGCTAGAATTTAGAAGATTGAGGGGGGATCTTATAGAAACTTACAAAATTCTTAAGGGGTTGGACAGGCTAGATGCAGGAAGATTGTTCCCGATGTTGGGGAAGTCCAGGACAAGGGGTCACAGTTTAAGGATAAGGGGGAAATCTTTTAGGACCGAGATGAGAAAAACATTTTTCACACAGAGAGTGGTGAATCTCTGGAATTCTCTGCCACAGAAGGTAGTTGAGGCCAGTTCATTGGCTAAATTTAAGAGGGAGTTAGATGTGGCCCTTGTGGCTAAAGGGATCAGGGGGTATGGAGAGAAAGCAGGTACAGGATACTGAGTTGGATGATCAGCCATGATCATATTGAATGGCGGTGTAGACTCGAAGGGCCGAATGGCCTACTGCTGCACCTATTCTCTATGTTTCTTTGTTTCTATGTTTCTTATCAAGTATTAGGAAACATTTGCACAATAAAATGAAGTTATCAAATGTTATGTATTATCTTATTACAATGAAATTGTCCAAAGTTCTTTCCCACATACAATTTACAATGATAACCATATAACCATATAACCATATAACCATAACAGCACGGAAACAGGCCATCTCGGCCCTTCAAGTCCGTGCCGAACACTTTTTGTTTCTTCTTTTTTTTCCCTTTTTTTTTTAAACTTCCCCCTAGTCCCATCTACCTGCACTCAGACCATATCCCTCCATTCCTTTCCCGTCCATATAACCATCCAATCTATTTTTAAAGGATAACATCGACCCTGCCTCCACCACTTCCACTGGAAGCTCATTCCACACAGCTACCACTCTCTGAGTAAAGAAGTTCCCCCTAATGTTAGCCCTAAACTTCTGTCCCTTAATTCTCAAGTCATGTCCCCTTGTTTGAATCTTCCATTGTTTGAATCTTCCCTACTCTCAATGATGTACAAACATTTTTACAATGTGCTCTTTGTAAACAAGTTCCATTGATCCATGCATTTGCCACTGGATTCACAGCTTTCTCCGGAACAGGCAACAAAGGGTGAGGATCAACAATAACACATCCTCCCCTCTGTTCCTCAGTACAGGTACACCCCAAGGCTGTGTTCTCTCACCCTGGCTATTTTCCCTTTACACAAACCAGCTCACATCCCACCACAGCTCCGTCAACCTGTACAAGTACGCGGACGACTCAACCATCATAGGATTCATCACCAACAACCAAGAAACTGAATACTGTGCACAGGTCAACCAAGCAGTGACCTGGTGCACAGACCATGACCTCTTACTCAATTCATCAAAAACAAAAGAACTTATCATCGACCCAAGGCGCCAGCCATCCCCCAAAACTCCTGTGCTCATTAATGATGAATCCATCTCCATCACTGACACATTCAAACTCCTTGGAACCCACATTAGCAACAACCTCAAATGGAGGACAAACGCAGACCACATTTATGGGAAAGCCCAGCAAAGACTTTTCCATCTTCGACAGCTAAGGAAGTTCAGAGTAAGATCTCATCTCATGCTCCGCTTCTATACAGCCATGATTGAAAGCATCCTCACTTCATCCATCACAGTCTGGTTCGGCAGTCTCGACTCACTCTCCCGGAAGAAATTACAGCGCATCATCAACAGAGCATCAAAAATTATTGGCTTACCCCTACCATCCCTTGAATCACTTTATCACAAACGGTCACTGCACAGAGCCTGCAAGATCATCTCTGATCCTACCCACCCTGCACACTATGCCTTTCAGCTACTGCCCTCTGGGAGGCATTACAGGTCAATTGCCTCCAAAACAAGCCGCCTCAAAAACAGTTTCATTCCCACTGCAATTAACATTTTAAACTCTGTACGGTGAGGAATAAGAATAAGCATGGCACTTATGTATTATGTAATGTGTCTGTCTGTATGAACATCTATGTTATAAGTTTAATGTTGATGAAATGTTGGAACCTGTACCGAGCTGTACTGATAACAAATTCCACCAGCCTGGCTGTGTGGTCATTAAAATATACAATACAATACAATACAATAATATAATACGTGTGCTGTTAATTTTTAACTTATAGATTTCAGAAAATCAAGAAATGATGCCCAATGTGAAAATAGTCAAATTAACAGATTGTGGTGTATAAATAAGTTAGGGGATTTATGTATGTAATTATGGAGATACTGATTTCACTGGTGAGGAATCAAGAACACGGACATAAATTTAATATCAGGGTTAGACTGGACTCAGCAGATGGGGTAAGGCTGAAATGCAAAATTTACTCCATGCTGGGATGCAACATATTCATGTTTAGCACAGAATTTTGTTTTTAAGGTGACCCTTAACAGCATTTATGTACAGAGTTCTTGGAATCCAAGTCCATAGCTCCCTAAAAGTAGCAATAGAGTGGTGAAGAAGGGTACAGTATGTTTGCCTTCATTGATCAGGGCACTGAATATAACAGAAAAGTGGGTGGTTTTGCAGCTAGTGAAGATGGTTGTGAAAAATTGCAGCAGGATCTTGATCGATTGGCCAGGTGGGCTGAGGAATGGTTGATGGAATTTAATACAGAGAAATGTAAGATGTTATATTTTGGGAAGTCTAACATGGGCATGACATACACAGTGAATGGTAGGGCTCTGGGGAGTGTTGTAGAGCAGAGGGATCTAGAAGTACAGGTGCATGGTTCCCTGAAGGTCGAGTCGCAGGTAGATAAGATGGTCAAAAAGGCTTTTGGTGCATTGGACTTCATCAGTCAGAGCATTGAGTATAGAAGTTGGGAGGCCATGTTGCAGTTGTATATGTTGATGAGAGCGCATTCAGAGTATTGTGTTCGGTTCTGGACACCATGTTATCGCAAAGTTGTCAAGCCGGACTTACGAGGATGTTGCCAGGAGTAGAGTGTCTGAGCCATAGGGTCTCTATTTCCTGGAGCGCAGGAGGATGAGGGGTGATGTTATAGAGGTGTATAAAATAATGAGAAGCATAGATTTGGTAGAATCACAGAGTTTCTTGCCCAAAGTAGGTGAATCGAGGACCAGAGGACATAGGTTTAAGGTGAAGGGAAAAATATTTAATAGGAATCTGAGGGATAGCTTTTTCACACAAAGGGTGGTGGGTGTATGGAACAAGCTGCCAGAGGAGGTAGTTGAGGCTGGGACTATCCCAAAGTTTAGGATTGTTATAGAGTCACTCTATGACTCTATAACAATTAGGAAGTCACGTTGCAGCTTTATAAAACTTTGGTTAGGTTGCATTTGGAGTATTGGGAGGAATTCTGGTCACCACATTACAGGAAGGATGTGGAGGCTCTGGAGAGGATGCAGAAGAATTTCCCCAGGATGCTATCTGCAGTGGGGATGGTGTTACTCCTGAAACTTGTGGTATGTGCTTTCAAGCTTTTGTATCTTTGTCTAAAAAGAGAGAGAAGAAGAGGGAATAACCAAGAGGTAGGTGGCCCTTGATTATTTTGGTTGATTTTCCGAGGCATCATAAAATGTAGATGGAGATGATTGGGGATGGTGGTCTGGTTTGGGTGATGGACTGGGCTACATCCACAATTATCTGCAATTTCTTGCTGTCTTGGGCAGAGCAGTTGCCAACCCAAGATACTTCCTGATAATACGCTTTCTACAGTGCATCTTTAGACACTGGTAGGAGTCGTTGGAGACATGCCATATTTCCTTAGACTCACGAGGAAGTAGAGGCAATGTTGTGTTTTATTCCCACAGCATCAATGTGGTTAGACCAGGACAAAGTAATAGTGATATTTAAATCCATGGCCATGTATTTTCATGACCATCTCCACTTCAGCACTATCGATGCTGAATGGGGCAAGACTGACAATTCCTTTCTCCCCACAGATGCACCTCAACCAGTCGAGTTCCTCCAGCCATTTGTATTTTTTGTTCAAAAATATAGTCTTACAGTACCTTGTAGTGTAGTACTGCAGCAGGTTGTATTAACTAAATGAGATGAGAAACTAAGGTTATGTCTGCCATCCTGCATAGACCTGATTGATGCCAACCTCTCACTTCTGAGGTCTGAGGTCCCCACTTGCTTCAAAAGGGCATCAATTATACCAGTGCCCAAGAAGAGTAAGGTAACGTGCCTCAATGACTATCGACCTGTGGCACTAACGCCTGTGGTGATGAAGTGCTTTGGGAGGTTGATCATGACGCAGATCAACTGCTACCTCGACAAAAACCTGGACCCACTGCAGTTCGCTTACTGCCACAACAGATCAACGGTGGATGCGATCTCGCTGGCCCTCCACTCCGCTCTGGACCACTTGGACAACAAAAACTCATATGTCAGGCTGTTATTCATCGATTACAGCTCGGCATTTAACACAATCATCCCCTCCAAGCTGGTTACCAAACTCGCAGAACTGGGTCTCTGCGCATCCCTCTGCAATTGGATCCTCGACTTCCTCACTCTCAGACCACAGTCTGTTCGTATTGGTGGAAATGTGTCAGACTCGATAACAATTAGCACGGGAGCACCTCAAGGCTGCGTGCTCAGTCCCCTGCTGTACTCACTCAATACTCATGACTGCGTAGCCGGACATAGTGCGAACTCCATCATCAAGTTCGCTGATGACACCACTGTTGTGGGACGTATCACTGATGGGGATGAGTCAGAGTATAGAAGAGAGATCGAGCAACTGTCCATATGGTGCCAGCACAACAACCTGGCCCTCAACACCAGCAAAACAAAGGAACTGATTGTGGACTTTGGAAGGAGTAGGATGGGGACCCACAGTCCCGTTTATATCAACGGGCCGATGGTTGAAAGGGTCAAGAGCTTCAAATTCCTGGGCGTGCACATCTCTGAAGATCTTTCCTGGTCCGAGAACAATGATGCCATTATTAAGAAAGCACATCAGCGCCTCTACTTCCTGAGAAGATTGCGGAGAGTCGTTTTGTCAAGGAGGACTCTCTCTAACTTCTACAGGTGCACAGTAGAGAGCATGCTGACCGGTTGCATCGTGGCTTGGTTTGGCAACTTGAGTGCCCTGGAGAGGAAAAGACTACAAAAAGTAGTAAACACTGCCCAGTCCATCATCGGCTCTGACCTCCCTTCCATCGAGGGGATCTACCACAGTCGCTGCCTCAAAAAGGCTGGCAGCATCATCAAGGACCCACACCATCCTGGCCTCACACTCATCTCCCTACTACCTTCAGGTAGAAGGTACAGGAGCCTGAAGACTGCAACGACCAGGTTCAGGAACAGCTACTTCCCCACAGCCATCAGGCTATTAAACCTGGCTCGGACATAACACTGAACTTTACTAGCCAATACTGTTATTTGCACTTTATCAGTATATTGACCATTGTGTATATATTTATAGAATGCCTTGTAGTAAATGCCTACTATGTTCTGTTGTGCTCAAGCAAAGCAAGAATTTAATTGTCCTACCAGGGACACATGACAATAAACTCACTTGACTTGACTTGACTTGCTTCAAAGAAAAGCAGCATCCTGCCATTATTTTTAGTTTATTTCAGTCCACTGAATCCATCGATCACTAGTTCTATGTCCTACACACAAGAGGCAATTTACAGACGCCAATTAGCCTACAACCCATACGTCGTTGGAATGTGGGGGGAAACCAGACCACCAGGCGAAAACCCACACGATCACACGGAGAACGTACAAACTCCACACAGACAGCATCCACAGTCAGGATCGAGCCTGGGTCTCTGGTGCTGGGAGATTGCAACTCTACCATTGTGCTGCCCTACGTGTCCCTTAAATAAATAATTTAAACATATTATTTGGTCATTGTCACATTGTTTGAGCTTGCTGGCTGCAAATTGGTGGCTAAATTTCACAAACTTGCACAAGTGAATACATTTCAGATGCAATCCCTTAACGGCAATGCATTGTTGCATTCTGAAGTTATGAGAGGTAATTATTATTATTAAAGCATATTATTTCCTGTTTATATATTTCCTTCCTTTACTCCCTTTCTCCCTCTGACCCTTCTTTATTTTCTTCCTTCCTTCCTTTCATTTATCCAACCATCAGTTTCTTTTAGTTTAGAGATACAGCGTGGAAACAGGCCCTTTGGCTTACCGAATCCATGCTGGCCATTCATCACCCGTACACTAGTTCCATGTTATCCCACTTTTGCATCCAATTTTGCACTAGGACCAATTTACGGAAGACAATTAACCAACAAACCTGGACATCTTTGGAATGTTGGAGGAAACCAGAGCACCTGGAGAAAACCCGCATGGTCACGGGATCTGTACAGACAGCACTCATAGTCAGGATCGAAACCGGGTCTCTGGTGCGGTGAGGGAGCAACCCAGCCACTTCTTACAAAGATGATACATTCATTTTGAATAACTTCAATCTTCATACAGAATAGGTAAATCAAATTGGCAAAGGAGTCTTGAGGATGTTAATGGGATGCATTCAATACCTCTTCCTAGAACAATACCTGGTAGACACCACTAATAATTGAATTAGCGAAAAGGAATGTCTGGCCATATTTGATGCAACACACCAGGGCATCTGAAATGCGTTCCACACCAGGGCATCTGAAATGTCCTCATTCTTCAGGGAACGGGGGTTCCCCTCCTCCACCATAGATGAGGCTCGCACCAGGGTCTCTGCCATACCCCGCAACACTGCTCTCTCTCCCCATCCCCCCACTCACAACAAGGGCAGAGTCCCCCTAGTCCTCACCTTTCACCCCACCAGCCGTCACATACAACAAGTGATCCTCCGTCAGTTTCGCCACCTCCAACGTGACCCCACCACTCGCCACATCTTCCTATCTCCCCCCATGTCTGCCTTCCGCAAAGACCGCTCCCTCCGTAACTCCCTTGTCAATTCTTCCCTTCCCTCCCATACCACACCCTCCCCTGGTACTTTCCCTTGCAACCGCAAGAGATGCAACACTTGTCCCTTCACCTCCCCCCTCTACTCCATTCAAGGACCCAAGCAGTCGTTCCAGGTGCGACAGAGGTTCACCTGCATCTTCTCCAACCTCATCTATTGCATTCGCTGCTCTAGATGCCAGCTGATCTACATCGGTGAGACCAAGCGGAGGCTTGGCGATCGTTTCGCCGAACACCTCCGGTTGGTCCGCAATAACCAACCTGAACTCCCGGTGACTCAGCACTTCAACTCCCCCTCCCATTCCGTATCTGACCTCTCTGTCTCTGGGTCTCCTCCATGGCCACAGCGAGCAACTCCGTAAATTGGAGGAAATGCACCTCATATTCCGCTTGGGCAGTCTACATCCTGGGGGCTTGAACATTGAATTCTCCCAATTCTGCTAGCCCTTGCTGTCCCCTCCCCTTCATCAGCCATCTGGTTGTCTCCTCCCCTCCCCCAGCCCTCGGGCACCTCCTCCGCCTTTTTCCTTTTTTCCTTTCTTCTCCCCACCCCCTATCAGTCTGAAGAAGGGTTTCGGCCTGAAACGTTACCTATTTCCTTCGCTCCATAGATGCTGCTGCACCCGCTGAGTTTCTCCAGCATTTTTGTGTACCTTTAATTCATTTATCTTTTCACCTGCTGGGCTTGCTGATTGTTTCCATTATTTTCAGCTTTTGTTTCATGATCCCGCTAATGTAGTTCTTTGATTTTCACTGGTTCCCAATGTGTCGTGTTGTTCACAGTCCATCTCAGGACTAGATTGCCTGTTGTGTTAGTAATTGAATCGTTGGATGGGAGAGTTAAAAAGACAGTCTTGCGTGACCAGTTGCAACATTCCTTTTGCTTTCAACTCTGGCTGGACAGGTTTCATTCCCTCGTTAACCGTAGGTGTGGAGGCCTAAGAGTGGGGTTGGGACCCAACAACAATCATGTACAACTTATTTTTTTCTTCAAATGAAGTGGTTGTTCTTAGAGTGAACAACAATGTGTGTGTCTCAAAACAATATATACAATATGAACGTTAGTATTAAGAGCAGTAGGAAGTCACATGGTCCTTTAAACCAGCTCTCCTGTTCAACAGAATCATAACTAATCCATTTATAACCACAATTGTGCGTTCATGTGAATACTTCGTAATCTTACATCTACTTCCTTATTACGTAAATGTCTACTTCTTTCTTAAAGATATTCAAAGACTGTGCTTCCTTTGGTCTTTAGGTATAGAGCTCCAAATGCTCACTCTCAGGAAGAAAAAAAATTCTTATATCTTGAATGGGCAATATCATATTTTTAAACAGTCTGACCCCTCCTTCTAGATTCTCCTTATCCTCCATGTGAAAACCCATTTTTTGTGAAGTGTACTCATTTCCATGGCAGTGCTTCAATGAATGACGTTATGTAAATACACGTTATGAAAAGGAATTGCAGATGCTGGAGCGGTATGAATGCTGAATTCTCCAATTTTAGGTAACTTCAACAAACACCTCCCTACCCCTACTCTTCCTTCCCCTCCCTTCCTCCATTGAAAGTCTATTAACCAGCTCCACAATTCACAACTATGTATACCTCTAGGGCTCACACCTGTCCCTCGCCAATAAGCGGCCTATCTGGTAACCTCCTTGCCAAAGGTTATCTGTTGCAGTCCATGATTTTCAGTTCCTCCCTTCCCCACCCAAACTACAATCAGTCTGAAGAAATGTCCTGACTCAGAAAGTCACCAACCCAGTTTCTCCAGAGATGCACCTGACCTCCTGATCTGCTGAGTTACTCCAGCACTTTGTGTTTATCTGAATACATGGCTATTACTTGTACAGAGATGATACATGACCAGAATTGCTGATTACATTTTTAGAGTGGCATGATTTGACTCAAATATAACCATGATCGTGTTCAGCTGTGGGGAAAATTTATCTTTCGACATTTGATGTTGAAAAACAAACCTTGTATCCTTATGCAAATATCAATTGCTAAATACCAAAAGTTCAAATGACAGCTTGGGGTATGATATATTCATATTTCATCTGGTTGATAGATATCAATAAATCAGAAATGGGCTTGGCTGTGAAACATTTGTTTCACAACATTATCGTGGTAAACTCACTTACATATTTTCAAGTTACAAGATAGAAAATGAATGTGTGCAGGAGCAGGCTATTCGGCTCCTTGTGCCAAATCTTTTATTTAGTAAGCATGGGGGTAGGGTGTTGACATGGATAGAAAATTGGTTGGGAGACAGGAAGCAAAGAGTAGGGGTGAACGGGTCCTTTTCAGAATGGCAAGCAGTGGCGAGTGGAGTGCCGCAAGGCTTGGTGTTGGGGCCGCAACTGTTTACCATATATATTAATGATTTGGAAGAGGGAATTAGCAGCAACACTAGCAAGTTTGCAGATGACATGAAGCTGGGTGGCAGTGTGAACTGTGAAGAGGATGTTAGGAGGTTGCAGGGTGACCTGGACAGGTTGAGTGAGTGGGCAGATGCGTGGCAGATGCAGTATAATATAGATAAATGTGAGGTTATCCACTTTGGCGGCAAAAATATGGGGGCAGATTATTATCTCAATGGGGTTAGGTTAGGTAAGGGGGAGGTGCAGCGAGACCTGGGTGTCCTTGTACACCAGTCACTGAAAGTTGGCGTGCAGGTACAGCAGGCAGTTAAGAAAGCTAATGGAATGTTGGCCTTCATAACAAGAGGATTTCAGTATTGGAGTAAAGAGGTTCTTCTGCAGTTGTATAGGGCTCTGGTGAGACCACATCTGGAGTATTGTGTACAGTTTTGGTCTCCTAATTTGAGGAAGGACATCCTTGTGATTGAGGCAGTGCAGCGTAGGTTCACGAGATTGATCCCTGGGATGGCGGGACTGTCATATGAGGAAAGATTGAAAAGACTAGGCTTGTATTCACTGGAGTTTAGAAGGATGAGAGGGAATCTTATAGAAACATATAAAATTATTAAAGGACTGGACAAGCTGGATGCAGGAAAAATGTTCACAATGTTGGGCGAGTCCAGAACCAGGGGCCACAGTCTTAGAATAAAGGGGAGGCCATTTAAGACTGAGGTGAGAAAAAACTTTTTCACCCAGAGAGTTATGAATTTGTGGAATTCCCTGCCACAGACGGCAGTGGAGGCCAAATCACTGGATGGATTTAAGAGAGAGTTAGATAGAGCTCTAGGAGCTAGTGGAATTAAGGGATATGGGGAGAAGGCAGACACAGGTTATTGATTTGGGACGATCAGCCATGATCACAATGAATGGCGGTGCTGGCTCAAAGGGCCAAATGGCCTCCTCCTGCACCTATTTTCTATGTTTCTAAGACGGTGGCAGAACATTTTCGTCAGCGCCATTTGTCAAATTCATAGTCACAATCACTCAACTCACCATGACCTTACTGAGCCTTTTGCACATCTACACTAATCCCATTGGTCTGCACTAACTCTATCCTTCCATACTTTGTATATTTAAGTCTCAATCTAAATGTCCCCTAAACATAGTGATTGTATCTGACTCCTCTGGAAGCAAGTACCAGATATCAACCACTCTCTAATGTTTCCTCTCAAGTCCTCTTTAAAACTCTATTTCCTCACCATCAACCTATACCCTCTCATGTTTTTGATACACTACCACAAGGAAAAAAATCTGTGGCTCTTATACTTTTATAAACCTCTTCAGGTCATCAATTAACCTTCTTTGCTCCAGGGAAAATTAACCCAGTTTATCCAATCTCTCCCAAAATCAAGTCCTCAAATCCAAACAGCATGTTGATGAATCTCATCGGCACCAGCTAAACCTTGTCCTTCTTATGATGTGGCATCAGAAACTGCACCAGATACTCCATGCAATCTAACTAACATTTTGTAAAATTGAAACTTTAAGTTCCAACGTTTATATTCTATGCCCTAACCTTTGAATGCCTTCTTCGCTACCCTGATGACCTGTGTTGCTACTTTTTGGGAATAATGGACCTGAAACCCAAGGTCCTTTTGTTCATCAGTATCCATTAGCATCCTTCTTATTACTGTGTTTATCCTTCCTCTATTTGACGTATGCATCACCTTGCTCTTGATGGGATCAGCTTCCATCTGCCAACATTCCACACAACTTTCCATCTGATCTATGTTCTGCTGCAGCCTAACACAACCGCACTTGCTAACCACAAAGCAAATTTTATCTGACAAGCGCAAACTGATTATAACTCCTACATTCACATCTAAGTCATTAATGTAGGTCACAAACAATAAGGTCCCTGGGGAATACCTCTGATCACAGACTTCCAATTAGTAAAAGATCCTTTCACCACCACATTCTGCCTCCTATCATCAAGCCAAGTTTGGATCCAATCAGTCAGCTCACTTTGGATTCCAAGTGCCAATCTTCTGGAGAGGTCTACCATACAAAGCCTTACATGAATTTGCAGGGAATGAAGGGATATGGGTCATGTGCATGCAGAGGAGATTAGTTTAACTGTGCATCATGTTCGGCAGAAGGGCCTGTTCCTGTGCTGTATTTCATATTACCTCCACAGAAAAACTCCATTGAGAATTGTTGGTCACAGGTATTTAAGCAATTCATCATTCATAGTGTTTTCTGGTATCACTTTGCAAGTGCTAATAATGACATGATATGGAAATAGTGTGGCTCTTGATGGTCGGGTTGATATGTTGGTCCTGGGTGTCACAGGCAAGGCCAGCGTTTATTGTCCTTTACTAATTTACTACAGCTCGCCGTCTAATACCATCATTCGCTCCAACCTTGTTACCAATGGATGGTCACGTCGCACAGACACATCTGCACTTAGTCTGTTTTGACTATTTTACTGTTGTAATGTTCTTTGTACAAACCATGTTCTCGGGGTATCTAAACCTAAATTTTAGTAGTTATTTAAGTTATGATGTCGGATGGAAGCTGCATACCCAAATCTTGTTGCACTTATGTACAATGACAATAAAAAGATATTATTATTATTATTATTATTATTATTATTACCAAGCTCACGGATCTGGGTCTCTGCGCATCCCACTGCAATTAGATCCTCAACTGCCTCATCCACAGTCCACAGTCTGTCCGTATTGGTGGAAATGTGTCATCCTCGATAACAATCAGCACGGGAGCACCTCAAGGCTGTGTGCTCAGCCCCCTGCTGTACTCACTCTATACTCTTGACTGTGTAGCCGGACATAGTGTGAACTCCATTATCAAGTTCGCCGACGACACCACTGTTGTGGGACGAATCACTGATGGCAATGAGTCAGAGTATAGAAGTGAGATCGACCGATTGACCAAATGGTGCCAGCACAACAACCTGGCTTTCAACACCAGCAAAACCAAGGAATTGATTGTGGACTTTGGAAGGGGTAGGATAGGGACCCACAATCCCGTTTATATCAACGGGACGATGGTGAAAAGAGTAAAAAACTTCAAATTCCTGGGCGTGCATATTTCCGAAGATCTTTCCTGGTCCCAGCACACTGATGCAATTTTATAGAAGGCACATCAGCGCCTCTACTTCCTGAGAAGAGTACAGAGAGTCAGTATGTCAAGGAGGAATCTCTCGAACTTCTACTGATGCACAGTAGAGAGCATGCTGACCAGTTGCATCATGGCCTGGTTCAGCAACTTGAACGTCCAGGAGAGGAAAAGACTGCAGAAAGTTGTGACCACTGCCCAGTCCATCACCGGCTCTTATCTCCCCACCATCGAAGGGATCTATCACAGTCACTGCCTCAAAAAGGCTGCCAACATCATCAAAGACATGGACCATCCTGGTCACACACACTCATCTCTCCATTGCATTGGGAAGAAGGTACAGGAGCCTGAAATCTGGAACATCCAGGTTCAGGAACAGCTACTTCCCCACAGCCATCAGGATATTAAACACAACATCAAATAAGCTCTGAACAATAACAGTCTATTATTATTATTGTACTATATCTTTATTTATTGTGCATATATGGTCCATGGTCTTTCGACACGCTGAACTTTTATCTTCCGTTTTGTATTATGTTTACATATTCTTTAAGTAAGTAAGAATTTCATTGTCCTATCTGGGACACATGACAATAAAATGCTCTTGACTCTTGACTTGGTGTGCTGGGACCAGGAAAGATCTTCGGAAATATGCACGCCCAGGAATTTGAAGTTTTTTTACTCTTTTCAGTGTTAAAGCTGTAGTTCTTCCGCTGAAGTATTCCCACAATGCTGTCGGAAAGCAATTCGGGAATTTAGACCAAGCAACAATGAAAACCGAAGATATGTTTCCAAGTCAGGGCGATCGGCCATTTGAAGGAGAAGGTGTAGGTGGTGGTGTTCGAATGCACCCACTACCCTTGTGTTGATGGTTAGTATCACAAGCTTGAGAGGTAATAGAGAAACCTGGGTGAACAAGTGCAATGCATTTTATTGTTGGTACAAATGATAGGCACTCTGCACCAGTGGTGTACGGAATGAATGCTTAGGAAAGTTGACAGGTTTCTTGTGAGTTACTGTTGCTAGTTCAGATATATGAAGAATAGTCCGTTATTATCCTGGCTTGTGGTTTATAGTGGAAACAAAACCTCGTCGTGTCAGGAGGTGAGCACTCGTCACAGGAGAGTTAGCCTCTAGCTAGCTCCTGTAGCCACAAGTCTGAGTCTGAAGAAGGGTCACGACGCAAAACGTCACCTATTCCTTCTCTTCAGAGATACTGCCTGTCCCGCTGAGATACTCCAGCATTTTGTGTCTACCTCGTGTAGCCACAATATTGATCTGTCTGGAGACGTGGAGATGCTGGAATCTTGCATAAGACACAAAGTGCTGGAGTAATTTAGTGGGTCAGGCAGCATCTGTGGAGAACCGTGGATAGGTGATGTTTCGGTTCGGTACCCTTTTTCAGACTGATTGCAGGGGTGACATAGTATCATAGGGTGATACATTGCGGAAACAGGCCCTTCGGCCCAACTTGCCCACACCGGCCAACATGTCCCAGCTACACCAGTGGGTGGAAAAAAGGCTAGAAGAGTGGAGGGGCAGGACAAAGCATGGCAGGTGATAGAAGAACACTGGTGAGGAGGAGTTTTTGATCGGCAGAAAGTTGGACAAAGGACAGAAATGAACACACATAAGGTTTGAGATTAAAGAAATAGAGAGTTGAGAATGGGATTGTGTAACTAGAGGGTTGACGCGTTATAAATTGTTTAGGAATCTAGGTGGAGAGGGTGGGGAAAGATAATCAGCCAGGGCTCAAGGGAGGGGGGGGGAGGAAGAAAGGGGAGGGGTTGTAGGGAGAAATGGGGAAGGAGGGTGTTTTGTAGATGTTACCTATAATTAGATAATTTAATGTTCATACCATTGTGTTGCAAGCTACCCAAGTGGAATATGAGGTGCTGTTCTTCCAGTTTGTGTATGGCAATGGAAGAGGCCCAGAACAAAAATGTCAGTATGGGAATGGGAATTAAGGTGGTTAGCAACCGTGAATTCCCACATGCCTTGGTGGACTGAGTGCATGTATTCAGAAGGAATGGACAGATGAGTCAGGATCTCGGTTTGTAACCCTTTGTAATTTTGATTTGGGAGCTTTCTTCACACTGATTGTAGTTGGAGGGGGTGGGGTCATTCCAAAGAGGAAGAAAGATTCTAAGGGGAGGTAGAGGTTACCGTGGCTGACAAGGGAAGTCAATGACAGTATAAAAATAAAAGAGAAGTATAACATAGTAAAGATGAGCGGGAAGCCAGAGGATTGGGAAACTATTAAAGAGCAATAGAAAATAACTAAAGAGGCAATACGTGGAGAAAAGATGAGGTACGAAGGTAAGCTAGCCAAGAATATAAAGGAGGACAGTAAAAGCTTCTTTAGGTATGTGATGAGGAAAAAATTAGTTAAGTCAAATGTGGGTCCCTTGAAGACAGAAACAGGTGAATTTATTTTGGGGAACAAGGAAATGGCAGATGAGTTGAACAGGTACTTTGGATTTGTCTTCACTAAGGAAGACACAAACAATCTCCCAGATGTAATCTTTCCCCTGCAACCGCAGGAAATGCTACTTGTCGCTTTACCACCCCTCTCGACTCCATCCAAGGACCCAAACAGATTTTCCTGGTGAGGCAGAGGTTCACCTGCACCTCCTCCAACCTCATCAACTGCATCCGCTGTCGTAGGTGTCACCTTCTCTACATCGGCGAGACCAAGCATAGGCTCGGCAACTGCTTCGCCCAACACCTCCGCTCAGTCCGTACTAACCAACCTGATCTACCGGTTGCCCAGCACTTCAACTCCCCCTCCCATTCTGAATCTGACCTTTCTGTCATGGGCCCCCTCCATTGCCAGAATGAGGCCCAGTGCAAATTGGAGGAACAACACCCCATATTTCGCTTGGGTAGTTTACACCCCAGCAGTATGAACATTGACTTCTCTAATTTCAGGTAGTCCTTGCTTTCTCCCTCCTTCCCCTCCACCTTCCCAGCTCTCCCACATAGCCTACTGTCTCCGCCTCTTCCTTTCTTTTTCCCGCCCCCCCCGACATCAGTCTGAAGAAGGGTCTCGACCCGATACGTCGCCTACTCCTTTTCTCCATAGATGCTGCCTCATCCGCTGAGTTTCTTCAGCATTTTTTGTCTAGTCCCAGATGTACTAATGGCCAGAGGACGTAGGGAGACGGACGAACTAAAGGAAATTCACATTAGGCAGAAAATGGTGTTGGGTAGACTGATGGGACTGAATGCTTATAAATCCCCAGGGTCTGATGGTCTGCATCCCAGAGTACTTAAGGAGGTGGCTCTAGAAATTGTGGATGCATTGGTGATCATTTTCCAATGTTCTATAGATTCAGGATCAGTTTCTGTGGATTGGAGGGCAGCTAATGTTATCCCATTTTTTAAGAAAGAAGGGAGAGAGAAAACAGGGAATTATAGACCAGTTAGCCTGACATCGATGGTGGGGAAGATGCTGGAGTCAATTATAAAAGATGAAATAGCGGCACATTTGGATAGCAGTAACATGATCGGTCCGAGTCAGCATGGATTTACAAAGGGGAAATCATGCTTGACTAATCTTCTGGAATTTTTTGAGGATGCAACTAGGAAAATGGACAAGGGAGAGCCAATGGATGTAGTGTACCTGGACTTTCAGAAAGCCTTTGATAAGGTCCCACATAGGAGATTAGTGGGCAAAATTAGAACACATGGCATTGGGGGTAGGGTACTGACATGAATAGAAAATTGGTTGGCAGACAGGAAACAAAGAGTAGGGATTAATGGGTCCCTTTCAAAATGGCAGGCAGTGACTCCTGGGGTAAAGCAAGGCTTGGTGCTGAGATCACAGCTATTTACAATATACATTAATGATTTAGATGAAGGAATTAAAAGTAACATTAGCAAATTTGCAGATGACATAAAGCTGGGTGGGCGTGTGAACTGTGAAGAGGATGCTATGAGGATGCAGGGTGACGGGCAGGTTGGGTGAGTGGGCAGATGCATGGCAGATGCAGTTTAATGTGGATAAATATGAGGTTATCCACTTTGGCGGCAAGAACAGGAAGGCAGATTATTATATGAAAGGTGTCAAGTTAGGAAAAGGGGAAGTACAATGACAAAAGGGGAAGTACAATGGGGGAAGTGCCTTCCCCCACAATGGAAATCATTGTGGGGGGATGATTTTTGTATGTAATTGTTTGTAATTGTATTTGTTAGTCTGTGTTCAAGATGGCGGTCGGAGGGGAGAGTGGACGCTGGCGTTAAATTGCCGCTGCTCTCTCCTCAAATTGTGCTTCTGATTTTCTTTTTTTTGTGTTTTTGGAAGGAATTCTGTCCCTGATTTATGTATTGGTCTTTATAACCTATTTTTTTTAAATTCTGATTATATGTTTTCTATAAATCTCTGTATGGTGTCCTTGAGACCTCGGTATAAGGCGCCCGTAAATAAAATCCATTATTATTATTATTATCTAGGGGTCCTTGTACATCAGTCACTGAAAGTAAGCATGCAGGTTGAGCAGGCAGTGAAGAAAGCCAATAACAAGATGAGGAGCACAGGAGCAAATAGGTCCTTCTGCAGTTGTACACGGCCCTGGTGAGACCACACCTGGAGTATGTGTGCAGTTTTGGTCTCCAAATTTGAGGAAGGACATTCTTGCTATCGAGGGAGTGCAGTGTAGGTTCACAAGGTTAATTCACGGGATGGCTGGACTGTCATATGTTGAAAGAATGGAGTGACTGGGCTTGTATACTTTGGAATTTAGAAGGATGAGAGGGAATCTTTTTGAAACATATAAGATTATTAAAGGTCTGGACACGCTAGAAGCAGTAAACATGTTCCCGATGTTGGGGGAGTGCAGAATCAGGGGCCACAGTTTAACATAAGGGGTAGGCCATTTAGAACAGAGATGAAGAAAAACGTTTTCACCCAGGGAGTTGTGAATCTGTGGAATTCTCTGCCTCAGAAGGCAGTGGAGGCCAATTCTCTGGATGCTTTCACGACAGAGTTAGATAGAGGTCTTAAAAATAGCGGAGTCCAGGGATTATGGGGAGAAGGCGGGAATGGGGTACTAATTGTGGATGATCCACCATGATTGGAGTTAATTAAAGACATGGCATTAATGGAGTTAATTGAAGACATTACCAGTTCTATAGATAACAAGAAATATGCAGTGGGTGTATTTATAGATTTGAAAAAAGCATTCGATACAATTGATCATCATTTGCTAATCAAAAAATTGGAAAAGTATGGAATCAGAGGGGTTGTACTAGAGTGGATGAGAAGCTACATAAGTAAAAGACATCAGTTTGTGCAAATAGGGGACTGCAAATCAACATGCTTGGAAATAACTTGTGGAGTCCCACAGGGGTCGGTTTTGGGCCCCAAATTATTTATTTTGTATATTAATGATATATGTAGGGTGTCAAACCTCTTGAAATTTGTATTATTTGCAGATGACACTAATATTTTCTGTGATGGGGACAATTTGCATCAGCTTTTGGAGGTGGTCACAGCAGAAATTAGTAAACTAAAAACATGGTTTGATTTGAATAAATTATCATTAAATTTAAACAAAACCAAACTTATGCTGTTTGGAAAACGCAAAATAAATACACAAGTAAAAGTAATGATAAATAATGTTGAAATAGAAAGAGTGTATGAAAATAAATTTCTGGGTGTGATTCTTGATCACAAAATCTGCTGGAAACCCCATATAAAACATGCGAGAGCAAAAGTAGCACGGAGTATTGGAGTGATGGGGAAAGCAAGGCATGTTTTGAATGAGAGAGCACTGTTTATTCTGTACAGCTCACTTGTGTTACCGTATTAAATGACTGTGTGGAAGTATGGGGCAACACCTACAAAACCACCTTACAATCACTAAGCACACTACAAAAAAGAGCTATTCGTATAGTAAACAATGTAGGATATCATGAACACACCAATATACTGTATTTAAAATTACACACCTTAAAGATTAAGGATCTGGTAGAATTTAAGACTGCACAAATAATTTATAAAGCAAAAAATAAACTGCTACCTGTAAACATACAAAAACTGTTCAGAGACAGAGAGGGGGGTTATAACTTTAGAGGAAAACTAAACTTGAAACAGCATTATGCTTGGACCAATTTAAAAAGTATGTGTATTTCCATTTGTGGGGTGGTTTTGTGGAATGGTCTTGATGAAACGATTAAACAAAGTATGAATATAATGCAATTTACAAAAATGTACAAAAGATATATCTTTGAAAAGTACAGTAATGAGGAAGGAGAATGTAAATCTCACAGATGTTAATGGTGCTTGTTCTTTTTGTTCTTTTATTTTTTTGTTCTTTTTTCTTAATAGCTTGATTGGAGTAGTTTTAATTGAATTGTCTGTTTAGTTTATTTTATTGAATTTTGCATTTGTTAATGGTGAAGAATGGGGGTAGGACTTGAGAAGCATAGGCTTCTTCCTATCCCTTTTCAAACGAGTCTAATGTGTATTATGTTGAAATTGGCTTTTGATTTTTTAATTTATGTATGTACATATATGTTATGTATATGTGTATGTGTGTATATGTATGTATGTATATATGTACATGTATATGTATGTATGTGTGTATGTATTTATGTATATATATATGTATATATATAATTTTCCTTTATTTATTATTCATTTTCATCTTTTCTTTTCTTTTTTTAATCGTTCGTTCGAAATAAAAGATATCAAATCAAATGATCACAGTGAATGGTAGTGCTGGCTCGAAGGGCCGAATGGCCTACTCCTGCAACTATTGTCAATTGTCTATAAAGCTGGAAACAATAGACAATAGACAATAGGTGCAGGAGTAGGCCATTCGGCCCTTCGAGCCAGCACCGCCATTCAATGTGATCATGGCTGATCATCCCCATAGGCGGGGACAGGACATGGCCTGGGAATTGAGGTGCATACAGTTGAAGGGGTTTTGTTTTGCAGATGGCTGGACAAAGAATGGAGATGCAAAAGAGTCACAAGGGTATCAGATAATGAGAGAAGTAGGGTGAAATGTAAAGCAAGAGGGAGGGATATAGGTAGGGAAGGGAAGAGGAAAAATAGAGGGGTGGGATAGTGGGAGAAAGGGGTGTGCACCGGGATGGTAGGGTACTGGAAAGAGAGAGGGGAAAGGGGGGTTGTTACATAAAATTGGAGAATTCCGTGTTCATACCATTGGGCTGTGAACTGCCCAAGAAGAATATGAGGCGATGTTCCTCCAAATTGGCCTCACTATGGCAATGGAGGTGGCCCCAGGGCAGGAAGGTCAGTATGGGAATGGGAAGGGGTGTTAACATGACTAGTAACCGGGAGATCCATAAAGCCTTGACAGACTAGGTGCAAATGTTTGGTGAAACAATCACCTTGTCTAAGCTTGGTCTCGCCAATGTAAAGTAGGCCTCGTTGAAAGCACCAAATCCAGTAGGTGAGGTTTGACAAGGTGCATGTGGACCTTTGTCTCACCTGGAAGAGCTCAGTGGCACAGTGGTAAAGTTGCTGCCTTATCGTACCAGATATCTGGTTAGATCCTGACTATGGGTGCTGTCTGTATGGTGTTTGTACATTCTCCCTGTGACCACGTGGATTTCCTCTAGGTTATACCCACAGTCCAGACACACAGGTTTGTAGGTGAATTGGTTTCTGTAAATTGTTAATTGTCCCTAGTTTGTAAGATAGTGTTAGTGAACGGGGTGATTGCTGGTCAGTGCAGACCCGGTGGGCCGAAGGACCTGTATCCATGCTGTATTTCTAAAGTAAGGTAAAGAGCTACTATGGTCCCTGGATGGAGGTGAGGGAGGAGATTTATGGGTGGCGATGAGAAGATGTTACTGATGGTGGAAACAAGTGGAAGGTGGCGGAATTTTGGGGAATGAGGTATTGAATGCAAAGGTTGGTGGGCTGAAAGCTTAAGACCAGGGAAATGTTATCCTTGTTCCTTCTAGGGGTAGGGGGAGCAAGAGAAGATCTGCTGGACAAAGCGGGTGAGGGATACATCCACAACAACAAGTAAAACACCAGTTGTTTAAGAAGGAACTGCAGATGTTGGAAAATCAAAGGTAGACAAAAATGCTGGAGAAACTCAGCGGGTGAGGCAGCATCTATGGAGCGTAGGAAATAGGCAACGTTTCAGTTGGCAACGTTTTTTAAATAGGCAACGTTTTTAAAACACCAGGTTTACTGAAGAAAGTGGATATCTGGGATGTGAGAAGGTATAGTCAAAGTAACCATGGGAGTCAGTGGGTTTGTAGTAGACATCAGTCACATTGAAGTTCTGGTCAGGAGTGACCCCTGAATATTGATAATGGGGTCACACCATTACGTTGGCCAGACCTTACCTGGAGTACAGTGTGCAGTTCTGGCCACATAAAGGAAAATGTGATGGTGCCAGAGAGAATATGGATGAGATTAACCAAGATGTTACTTTTCAACTATGAAGAGAGACTCTTTGGTATCCACTGATAGCAAAAACAGGAAGGCAGATTACTACCTAAATGGTGTCAAGTTGGGAAAAGGGGAAGTACAACGGGATCTGGGGATCCTTGTTCATCAGTGAATGAAAGTAAGCATGCAGGTACAGCAGGCAGTGAAGAAAGCGAATGGCATGTTGGCCTTCATAACAAGAGGAGTTGAGTATAGGAGCAAAGAGGTCCTTCTGCAGTTGTAAAGGGTCCGAATGAGACCACACCTGGAGTATTGTGTGCAGTTTTGGTCCCCTAATTTGATGAAGGACATTCTAGCTATTGAGGGAGTGCAGCATAGGTTTACAATTCCCGGGATGGCGGGACAGTCATATGCTGAGAGAATGGAGTGGCTGGGCTTGTATACTCTGGAGTTTAGGATGAGAGGGAATCTTATTGAAACATATAAGATTATTAAGGGTTTGGACACATTAGAGGCAGGAACCATGTTTCCGATGTTGGGGGACTCCAGAACCATGCGCCACAGTTTAAAAATAAGGGCTAAGCCATTTAGAATAGAGACGAGGAAACACTTTTTCTCACAGAGAGTTTTGAGTCTGTGGAATTCTCTGCCTCACAGGGCGGTGGAGGCCAGTTCTCTGGATACTTTCAAGAGAGAGCTAGATAAGGCTCTTAAAGATAACGGAGTCAGGGGATATGGGGAGAAGGCAGGAGTCGGGTACTGATTGAGGATGATCAGCCATGATCACATTTAATGGCGGTGCTGGCTCGAAGGGCCAAATGGCCTACTCCTGCACCTATTGCCTATTGTCTATTGACTGGAGGGTCTGGGTCTGTAAGCAGGGTCTTTGAGACCTTTAACATTGATTTCGTTTCAGCAACATTTCTGTCGCCATCATTGTTTTGGGGTCAGACTGATGGAGATTACGGAGCAAATTAGGTGGCGATCGGTAATCACAAAAGTCATGTGGCAGATGACGGGGACATCTTAGCAAATTCTTGTTCAGATAAGGAAGCAATCGAATATTTGGCCTTGTTTGGACCAGAGATATGTTGTTTATAACAAGAAAATGCTCTAAGCATTTTTTCAGAAGTTAGGCTCTTATCCTTGCCATTGGTACGTTTCAGATGATCGTGTCTTTTCTAACCCTGACATTGCAGTTGCCCAAGGAAATCGGTTTGTCCACATCTGGGATGTGGACTGGACATTTTTAAAGATCTGTGTAGAAGTATTATTACTTTTGTTTAGTAATATAATTTTAGCGCGGACAAAGACCCTTCAGCCCACTGAGTCCTCACCGACCAGCGATCCCTGCCCATTAACACTACCCTACACTGAGGAAATATTTTATATTTACAGCAAGCCAATTAACCTACAAACCCGTAGGTCTTTGGCGTGTGGGAGGAAACCAAAATCCTCTGAGAAAACCCACGCAGGTCAATGGGAAGAATGTACAAATTCCGTACAGACAAGCACCAGGATCGAACTTGGTTGCTGGTGCTGTAACCACTGTAAGGCAGCAACTCTACTGCTGTGCCACCGTACAATATTGCCAGATATGTAACTTCCTGAAATGGGACAAATATGTGGATGACCATAGCATGCTAGATATTTGTGAGAGGGTCATGATGTGTTCACTTATCCCACAGTGGGAGAAACATAGAAACATAGAAACATAGAAAATAGGTGCAGGAGTAGGCCATTCGGCCCTTTGAGCCTGCACCGCCATTCAATATGATCATGGCTGATCATCCAACTCAGTACCCTGTACCTGCCTTCTCCATACCCCCTGATCCCTTTAGCCACAAGGGCCACATCTAACTTCCTCTTAAATATAGTCAATGAACTGGCCTCAACTACCTTCTGTGGCAGAGAATTCCAGAGATTCACCACTCTCTGTGTGAAAAATGTCTTTCTCATCTTGGTCCTAAACGATTTCCCCCTTATCCTTAAACTGTGACCCCTTGTTCTGGACCACCAACATCGGGAACAATCTTCCTGCATCTAGCCTATCCAACCCCTTAAGAATTTTGTAAGTTTCTATAAGATCCCCTCTCAATCTTCTAAATTCTGGCGAATACAAGCCGAGTCTATCCAGTCTTTCTTCATATGAAAGTCCTGACATCCCAGGAATCAGTCTGGTGAACCTTCTCTGTACTCCCTCTATGGCAAGAATGTCTTTCCATAGAGTTACCATAACTGAGACTAGTTCATTGTTGGTTGTAGATGCTACCAAAAGAAGACAGCAATACTTCAGTTTACTCTTTCAGACGCTAATGTAACTGCATCTTATTCTGTAGGTTGGTCATCTGCAGTCAATTTTGTCTCACACAGGATGGCAATGTCAAAGCCTCTTGAGCTCTGGGGCTATGAAAACAGTCTGTCACTGTATAAGGTCCATCAAGGTCTTGATGTTCTCAGAACCAGACTTAATTTTGAGAAAAAATGGTTGCCTAAATGCCATATCAATGACAGTTAAGTTTAGGTTTATTTTTGTCACGTGTATCGAGGAACAGTGAAAACCTTTTGTTTGCGTGCTATCCAATCAAAACAGATAATACTATTCATGAATACAATCAAGGCAAACACAAGAATAACATTGAAGTGAAGAGAAAGATACCAGAGTGCAGAATATAGTTCACAGCATTGGACTAATAGTTCCAGAGTAAAATTCCAATGTCTGCAATGAGATCGTTTGGAGAATTGGGACTGTACCCTAGCTTATGGAAGGGCCATTCAGAAGTCTGATAACAGAGAAGAATAAGCTGATCCAGAATCTGATGGTACGTGCTTTCAACCTTCTATATCTTCTGCCCGATGGGATCAGGGTGAAGAAATGAATGATCGTGGTGGGAACGGTGCACGATTTTGTTGGCTGCTTTCCTGAGGCCTCATGAAATGTAGATGGAGTCAATGATGGGGAGCCTAGTTTGTGTGATGGACTAGGGCTATATTTACATCACTCTGTATGCTGAATATCCACAGTCTGCTGATGAAATAAAGGTGGGGTGCTTTTTTGTCTGTTGCTTTAACGTGGTTTGTCCACGCCAGATTGCTGGTAATATTTACGCCTTGGAACCTAAAGTTCTCAAATATTTCTACTTTGGTATCATTGATGCTGATTGGGGCATATACTCAACCATGCTTCATGAAGTCAATAGGTAGCTCCTTCATCTTGCCGACACTGGGGGAGAGCCTGTGGTCCTGATATCATGTACTCCATCTCATGATAGTTCGTGACTCGGCCCACCACACAGTGGTGTCATCTGCAAACTTGTAGATGGTCAGAGCAGAGAGTGGCCACACAGTTGTGAGTGTATAGGGAGTATAGTAGGGGAGTAAGAACGCATCCTTGCAGGGCATCAGTGTTGAGAATTATTGTGGAGGATATGTTGTCACCTCTCCTTGCTAATTGTAGTTTAAGTGTCAGAAAGTCACGGATCAAGTGGCAGAGGGGGATGCTGAATCCTATGTCCACGTAATTAGAGGTGAATTTGCAATGGGATTATGGTTTTGCAAGCAGACCTATAGTCAATAAATAGGAGTCTGACATAGGCAGCCTTGTTGACTAGTGTTCAAGAAATTAATTTTGCGTCCATTGTGGTCCTGCTGCGATGGTAGGCAAACGGCAGTGGGTCAGGGTTGTCCTGGTGGCTGGAGTTAATTTGTACCATCACCAGACTCTTGAAGCACTTCATTATGGTGGATGTCAGAGCCACTAGATAGTAGTCATTAAGACATCATAATCATAATCATAATCGTAATTTATTAGCCAAGTAGGTTTTGCAACATACGAGGAATTTGGTTTGCCACGCAGTCATACCAAATAAGCAACAAGACACAACCACATAAACATTTAACATAAACATCCACCACAGTGGCTCCTCCACACTCCCCACTGTGATGGAAGGCAATAAAGTCTTATCTTATTACCTTACATGTTACCTAACTTACTTTTGCACTGGGACAATAGGGGTCTTCTTAAAGCAGGTGGGCTTAAAGCTGATGGGGATCTCAGAATGGAGAAGTGAGAGGTTAAAGATATCTGTGAATACCTCTAACAATTTACACCAACTTCAACTTGGACATGACAGAACGATGTTGTGATCCAGGGGCAATGCAGTCCAAGATGACCAGATTGTATGGAGCTGCTGTGCACTCTAAATCTAACATTGAAGGTATTACACTTGGACAACCTCCACTCATCAGAAACAAACCAACTGTTAACTTGCTATTCCTGTGAATCAAGCACAGGAACAGAATAAAATTCCTCCTTTTATTTTTATGACTTTTCTGATGACCTCCAAGATAATCCTTTCTCTGAACTTTTCTTAATCATTATATGTCATTTGTTCATGAAAGTTTCACAATTATTATAAATATAAACGCTTGAATGAGTCCAATGATGGACTTTGGGTGTGGTGCCTGGTGAGATTGGCTCTCTATTAGTCTTTTGGGTGGATGGATGGATTAGATATGGTTTACCTGTTCGACACAAAAGCTGGAGTAATTCAGTGGGTGAGGCAGCATTTATGGAGAAAAGGACTAGGTGACATTTTGGGTCGAGACCCTTCTTCACACTTGACCCTTCTTCAGATTTGACTTCGGGTCATAACCTGAAACGTCACCTATTCCTTTTCTCCAGAGATGCTGTCTGACCCGCTGCGTTACTCCAGCTTTTTGTGTCTTATCTTTGGTTTAAACCAATATCTGCAGTTCCTTCCTACACATGGTTTACCTGTTGTTTTTCTTTTAGGAGGAAGTTTACTCAGCCAGTTTGACTCAAGAAATTGTGCAATTATAGTGGCATAATGGAAAATTCGAAGAAAAGACTGACCACATTACTGGTATTCAAATCATCGGTGTGAAAGACGTCATCCTATCCACAATGAATGTAGCTCCCAAATGCACAAATACAATATGGTATTATTGATGGTTCTGCCCATTGAAAAATATTGAAAAGTGACTTGACACCACAGTAACTTTCCACTCCACTGACTAGACGTGAAAGAAAACACCAACTGATTGCTTTCTTTCTGAAAACTTTGATTATTCTATTCTGAAGATTTATTTCAGAGAAGTATTCCACAGATAAACTGCTGTTGTTGCTCAGTAGCTACTATTTGAGCAAACTAGAGTTGTACACAGAGATCTTTTTGTTAAGTACATATTTTGCAGAATTCATCTCACACTGATTCACTGACCAGGACCCACTTCCTGCTCTTTGTTTTTCTCTGTTGCCAAGCAGGCTTCAATATGCTGGTTTCAAGCTTTTTTTTTAGGCTGGGGAGGCTTCAATATTTGCCATATTTACTGTTTCTTGGTCTGGTGCTGATTTCTGCCTTATTTACCTACACAAAAAAACTTTCACAACACCATCTCATGGCAATGAAACTGTGCAAATGTAGCCAGTGTGTCTCTGAATTAGGTGTGTCGGAATGGTTTGACAAGCGTTACGTTTCGAACATGAACCCCATCCTGATGAAAAGCAACTACACAATTCCTGAGAAGTCTTACAATTGGTGGAAGGTAGGTGGTACACTTTACAGAGATTGGATCACTTTAAATGAAGGATAATTCCTGGACTGAAATGAAATGTAAGAAAATACTTGATAAATGAAAGAGTATGATAACTAAAAAACTCCCTTGTATATATTCTGGGATTTTATAGAAATTCAGATTATTTGTGTGCTCTCAATAGAGATTAAAGTTTTTCAGAATATCATCAGCATTCTGATTTAAAGTCAAAAGATATTTCTGTGAACTGGACATTTTTCTGACTAAACTTTAGAGATATAAGCCTACTACTTTAATGCTTAGTGTCTACCTTTCAACTTTTTGAAAGAACTAACACTTTCTGTGGGCAACAAAGGATGGACAATAAAATCCAGCCGTCCTGGTGACTGTCACATGCCAATAATATTTTTCGATTAAATAAAGGCCCTCTTCAGGTTATCAACAGCGAAATTGTAGATATACATATGAACAAGCTCACAAATAATATTAAATTTGAACGCAAACCAGTCTTAAACAAAACAAAACAAAATCATTGATACTATGTAAGCTTCCCACAGTAATCAGATACCATTGTCTCTAAAGAACCCAGGCTGCCATTTTGAGCATAGGATGCCACTTAAGAATTGTTTTGGAAACTGACAAGCAATTACATCCATTGATACTTGTGCAATGATACTTTATGAAACAATATAACATGCAATGTTATTTCAAACCCATTGAAATCAGCAATCAAAAAATCATGCGGTTTGTCAAAGGTCATTCGCCATAAAGAAAAAGCGAATGAAGCGCTGGCTGTATAGGCTGTGTATAAATTCTTATCTTTATTCATAATTCATGTGTTAAAATCTATTTAATCTGAGGAATGGGGATGCCAGGTAGCGGAGAGCGAGGTGTAACAGCAAGCGAGAGAGGGGGCAGATGCGAGTGGGAGACAGGGGAGAGCGCGCAGACAGACCCGTGCCTCATCCGCAGCCAGGATTGAACCCGGGTCCCTGGCGCCGTAAGCGCTGCCGAACCACTACTGGACCGTTCCGTCTACACCACCCTCCCCCCCCCCACCACCTGGACAGGCAGCATCCCCGGAGAAAAGGAACGGGTGACGTTTCGGGTAGCAATCCTTCTCCAGAGATGTGCCTGGCCCGCCGTGCCACCGCAGCACCCCATGTGCATTCCCGCCAATGACCGGCGCTTGTCCCCTGCCAGCACGGAGGGGGCCGACAGCCACTGGACAAGGAGAGAGGTGCAGCCGACGGTCCCTGGCCCGCCGGGGAACGGCCCTCCGGGAGCCCGAGCAGAGCCGAGTTGGAGCCAGCGCCGAGTTGCAAGCCTGTTCCGGCACCCCACCTATCCAGAGCCACCCCGGACACCCTCCGGCCGCCCCCGAACAGGGACGGGACACCCGGGAGGGGACGGGGACGGCCCAGCAGCAACTCAACAGCGCCCGCAGCGCCGGAGATCTGGTCCCGACCCCACGCAGCAGCACTCTCACTCACTCACTAAAGCATAAAGCAATAAAAATGACAAAATCATCGTAGCTTTGTACAAAGCGAGGAACAATAAATACATCTAATTCATAGTTTGAAAGCAGTATTTAGTCTTCATATGTAAGTGAGATCCATTGCGATTGGACATCTGTGAGCATTGGGCATTGTGACATCACACGATGGAACGTTCACCAACGTTCTATGGGCGAGAAGCAGTTTGATATTTTTAACATTTTGAATTTTTTAATGTTTTTTACCGAAAAAGCAGGGAAAGGATGAACCGAATGTTCTAATTTTACAAACATTAAGAGGAGGAGGGAAAACGCTACCGGAATATGTAAAAATTGTTTAGTTTTTGCAAATTTCGGAGGAGGAGATTCACAAACGCCTAAAACGAATATTCGCGAAATAGAACCCGGACAAACCAACACGAGAATTTTAAATATATACTAGACCAAGTGCAGACCCGCTGGGTCTGTTCCCCCAACGTGCAGTTGGGGGGGGGGGGTGCTGCGGCTTCACACGCACACTAACCACCCCCACACACACACACACAGGGGGGAGGGGGGATAGGGGAGACGGGGTGGGGAGAGGGGGTGGGGAGAGGGGAAAAGGGTGGGGGAGGGGGGGAGAGATAGGAGGGGGAGA
>CM075977.1:41021319-41060588 GCA_038087875.1 Malacoraja senta | reverse complement strand
CAGGATCTCGCCTGTCCCCCGTGACCTCGGGATCTGCAGAACTTGCTTGTTCACAGAGAGGGACACAGAACAGGAACACAGATGGACAGCGGGAGGGAGAAGGAGTCAGAGAGCCAAATGCCAGCGCGCGTCGGGGTGGGGGGTGGGGGGGGGGGTGTTGACGGCCGAGCGTCGACAGTTGGGGGGGGGGCGGGCGTTTAACGGGCATTGAACAATTGATTGGCGAGAAGCGTCGGCAACAGTTCGCCCGTGCGGTTAACGGGCGGACACAGCTGGGGGAGGGGTGGCGGTGCGGACGGTTGATGGGCGCCGACAATTGAGAGGGTGAAGGCGGGAGTGTCAACAGCTGGAGACCGTGAGCGAACGAGCGTCGATAGTTGGGTCGACGGGAGGTTAACGGATGTCGACGGTGGGGAGGAGGCGGGATGTTAACAGGCTGGAGAGTTGGGGAGGCGGGAGGTTAACGGGCGTCGAAAGCTGGGGCCGTGCGGGGAAGCGACGACAGCTGGCGACCGGACAGGCGGGAGGTTAACGGGTGCGTGGGGTGAGGGTTTAACGTCGAAGGGGGGGGGTAGAGAGGGGATACTTACATGTTTATAATACCTGACATCTGTGAGCATTGGGCATTGTGACATCACACGATGGAACGTTCATCAACATTCTATGGGTGAGAAGCAGTTGGATGTTTTTAACATTTTGAAATTTTTTGTTTTTTACCGAAAAAGCAGGAAAAGGTTGAACTGAATGTTCTAATTTTACAAATATTAAGAGGAGCAAAAACCCCCGGAATATGTAAAAATTGTTCCGATTTTGCAAATTTCGGAGGAGGAGATCCACAAACGGCTAAAACGAATATTCGCGAAATAGAATCCGTAGGAACATATTGAACACATTAATATTATTTAAATTAAAGTAACAAAAGTACCAATTTAGTAAAGGTTGGTGACTCCATTTAAATGAATGGGACCATGGTCGATTTAGCTCTTAGGGCTAAAGGAATCAAGAGATATGGGGGGAAAGCAGGAACAGGGTGCTGATTTTGGATGGTAGACAAAAATGCTGGAGAAACTCAGCAGGTGAGGCAGCATCCATGGAACGAAGGAAATAGGCAACGTTACGGTTCAAAACCCTTCTTCAGACTGATGTGAGGGTGGGGGGGGGAAGAAAAAAGGAAGAGGTGGAGCCAGTGGGCTGAGGGAGAGCTGTGAAGGGGAGGACTACCTGAATTGGAGAAGTCAATGTTCATACCGCCGGGGTGCAAAATGCCCAAGCAAAATATGAGGTGTTGCTCCTCCAATTTATGGTGGTCTTCACTCTGGCCATGGAGGAGGCCCAGGACAGAAAGGTTGGATTCGGAATGGGAGGAGTGAAGTGTGAGCCACCGGGAGATCAGGTTGGTTATTGCGAACCTTCGCTGGTGTTCGGCGAAGCGATCGCCAAGCCCACGCTTGGTCTCACTGATGTAGAGCAGCTGACATCTAGAGCAGCGGATGCAATAGATGAGGTTGGAGGAGGTGCAGGTGAACCTCTGCCGCACCTGGAAAGACTGCTTGGGTCCTTGAATGGAGTCAAGGGGGGAGGTAAAGCGACAAGTGTAGCATTTCTTGCGGTTGCAAGGGAAAGTGCCCAGAGAGGGGGTGGTACGGGACGAATTGACCAGGGAGTTCCGGAGGGAGCAGTCTCTGCGGAAAGCAGACGGGAGGAGATGGGAAGATGCAGTAGTTGACGAGATGATAGTCTATTTTTCCCTTTTAAATTATATCATGCGTCATAATTATAAAAATTATAAAGTTATTGTAGTAATTCATGTGTAGTTTAGTTTTTGTTTAGAAATACAGTGCGGAAACAGTGAGACTGTGCCGACATACACCAGCACCATCCTACACACTAGGGAGAGTTTACAACTTTTTTTACCTAAGCAAACGAACCTACAAACCTGTATGTATTTTGGAATGTGGAGGAAACCGGAGCACCTGTGGAAAACCCACACAGTCACAGGGAGAACGAACAAACTCAGCAGACAGCACCCGTAGTCAGGACCGAGCCCAGGTCTCAGGCGTCGTAAGGCAGCAATTCTACCGCTGTTTAAGAAGGAACTGCAGATGCTGGAATATCGAAGATAGACATAAATGCTGGAGGAACTCAGCGGGTGCGACAGCATCTATGGAGCAAAGGAAATAGGCACCTTCATGCTCTACCCTCTAATATTTGATAATGATCCATGCCTCTCACCAGTTTGTAAACTTCTGTTAGGTCTCCCCTCTGTTGCTCCAGAGAAAATAATCTAAGTTTTGAAACCTCTCCTTACAGTTAAACCCTCTAATCCAGGTGAAAATATTTGGCACCCTCTCCAAAGCCTCCACATCCTACCTGTAATGTGTTAACTAGAATTGTACACAGTTCTCTAAATGTGGCCTAACAAAAGTTTTATAAAGCTGCAATATGACTATCTGACATTTATATTTAAATTTACTTGCATTTGGAAGAGAATTGGTAATTCAGGGTCAATCAGCATGGTTTGTGTGGAGCAGGTCGCACTTTGCATGCTTTATTGTTTCATGTTTTTTTTATTTCTCCCTCTCTGTCAAGTTATCCTCATTAACATTAACCAGATGGACTGATCAATACCTCATCATTATCGCAACCCTGGCCTCATCCTGTGCCTTGCCCATTCTCAATGTTTTCTTTCTTTCCTGATTCTGGGTTTGTATTGGCAAATTTGCCTGACCTGCTGTGTGTTTCCAGCACATTTTACTTGTTTCCACTTTATTTTTCCTGCTAAAATTAAAAATGTCATATTTTCACGTTCAGACTTTCATGATTCTCCTTGTAATACTCCATCAGCCAGATGGACTGAGTGGAAACAGAGAGTAGAAATAATACTTTCCATGTATCAGACGGTGACTATTCCCATCGGCTCCACAGAGAATCAGTGCTTAGATCCTAACGATTCACAATGAATATCAATGATTTGATGAGGGAACTAACTGTCTCATTTACAATGGAAAGTACAAGAAACTGCAGGAACCCTGAGCAAAAAACAAAATGCTGCAGGACCTCAGTGTGGCAGGCAGTATCTGCATAGGGAATGGACAGAGGAAGCATAGCAGGAAGTGAGGAAAGATGGTGGATTCAATTGCAATTATTTCAATGTTGGAGGCCAAACTGTAGAGCAAAATGAACTCAAGACATGGAGAGGTATGTGGGACTGGGACCTTTATGGAATCTGGCTAAGGGAGAGATAGGCCTGGCAGGTTAATGTTCCAGGGTATAGGTATTGTAGACGTGATAGAGATAGGGATAAAAGAGTGTGGCGGTCCCTGGGGGGTAGGCCACTCCTTGGATCATCCCCCTCGCCGATTGAGGGACAGGGGCGTTGGTCTGCCACGGGCTTTCCAGACCACCCTGGGTTTTGTGCTCTCGAGGTGTGTGTGTCGTGAACTCTCGCTGTAGGAATTAAAAGACTACTGTTTGAACCCGCCTGGCATCTGGCCTTTTCCTGACCTCGTCCAGGCCATTACAAGAGGGAGTTGCTTTACTGATTAAAGGGAACATCATGGCAGTAGTCCGAGATGACATTATTGAAGGATCATCCAGTGAGACCAAATGGGTGGGACTGAGGAAAAAAAGGGGATGATCATCTTGTTGGGAATGTACAAAAGGCCCACAATGGTTATTGGAAGTAGAGAAACAAATATAATGTGAGATTGCAGACAGCTGCATGACTAATTGCAATAGCATTGTCATTTAAGGAGTTTGAAAGACCAACTCAGCAGGTCGGGCATCATCTCTGGAGAACATGTGTAAGGCATCATCTCTGGAGAACATGGATTGGTGACTTTTTGGGTCGGGACCCTTCTTCACACTGATAGTGGTGGAGATACAAGTGAGGCCGGGTTTCTAGTCAGATAGTTGGACAAAGGCCAGAAATGAGAAGACAAAAGGTGCGAGATAAGGATTGAAGAGCGAATTGTGAAGCCAGAGAAAGGAATATAGCTGCAAGGGGAGGAGAAGGGGGAAATGGGTGCATGTGGCCCAGGGAGGTGGGTATGTGGGTGAGGGTGAATAAATGGGGAGGGGGAAGGTGGTTAGTTTTTGTAGGTTAGGTACCTAAATATGAGAATTCATATCGTTGGGTTGTAAAATACCCGAGCAAATATGAAATGCTATTCCTCCAGTTTACATATGACCATATTCTGGCAATGGAAGGAGGACATGGACAGAAAGGTCAGAATGGGAATGGGAAGCGGTTAAAATAGATAGCAAACTGGGAGATCCAGTAAGCCTTGGTGGACCGAGCAGGTGTTTGGGCGAAATGGGCAACGCTATGCTTGGTCTCGCCGATGCAGAGGAGGCCACATTGGGAACGAGGTTAGAGGAGGTGCACTTAACCACTCACCTGGAAGGACTGCTGGGGTTCCTGGATCAATGTGTGGGAGGAGGTATAGGGACATGCTACATCTCCTGCTTGACAGTGTCTCTCAATTTTGATTGAGTTTTTTACTTTCCTACAAATAGGAATACGTTATTGTCACATGTGACTAGGCACAGTGAGATTCTCTGCATACACAATGTATCCAAATAGCAGCCACCTGCGGCGCTGACCAAGTTACAAAGCACGCCGGCTCCCCCTTTTGTCCCCCATCACCCCCCCTCCCCCACAGTGGTTCCCCCACGCTGGATCCCCTTTCTCTCCCCCCCCCACCTCCCTCACGGCGGTCCCCCCACGCCAGGTCCTCCATTGTTCTTCCCCTACCCCCCTCACAGTGGTCCGTGGGTCGAACTGCGAAGCATCGCCGGCGCCGCGAGGCTTCACCACCGCCGAGGCCCCATCGTCACGAGGCCTCACCGCTGTTGCTGCCCCATTTCACGCCTTCGTGGTGCTGATCCAGGCCCCCGCCATGGGCTCCGCCGACCCAGTCCTTGGCTTCTACGCGGCGATCCGGGAGGCATTGAGTCCGCGGCACCATCAGCAAATTTAGCTCCATCAGCAAATTTAGCGCCCACAACTTCATCGCCTTCATCGAGTCTGAAATGCAAAAAGCTGAGACCCAGCACCTATCCCTGTTGGACACCTCCCACTGCAACTTGCCAACTACTTAAATACCCATTTATGTTTATTCATTGATTCTTGTTAACCAGTCAATCGTTCATCCAGGCAAATACGTTGTCAACTTTCATTTTGCCTCATATCCTTTGCTGTAATTACCTATCAAATGCCACCTCAGAATCTAAATAAAGTGCATTCATCAGTTTTCCTTTATCTACACCACATTATTCCAATAAATCAGTCAAACATTTTTACCCGTTCATACGGCTATATTGACTAGCTAATTATGTACAATTTCCTGCTTTGATATCTGTACTTTCCCTATGACAAATGGAAAGATAAATGGCATTTAGCTTCCAGCTTTAGCTCCATAAGACATAGGAGCAGAATTAGACCATTTGGCCTGTTTCCACCATGTTCTACCCCATGACTACTGTGGATGTTGGCAATTTTGTTAATCATAATTATAATTTTGTAAATGTGCTTTGTGCCAATTTCACTCCCCCCCCCCCCCCCCCCCCTGCAGGACAAGATTATGGGTTGATGCAATAAGCTGCATGCTTTTCACAGAGCAGAAACCCCTCATGCTCAAACTTTGGCCATTGTTTTCATCAGTGTTCATGCTAACAGAAAGAACCAACCATAAAAGCAGTCAGAGTGTCTTGGCACAGATGTTGCTGCCCCAATTGGATTGTTCTGTCATGAATATAGTATGGATTGGGACAGGGTAGGGGAGTAGAGAAGTTCCACAGAAGGAGCATACCTGCCAGGTTTGAGAAGGATCTGTTAAGAAACGAAACAATCCTTCTATCCAAAGAATAACACTGTATAATATTATTATGAATTGTGTTTGGGAAGGTTGTGCCTAATTACTGTAATGTATTTATTAGCATTTATGCTTAAGGAAATCATAATTGCAAACAGTAATAGAATAAATTATTGAATAGCCATTCTTACATGACTTCAAGATTATTATTATAACGTAACAGTATTATTAATATATACTAATTTAAAATTATCTTCTGGTAGAGGCTTCAAGGTAACAAAAATGCACCCCATCTCAACATCGTAATGGAACAAATATTTAAGTTGTTTCCCCGGAGACAACCTGCTCTCAGACCATGGACCAAACAGATGCAGGACATGTGCCGTGGTAGGGAATTCTGGAAATCTGATAGGATCCAATTATGGACCAATAATTGATTCCCATAATTTTGTGATGAGGTAAGCCACCTGGTGCTAACTATAATTTCTTGATGTTGAAGCTCAGTCCGCCAAGGCCTACTAGATCTCCCGGTTGCTAATCATTTTAACTCCCCTTTCCATTCCCACGTTAACCTTTCTGTCCTGGGCCTCCTCCATTGCCAGAGTGAGGCCACATGCAGACTGGAGGAACAGCACCTCATATTCTGCTTGGTTAGCTTACAACCCAACGGTATGAACATTGAATTATCCACTTTTAGGTAACCTCTAACTAACCCATCTCCCATCTCCCAGCCCTCCCCCTCCCCCTCCCCCTCCCCCTCTTGCCTTTCACCTTCCCCCTCTTGCCCTTTGCCTTCCCTCCCCTGTGCCCCACCTGGACTCCCACCTGGAAGATCACAGAGCAGCTGCAGCTAGACCAGTGAGAGTGGATTGACTGAGACATCCTAATTAGTTGTGTGGATAGTTGAGTTGATTAGATAAAATTAAGTTCAGGTCTAGGGGAACGGCCTTGGTGAGGGAAAGTGCGAGTCTGGCAAGGAGGCTACACTTGAATCGGTTGTGTGTTTAATTTAATTTAAATATTTAAACTTGTGATGGCATGAATGTTATTGCAGTGTGTTTGCTGTAGGATGTGGGAAGTCAGGGGCACTGCTGGTGTCAATGACCACTACACCTGGGGCAACTGTGACCAGATGCAGCTCCTCAAGTTCCGAGTTAGGGACCTGGAGCAGCAGCTGGATGACCTGCGGTCCATCCGGGACGACGACATTTCCTGGACAGGACCTACAGTCAGGTCGTCACTCCAAGAGTGCAGGAGGTGCGACGGGTAGAGACGGAAAGAAAGGGGATGAAGCGAGTGCCGGATACCTTGGTGGAAGCACCTCTTGCGAACGGGTACATCCTCTTGGGAGTTGTCGGGGCAGATGGTGCTTGCAGTCCGAATGGCGGACAGGTCTGTGACTTGAATCTTAGTGCTGAAACTCGACCAACGAGACTGACGTCAGGCACAGCCATAGTGGTGGGTGACTCCATTGTCCGAGGTGCGGACAGGAGATTCTGTGGCGATAGGAGAGACTTGAGCAAGGTGTGTGCCTCCCTGGTGCCAGGGTCCAAGACGTCTCAGACCGACTTCAGAACATCCTGGAAAGGAAGGGGAGCAGCCGGAAGTAGTTGTGCATGTAGGCAAAAATGACATTGGTAAGAAGAGGAAGAAGGTTCTGCAACATGAGTAAAGAGAACTAGGCGTGAGGCTGAAAAGCAGGAATTCTAGGTTTGCTTCCAGTACCTCGTGCTAGTGAGGGTAGGAACAGGGAGATAGGGGATATGAATGTGTGGCTGAGGAGTTGGTGCAGGGGGCAGGGATTTAGATTTCTAGATCACTGGAATCTTTTCTGGGACAGGGGTGACCTGTACAAAAGGGATGGGTTGCACCTTAATTGGAAGGGGACCGACATTCTGGCAGGCAGGTTTGCTAGTGCTATACGAGTGGGTTTAAACTAAACAGTGGGGGGGTGGTCAACAACGTGGAAGCTTGTTCAGCTAACGGGAAAGAGAGTGTAGGAAAGGTCATGTTTAAACTAACGGGGCAGGGGGATGGGACCCAATGCAAGGAGACAGAGGGCCATGAAAGGAGGACAGAAGCAAAGGTAGAAAGGAGATAAGAAAAACAAACCAGGGTGACCTAGGCTGGGAGCTAACCATACAGGGGTATTCGATATTCAGGAAGGATAGACAGAAAGGAAGAGGAGATGGGGTGGCATTGCTGGTTAAAGAGGAGATTAATGCAGGGAGAGACATTAGCTTGGATGCTGCAGAATCGGTATGGGTAGAACTGCGAAATAGCCAAGGGCAGAAAGCACTTGTTCGAGATGTATACAGACCACCAAACAGCAGTAGGGAGGTTGGGGGATAGCATCAAGCAGGAAATTAGGGATGCGTGTAGCAAAGGTACAGCGGTTATCATGGGTGACTTTAATCTACATATAGATTGGACCACCCAAATTGGTAACGGTGCTGAGAAGGAGGATTTTCTGGAATGTATATGGGATGGGTTTTTAAACCAATATGTAGAGGAACCGACTAGAGGGGGCCTGCACTGGGTATTGTGTAATGAGGAAGGATTAGTTAGCGATCTTGTTATGCAAGATCCCTTTGGCAACAGTGACCATATATGGTGGAATTCTGCATTACGATGGAGAGTGACACGTTTAATTCAGAGACTAAGAAAACTAATGGCATGTTGGTCTTCATTGCGAGAGGATTTGAGCTTAGGTGCAAGGAGGTCCTACTGTAGTTGTGCAGGGCACTGGTGAGACCGCACCTGGAGTATTGTGTGCAATTCTGGTCTCCTAATTTGAGGAAGGACATTATTGCTATGGAGGAAGTGCAGCGCAGGTTTACCTGGTTAATTCCCGGGATGGCAGGAATGACATATGATGAAAGAACGGGTCGACTGGGCTTGTATTCACTGGAATTTAGGCTGAGAAGGGATCTTATAGAAACATATAAAATTCTTAGAAGATTTGACAGGGTAGATGCAGGAAAAATGTTCCCGATGTTGGGGGAGTCTAGAACCAGGGGTCACAGTTTAACAATAAGGGGTAGGCCATTTAGGACTGAGATGAGGAAAAACTTTTTTACCCAGAGAGTTGTGAATTTGTGGATTTCTCTGCCACGGAAAACATTGGAGGCCAATGCACTGGATGTTTTCAAGAGAGAGTTAGATTTAGCTCTTAGGGCTAAGGGAACCAAGGGATATGGGGGAAAAGCTGGAACAGGGTACTGATTTTGGATGATCAGCCATGATCATATTGAATGACGGTGCTAGCTCTACTACCTGCAACTGCACCTGTTTTCTATGTTTCTATCTCTCTCCTCCAACCCTCTCATTGCTACTTTCTTCCCTCTGGCTTCACAATCCACAACTCTTCAAATCTGTCTCTCACCTTCTATCCTTATCTCTGGCTTTTGTTCGAACCATTAAAAAAAAAACACCCCCAAGTCAATCTATTACCTGCCATGCTTTGTCCTGCCTCTCCAATTTTCCAGCTCTTCTCCCTCCGCCCCCCGCCCACTGCAATCAGTCTGAAAAAGGATCTTGACCCGAAACTTTGCCTATCCATGTTCTTCAGAGATGCTGCCTGATCTGCTGAGTTACTCCTACACAAATCTGAGGAAGGACATTATTGCCATAGAGGGAGTGCAGAGAAGGTTCACCAGACTGATTCCTGGGATGTCAGGACTGTCTTATGAAGAAAGACTGGATAGACTTGGTTTATACTCTCTAGAATTTAGGAGATTGAGAGGGGATCTTATAGAAACTTACAAAATTCTTAAGGGGTTGGACAGGCTAGAGGCAGGAAGATTGCTCCCGATGTTGGGGAAGTCCAGGACAAGGGGTCACAGCTTAAGGATAAGGGGGAAATCCTTTAAAACCGAGATGAGAAGAACTTTTTTCACACAGAGAGTGGTGAATCTCTGGAACTCTCTGCCACAGAGGGTAGTCGAGGCCAGTTAATTGGTTATATTTAAGAGGGAGCTAGATGTGGCCCTTGTGGCTAAAGGGATCAGGGGGTATGGAGAGAAGGCAGGTACGGGATACTGAGTTGGATGATCAGCCATGATCATATTGAATGGCGGTGCAGGCTCGAAGGGCCGAATGGCCTACTCCTGCACCTAATTTCTATGTTTCTATGTTGCTATGTTTTTGTCCTTTTGTGTATTAACCAGCATCTGCAGTTCTTTGTTTCTATAGGGCGAGCTCAGAATTTGATTAAAGTTTGTTAATGATTACATATTTGTGCAGATAGAATTTATCAACTGACTGCACAATGATGGCGATATCTTAGTCATATTTAAAGAGGATATAAAGTGGAGGATAGGATTAATGCATGTAATCCAAAACTCAATTCTATACTATTCCAGTTGGTTCAACAGTTTAGGTTGCTGGCTGCTGCCATTCTTTGATGTGGATCTGAAATAAACTAACCCTTCTTATGCTAAAAGATGGACACATAGAAATCAATAAACTATGGACTGATGTTCTAGTAAACATTTTAGAAGCAATTGCCAAAGATGTAATTCCAGGGCAAACTCTCAAGGCAACCAAGAAAATTAATGTGGTTTTAAGACATATTTGACCAATTTATTGCTGTTGATGACGTAACATCTGCTGAGGACAAAGTGGTTGCTCGTTAATTAATTTCAGGAAGGAATTGATAGGGTGCAACTCTATTATGGTAATTATGGAAATTTTTAAAATGGTGACGGAGGTAACATGTTGGTGTGGATTGAAAATTGGCTGGACACAGGAGAAAGAGATTTGCATAAATGTTTCCTATTGTTTGACAATATGTGATACGTGGTGTGCTACAGGGATCAGTTCTGTGCCTCAACTTTTTACTTTTTCCATAAACTATTCATAGAAACATAGAAAATAGGTGCAGGAGTAAGCCATTCGGCCCTTCGAGCCTGCACCTCCATTCAATATGATCATGGCTGATCATCCAACTCAGTATCCCGTACCTGCCTTCTCTCCATACCCCCTGATCCCTTTAGCCACAAGGGCCACATCTAACTCCCTCTTAAATATAGCCAATGAACTGGCCTCAACTACATTCTGTGGCAGAGAATTCCAGAGATTCACCACTCTCTGTGTAAAAAATGTTTTTCTCATCTCAGTCCTAAAAGAGATCCCCTTTATCCTTAAACTGTGACCCCTTGTTCTGGACTCCCCCAACATCGGGAACAATCTTCCTGCATCTAGCCTGTCCAACCCCTTAAGAATTTTGTAAGTTTCTATAAGATCCCCCCTCAGTCTTCTAAATTCCAGCGAGTACAAGCCGAGTCTATCCAGTCTTTCCTCATATGAAAGTCCTGACATCCCAGGAATCAGTCTGGTGAACCTTCTCTGAACTCCCTCTATGGCAAGAATGTCCTTCCTCAGATTAGGAGACCAACACTGTATGCAATACTCCAGGTGTGGTCTCACCAAGACCCTGTACAACTGCAGTAGAACCTCCCTGCTCCTATACTCAAATCCTTTTGCTATGAATGCTAACATACCATTCGCTTTCTTCACTGCCTGCTGCACCTGCATGCCCACTTTCAATGACTGGTGTACCATGACACCCAGGTCTCGTTGCATCTCCCCTTTTCCCAATCGGCCACCATTCAGGTAATAGTCTACTTTCTTGTTTTTGCCACCAAAGTGGATAACCTCACATTTATCCACATTGTACTGCATCTGCCATGCATTTTCCCACTCACCCAGCCTATCCAAGTCATCTTGCAGCCTCCTAGCACCCTCCTCACAGCTAACACTGCCCCCCAGCTCCGTGTCATCCGCAAACTTGGAGATGTTGCATTCAATTCCCTCGTCCAAATCATTAATATATATTGTAAATAGCTGAGGTCCCAGCACTGAGCCTTGCGGTACCCCACTAGTCACTGCCTGCCATTCTGAAAAGGACCCGTTTACTCCTACTCTTTGCTTCCTGTCTGCCAGCCAGTTCTCTATCCACATCAATACTGAACCCCCAATACCGTGTGCTTTAAGTTTGTATATTAATCTCTTATGTGGGACCTTGTCGAAAGCCTTCTGAAAGTCCAGATATAACACATCCACTGGTTCTCCCTTATCCACTACTAGTTACATCCTCGAAAAATTCTATAAGATTCGTCAGGCATGATTTACCTTTCATAAATCTATGCTGACTTTGTCCAATGATTTCACCATTTTCCAAATGTTACTATCCCATCTTTAATAACTGACTCTAGATGATGGCTCAAAAGATAATAAGGCTTCTAAATTTACTGACCACAAACACAGACCGTCTGCTTATATATAGAAACTAAAAGGTTCTCAAGATATTGCATTGGGCTTTATAGTCGATAGAATTTTTTTGTAATGTATTCACTGTTGTAATGTAGGAAACTTGACAACCTATTTGCAAGGTGCCTCAAAGAACATTATGTTAAAAAGTAGACTATTAGTTTTAAAATCGTTAGTCACAGGATCAGTTGTGACCTAACCACCACCAGGCTAAAATTCATTCTTTAATTAGAATTTATAGTTTCCTAACCATCACATTAAAGAACAACAATTGTTTGAGTATCTGCTTAATGATCTGTATTTTTTAAATCATATAGGATGAACCAAGCAAAGACTGTTGGCTATGAGAGGGATGTGGGTAGTAAAACCACACATCACTTCATGTACCCTGAAAGTGCTCAACACCTGGCGCACAATGTTGCTTTGGTTCTGATACCATTTAAATTATTGGACCTACATTGGCTAATAAGTGCCTTTACAACAGGCAATATCACTCGGTGAGTCGGTTGTTAATTCTTCCCAATGGAAACATACATAGATAGCAATTTCAAGATGGTCAATTTTTCTCCATGTTACTCTTTTTTTTCTTTCTTGCTTCCTGGCCTGACAGCATTGACTCATTCTGAGTTATAGTATCTCATAGGCATCGGGCACTTCCAGATCTTGCACAAAAGGCTGTGGGCCGAGGTGCTTTTTCGTTTAAGTTTGTGACCCAAATCACGTAACTACCTGAATTTTTAACATTTTGTGTGAAAATATTATCGAAATCATACCTGAAACTCGTCAAGACCAAAACCTGCACATATTTTTAAAACATGAAAGAAACCTCCAATTTTCCAAGTAGTAATTGTCCAATCAATGCACGTTTGACATTGCGTCGGACACCAATTGACCAATCACACGCTTTGTTTCATGGTAGCTAGGCAGCGAGCACTCTGGGCTGCCTCCTAATTACATCAAAACAATAGCAAGGTTTTGAAGGAATAAAGGTAATGCTAACCTTGCTGATAATTTTGTTTTACAATTGATTTATCTTTGTAAAGTTATGATGTGAACTGTTAAATAAAAATGATAATAAAAATGTAGAGCTAGGATTAGGGTTAGTCGGTCAGTCCGTCGGTCAGTCGGTCAGTCGGTCGGTCGGTCGGTCAGTCTGTCAGTCAGTCAGTCGGGCCGCCAGTTAGTGCTGCGAGGGGTCGGTCGGGATGTCGGTCAGCCGGTGGATGCTGCAAAGGGTCGGTCGGGCTGTTGGTAGGCCGATGTTGCAGCGAGCAAGCGGGCGGACTGACAGAGCCGGCACTATGGGGGTGCTGAAGGCGGCCCGGGCGGCGTGCAGGGCAGTGCTGCTCCCCACTATCATCACCATGATGATCCAGAAGGGTATGCTGGCCGAGGTGGATGCACTGAACGGCCACACGTACAAAGCCCACAGCCGGTCCCAAAGCGGCTCCAGCTCCAGCAGTGGGCAGCTCTGGAAGGGGGGGGGGGTTAGGCTTACGCATTTTACCTCTCAGTGGAAGATGCCTTAGCCTTCCCCCAGCCTGGCACTGCCCCAGTCCCACTATGGCCGTGACCCCCACTCTGCCCACTGGCAGTCAGTGGGGTTCAGTAAACGGGGGAACCCACAGGAACTGCCCTCACTCATTAATTAGCTGGTTCAGGAGCCAGACCTCTGCGGCAGTCTCATTCAAAATAATACTTGTGGTGGCACCCGGTGGTTGGGCCACTAGCTACACGAACCCTCAGCAGTCGGGGGTAGGGTCACGTAACTCGGCAATGGCAGGGAGGAGTTGTCAAGGGGTATAAGGGTGTGTCCTGGTATATATAACGAACCCCGGGACAACCCTCTGTTTCTCTTCTCTCTTTGAGCTGACCAGCTCTCTTCTCTCTAGGGGTGAGTCCTTCCACCTCAGCAGGGGCTCAGCTCGAGCCCATGAAGCAACAGCCTCGCAGCAGCAACAACAACTTTATGTTAGAGGACCAACGTGCATGTATAACAAACCTTTTATGGCTGAATAAAGTAACCCATTTGTTCACCACGTTTGGTGCCACTACATTGGTGACCCCTACGTTCCAAAACAGAGATTTTGGATTTCCTGACGCACGCAGCTGACCATCTACCCTGGTGGCCTGATGTCTGCAGCCGTCAGCCCGGCTCTACGGTAATGACCACTATGATGCAGCCGTCAACTCTGTGCTGCACCCGGACGCCGCCTTGGGCCCCACTGACGCAGTGGGGCCGCTCGACTCCCACCTATGCTTGGTCTAATCAATCGCAGGCCGCCTGAGTCGCCCGCCCGCATTCCGGGTCCACTGCAGCAGACAGTAGTGCAGCAGCCTCGGCCCTAACTATCTCTCCCGCATGACCCGCCCGGAGCCGACCACTGGGGCTAAGAGGCCGCGTCTGCAGCCGCTCCCCCAAAAGCTGCTGCCCACCAAGGCTGAGAGGTTGCGGCTGCCTCCGCTCCCCCAACAGCTGCTGCCCACCGGAGCTGAGAGGCTGCCGCCGCTCCCCCACCAGCCATCGCTCCCCCACCAGCTGCTGCAGGAGCTGCGAGGGTAGCAGCCCCCCGCCCCAGCATCACCAACGCCTGCCCGACGGCCCCGGGGACAGGGAGAGAACGAGCCCACCCCTTACCCCGCCTGCCGCTGCTCAAGGCCTAGCCACCCGATAGGGCGGTCCTACCTGGGGCGGCTGCCCGAAGACGTTCTCACCGGCACGCCTCCCGATAGAGCGGGCCTACCCGGGGCCGCTGCCCGAAGACGTCCTCACCGGCACTGACCCCGAAGATCCCTGGGCGCTGGCTGCCTGTCCGGTGCAGCAGCAGGGTGGAGCCTCGGCCGTTCATGAGTCGGCGCTCCCGTGACGGATTCCCCGGCAGCTTTCAGCCTCCACCGAGGGCGCGGCAGCACAGCGACCTTCGGTGATACCGGCGACGGTGGGTGGAGACCCTACCTGCAGCGGTGGGGTGAGGCCCGTCGATGCTGGCCGCCAAAATGGCCACCACAGCGACCACATAAATGGCCGCCGCGGCCAGTCGGAAGCGACGCTCGACCTGCTGACCGCCGTCAACAGCGTCACCTCTGGGCGAGTGGCAACTCTGTAGCCCGACCGCCGTCAGCAGCGCCACTTCTGTTCGAGTGGCGTCTATGCAGCCTGCCCGACGTCTACAGCACCACCCCTGGTCAGTTGGTGTTACTACAGCCTCCAGTTTCAAGCACAGCTAATCCGACCACTTTGAATTTTGCTGTATCTTTGCTGTTTGCTCACTATAGGTTTTTTCCCCACTGTACACTGTAATCAGCTAGCTTAATATTACTATTAGTTTCTTGTTGTATTTCCATGGTTGCCGACGTCTTTCTCAGGTCACGATCCCCTGCTGGTCGACGTGACTGGTCTATACCTCGTCCGTCCTGCGGCTTTTGCGTTGGTCTCCTTGCACTCCTCGGCATACCTCAGGATGGCCCACAGCCGGAGCTCCGACTGCGCCCGCGGGTCGCTCCATCCCGACCCACAGCCGCGGTGCCCCCTACCGCACAGCAAGAGCTGCCCTCGACCATACTTGTGCACCTTCGGTAGAAGGTGAGCGTGCCCCATCCTTTTTCGACATCTGCCCTCACGGTCTGCCTGTAAATATATGAGTCAGGCTGCCACATTTTGTCAGCCTGCTTGTTTTACTACCTCCGGTTCTGGGGGGGGGGGGTTCCTGTGGCGGCACCCGGTGGTTGGGCCACTAGCTACACGAACCCTCAGCAGTCGTGGGTAGGGTCACGTGACTCGACAATGGCAGGGAGGAGTTGTCACGGGGTATAGGGGTGTGTCCTGGTATATATAATGAACCCCAGGACAACCCTCTCTCTTCTCTCTCTCTTACTTCGAGCTGACCAGTTCTCTTCTCTCTAGGGGTGAATGTCCTTCCACCTCAGCAGAGGCTCAGCTCGAGCCCACGAGGCAACAGCTTTATGTTAGAGGACCAACGTGCATGTATAACGAACCTTTTATGCCTGAATAAAGTAACCCACTTGTTCACCACGTTTGGTGCCTCTACACACTCACAATTATATATTATTTTTATATAATATAATTATATAGAATTATATAGAATTACAGTCATATTCACAAGTTATTATATATATATATATATATATATATATATATATATATATATATATATGGTATAATAATATATGGATTAAATAGACAGCAGCACGGATTTAGGCTTCCCATGGAGTAATATGAGCATTGAACACTAGTTGGCACTTATTTTTTTGATCTAATTTTCTCATTAGCTTAATTAATTAATGTGCAACTTTTGGCACTGACGTGTTATGACTTCCTTCTCAATTATATTTTATCTAAATATGTGCAAAATTTCAAGTAGTTCCCAGACATGGGTCACGAAAGTTAAATTCTAGAAACATTTTTGATGCTCGGCCCACAGCCTACAAGTAGCTCTTATCAAGACTGTCAGATTTAACTCCAGGTGAGCAAAAAGTGGATGTGAAATGATGATCAATGTGAATTCTACTTTATGACTTGAATGATGGTGGTCAATAAAATTTGGCAATTCATTAATTACCTCCTATTAATTACATATATACAGTATCATTGGTTGTGGATAAGTCATTGAGATGTTCATTGTGAACAAATCAATATTAATGATCGAAGTTGTTACATCACTGGTCAGCAGGTAACATTTCTTCAACAACAGATCACAAATTAGTCGGGTGGAGGCAAATAGGTACCAGAATATTGAGATTTTAAAAAATATTTCTATTGCGCTGGACTGAGATGAATTGATTATGTTTATTTTTTATTATTTTATTAACAGAACTTATACTCGAGTGTTAAGTAAGATCAAGGCAAATAAAGATAAGGTGAGTTACAATTTAATTTGTCTTATTCGGGTGGGAAGGGCCTAAGGTTAAGTACAAATGGATGTTCTTTACTAACAATAAAGGTGGCATTTTTAAGAGTGTGGCATATCTACCTGACTTAACTGAAAAGCAAAACAAAGTAAAGACACAAGGAACTGCGGAAACTGGTTTACAAAAAAAGACACACCGTCTAGGCCACCGAGGGGCCGAGATACCATCCTACAAAGTCAGCCTCGGAAGTCGCCTATGGGAACAGATCTGATGGCTTCGGCTGGGCTGGAGTTCCAAAGCCGCGGCCGCAGGGAGCGAATTTGACCTGCCAATTGGTCATGGAAGTCGGCTGTGGGAATGGATGTGCCGGCTCTGGCCAGGTCAGTCTTCCAGAGGCCCAATTGCAGGGGGCAAATTCGTCCTGCCTATTGGCTTTAGAAGTCGGCTAAGGGAACAGTTCTGTTGGCTGGGCCAGAGTTCCAGAGCCCCGACTGCAGGGGGCAAATTTGACCCGCTGATCAGCCGCTAAAGTCCTGATGACGTTGCTAACAACCGCCTCACCTGGCTTAAGTGCCATATTTTCAGAGGGACCTCCGGGGGGGATTTCAAGTGCACTCTCTTAATTTTGTCTAGATTAAAGGAGGTGCTGGACAATCAGTTGCTGGAAAATGGGTGGTGGACCTGTACTATAAATATATATTAGAACATTTTATATTCTTTGTGGAAAAAAATTCTCTATTTATCTTCCCCAGTCCATTCTGTGACATTCTCTCTCCTTTGCAAACCTACCTTTCTTTGCCTCTCCCCTGTTCAAATTACTTTAATTGTCCCCCCTGCATCATCGCTCCAGCTTTGAAAATATCTCTTCTATCCTTCCCTTTCTATTCTCTGTGACAGGTGACACTGGAAAAATAAATCTGATATTAACACCACTGAGATTTGCCTTCTTAATCTCTTTTCTAACTCTTTACCCTCTGCCAGCATCTCCAACCTTTATCGTTGATGTTAGAGTGAACCACAGTCTCTGGCTGTTCACCAATACCGACAGAATTATCTGTAGCCTGCCAGTGATATCCTAACACTGATACCAGGGAGGCAACATAACCACAGAAATGTATGTCTACTTCCCTAACCATAAATTGCTGGTTTGATCCATCTCCCCCTCCTTCTTCTCCCTCCCTCTATATCATTCTGTGGACTTGACTCTGGCTGAATTCCAAAGAGAAACCTTTTCCCCAGTCTGTGTTTTAAAAAATGCTATACCGGGCAAGCATATTTGACATTAAATTTCCCTTTAAAGCACAGAAACATAACACGGAAGGTGGCTGACAAGAGGTTAAAGGTAATAGTAGACCAAAACAAAAGGCCGGTGTGAGTGATGACCTGGAATGTGGTCTGGAATGCACTGACAGAGTGTAGTTAAAGTAGATTCACTGCAATGCTCAAAAGAGCCTGTGTCTGAAAGGAAATAATGTACAGAATCAAGGGGGAGAGGTAAGCAGGAGGGACTAAATAGATTGAGATTTGCAGCACAGAAACCAGCCTTTTGATTTACCATCTCCATGCAAACATCAAGATGGTGCTCGATATTTTAGCCTTTGATAAGATACTGAGACTGCTAAAGAAAATGAGAGCCCATGATACCAAAGGGAATATACTAGCACGGATAGCAGGTTGGCTGGATGGCCGAAGGTAAAGAGTGGCATTAAAGAGGACTTTTTTTCTGGTTGGCTGCCAGTGACTAGCAGAGTTCCGCAGGGGTCGGTGCTGGGGCCGCTACTATTCACGTTGTATATCAATGATTTAGATAAGGGGATTGAAGGTTTTGTGGCCAAGGTTGCAGATGATACGAAGATAGGTGGAGGAGCAGGTAGTGCAGACAAAGCAGGGACTCTGCAGAAGGACTTGGGCAGATTGGGAAGGTGGGGTGAAAAGTGGCAGATGGAATACAGCGTAGTAAAGTGTGGAGTCATGCATTTTGATAGTAGGAATAAAGGCATAGACTATTTTCTAAATGGGGAGAGAATTCAGAAATTTGAGGTGCAAAGGGACTTGGGAGTGCTGGTGCAGGATTCCCAAAAGTGAATTTGCAAGTTGAATCGGTAGTAAGGAAGGCAAACGCAATGCTCGCGTTTATTTCGAGAGGACGAGTATCCAAAAACAGGGATGTAATGCTGGGGCTTTATTAGGTACTGGTCAGACTGCATATCTGGGGAAGGATGTACTGGCGCTGCAGAGGGTCCAGAGGAGGTTTAAGAGAATGATTCCAGGAATGAGTGGGTTAACATATGATGAGCGTTTGATGTCATTGGGCCTCTACTCGCTGGAGTTTAGAAGGTTGAGGGGGGACATCGTTGGTTGTTCTTTTGAAAGGTAATTGAAATGCTGTTTCTGTTTCTCTTTTCACAGAATACCTGAGGTATCATTTTTAGTATTTTCTGTTTATATTTATTAGAGACCATTGATAATGAGATTACAATGTTCCAGGCCTGGTTCAAATTAGCGTTTGCATAATATCAAATTTACAAATGTTCTGATGAAGGGTCTCAACCCCAAAAGTCGACAAAGGTAACTTCAACAAGTTTAAAGTAAATTGTAACACTACAATACAATGAAGCGATCTGCTGATGCCTTTGCCCCCATGGTTGCTTCTAGTTCCTCCAGTTGTTTTTTTGCATCAAATTTTTGTTTTCAGGCGACAGCTTCAGTAGTATTATTCAGTGGTACAGTAGTATTGAAATTTACTTTAAACTTGTTAAAGTCACATTTTGGAAAATAAATTTGGCTCAAGAACGCATCTTATTCCATAGTTCCCACTCAACATTCTGTGGGGCATTGCTAAAGTTCATTCAAACAAAACAAGTATTGTTGGAGTGACCTGGTCTGGTTCCTGACAGAATGACTGCATTGTTGATTTCAAAGCTAGAGAACCCTTCCTAAAATATGCACTGGATTCAGTGCTTCCTTGTATAGCAATCAGCTGAAATGGATTAACAAGATCAGCAAACTAACAGAAAATCACTGCAGACGCTGGATATTTGATTAGTTTTTCTTGTGTGTTTGTGCCTGCTGCAAGCACGGTTTTTCATAGTACCCGTGCCTCATATTCGTGCATATGACAATAAACTTGCACTTGATATTAGGGGTGCAGGTTTATTGCCATATGCATGAAAGGGGGTAGGTTAGAATGTAGACTAGATATGGGGGAGAATAATATGTTTTAAAGGAGAATAGGCTAAGTGGGACCCGTTGTGTCCCTGTCACACAGGAGGCTTAGTCCCCCAACGCAATATTCCACCACTCACCCATAGCCCCCAACTGCACAGGCGAACCTTATTTCCTCTCATCCCCAGCACTCTCCCCCTCCCCTTCTTTCCCCTCTCCTCCTCCCCTCCCCAATCCCCTCTCTCGCCTCTCTCTCCCACTCCTTTGCCCTATCCTCAGTCACTCCCTCCCTCCATCCATAACTCCTCTCCTCTCCATACATTCCTCCTATCCCTCTATCCCCCAACTCCCCCACTTCTCACCTCCCCCTATACCCCAACTATCCATCCTCACCTCCCCCACTGCCCTCCTCTTCCTTTATTCCCCACTCCCTACCTCCCCCACTCCCCACCTCCTCTAGTCACCCTCCTCTCCCTCTATACCCCCTCCTTCCCCCATCACCCCCTCCCTCTTCTTTTCCTTCTCCTCCTACCTTCCCCAATCCCTCCTTCACCTCTCTTTTCCCCTACCCTCAGTCACTCCCTCCATAATTATTCTCCCTGCCCCATTCCCCTCCTCTCCCTCTACATCCTCTCCTCCCCCACTCTCCCTCCCCAGGATCTCGAGTTTTCCACTCCTCTCCCTTCGTGCGTGCCCCGGAGGAACATCAGCCATCGGCGCGGATCCTCGGCTCGGCCCGGAAACACCAACAGCTATGGCCGCGCCGGCGTGTGGGCGGCGGGGTGGAGAGCTCGGAGAAAAGACGAGGGAAGAGCCCCAGGGGAGAAGGGGGTATCACGGGGAGGAGGGCAGGAGCCAGTGAAGGGGACCAGAGGGGAAGGGGCTGGAGCTGTGGGACGTTGTGATGGTGGTGCGTTTGGGACTCACAGCGGGCGCTGGATGCTCTCTTCCACCGGGATCAGATTCTCCGCTTTCTGTTTGACGACATCTCCCACGCCGTGCCGGGCCGGGCCGCTTCTGATCCCTTCAAAAATTGTGTTCAGTTAGAGACTTCTGCCGGCCTTCCACAGAGTCCCTCAGCTCCAGTAAAGACATGATGGCGCAGGAAGTGGCGGACCGTCCCAGGGAATGACAGGAGAAGAGACCAGTCCATGCGGCGCTGGCTGGCAGGAGAGGAGATTGATCTGCGCATCTGCAGTTTTTAAGATTTTTAAACCTCGCTAACTTTACAATATAGCACCGATTGGAACGAAACTTGTTGCACTCGCAGCACAAGTGAACGGCGAGTGAGCTGGCAAAAAATCTTGGCGCTATCCCATACCGTTTTTGCGAAAATAGATAAACTGCACAAACCGGAAGAGCACAAGATCAGAGTTTTAGTTGTGTACTAGACTAAGTGGGACCCATTGGGTTCCAGTCACATGGGAGGCCTGGTCCCCCAACGCAACCCATTCCCCAATGCAATATTCCACCACTCACCCTTTCCCCAACGCAAACGGATCCCCCAACGCAATATTCCACCACTCACCCATAGCCCCTAACTTCGCAGGCGAGGCTAATTTCCCCTCATTCCCGACTCCCGCCCCCTCCTCTTCATGTGCGGGTGGGGAAGAGGGGAGGGGGTAGGGAAGTGGGGTGTGGGTGGGAGGGGAGGAGGGGTGGGATGTGGGGTGGGAGTGGGGTGTGGGGTTGGAGGGGAGAAGGGGTGTGTGTGGACAGGGAGATGTGGTTGGGGAGATGGTGGTTTGGGGCACGGGGGGTGTGGGGGGAGGGGGGTTGTGGTGGGCGGAGTGTGGCGGGGAGGAGGTGTGTATGTGGGCAGGAGGGGGAAGGAGGGATGTCGGAGGGGGAAGAGGGATGTGTGGGGAAGGGTGTGTGTGGGAGGGGGGAGTGCATGGGCAGGGGGGTATGTTGTTGGGGGAGTGTGTGTGGGCTGGGAGTTGTGGAGGGGAGGGGTGTAAAGACTGTTCAAACACATAGTGTCTTCACTCTAGTTTATTGCATACATTGTATTCGTATACACACATATTGCCCTAGCTGTTCGTGGTCCGTTACCGGAGCTAGAGAGCGAGCTAGGGGTGGGAAGGTTACATTTATACTGAAGCTAATGGGGAGTGGTTCGTAGTAGTGAGGTCATTATGTTAAAGGAACATGCACGGCTCTACATCCTTCCCCTTGAAAAGGGAAACATAGCAATGATGACAGTGAGACCACGACTCATACGCTAGGCACAAACCCGCGCGTACATCGTCAGGAAAAACTTGAAATATTCAAGCAAACTCCCCGTAACGTTCAGGCGGCTTGACCAGACGCCCGGAGTGGGTATGCAGCCCGCCTCCCCCCCCCCTCCGAAGGTAGAGCAGGTACCGGGGCAGGAGTGGCGATAGGTGAGCCGAAAGGGGAGTGAGCAGGAGAGGGAGTACGAGGAGACCGGGGAGGAGACAAGGGCACCGCAACGGGCACGCGAGCGGGAGAGGGCTGACGGGGGGGGCCAGGAGGAGCAGCGGGAGAACGGGGCGCCAAGGGTCGCGAGGGCAGAGGAGCGGGAGGCAACGAGGTGGCAACCGGGGGAGCAAAAGGGGCTGTGGGAGGCGGAGCGGGCTCGTTGACCGGCAGCAAATGCTGGCGGGACCGGCGGTAGATTGTGCCCTCGTAGTCAACCAGGTAAGAGCGCGGAGAGTCGGCAAAGCCGATGACAACAGCCAAGCGGTGGTGTCCGGAGGGGGACTGCATCCGGACGACCTGGCCCTTGAAGAGGGGCCGAAGGGGACGGCATGACTTGTCGTGGGAGTGCTTCTGGATGACCTGTTTCTGGGTAATACGCTTCTGGACAGCAGCAGGGCTGCGGACTGCGGGCTGTAGGGACCGCTGGGAGACAGGGATCGGAGGGCGAGTGGTGCGGGACATGAGCCGCTGAGCGGGTGAGCCCATGGCAGGGTCGCGACTAATATTTCGGAGATTCAGTAGAGCGAGATAAAAATCCGAATGCGACAGTCTGCAATGTTCCAGCAGCTCCTTGGCACTACGGACGGCGCGCTCAGCAAGGCCGTTGCTCTGCGGGTACTCCGGGCTGCTGGTGATGTGGCGAAAGTTGTAGGCGGCGGCGAATGCGCGGAACTCAGCACTCGTGAACTGGCCCCCGTTGTCAGACTGCACAGTCACAGGAATGCCAAAGGTCGCAAAGAGGGGTTGCAACTTCCCGATGACCGCAGCAGAAGTGAGGGAGTGCAGACGCTCAATCTCGAACCAGCTGGAGTAAGAGTCGACCAGGACCAGTAAATGTTTGCCACGCCACTCAAATATGTCCGTAGCGACCGCCATCCACGCCAGGGCGGGGGCAGGCTGTTGCAGGAGTGGCTGGCGTTGCTGGTGCGGAGAGAGCGTATTGCAGGTTGAGCAGGCAGAGACCCTCTCCCGGATGTCCTGTGCCATGCCGGGCCAATAAAATTGGCTCTGGGCCTGGGACAGGGTGGCATCAGCTCCGGGATGGCCGTTGTGGGCAGTTTGGAAATAGTGGTCCCGCAGAGCAGCAGGCACCACAACCATGTGGCCCTTTACCACCACGCCGTCCTGCAGCACAAGTTCGTCCCGGACTAGGAAGTAGGGCGCAGCACCAGCCGGCAAGGGTGAGCGACGGTCAGGCCAGCCGCGACGGATGACGTCTATAAGCTGTTGCAGGCAGGATCATTGGCAGTGTGGTGAATCAGGGACTGCATCTGCTGGGAAGGCATGAAGTTGACGTTTAGCACCATCAGGTCGGATGACTCGTACGGGTGGCGGGCAGTAGAAGCCAGCGGTGCGCGGGACAGCGTGTCGGCCACAAACTTGTCCTTGCCCTTGCGGTACACGATTTGAAACGTAAAGCGTTGGAGTTGCAGCATCATACGCTGCAAACGGGAAGAGGCAATGTGGATCGGTTTGTTCAAGATCGTGACCAGCGGCTGGTGGTCGGTTTCGATAGTGAAGGTGTTACCCAGAATGTAGTCCCTGAACTTCGAGCAGGCGAACACCACGGCAAGGAGCTCCTTCTCGATCTGAGCGTAGCGTTGCTCGGTGGGAGTCATGGTGCGGGAGGCGTAGGAGACAGGTAGTTGCAGGCGGTCGTGGATCTGCAGGCAGGCGGCACCGAGACCGAAACTTGATGCATCACAGGTAATGATGATAGGGCGCTTTAAGTCGAAGAACTTCAGAGTGGGGGTGCGAACCAGCCGGGATTTTAAGTCATCGAAGGCTGCCTGATGCAGCGGGTACCAAACCCAGGCAGTGTCCATCTTGGTCAGTTCCCTCAGGGGCGCACTCAGCTCGCTGAGGTCGGGAATAAATTTCCCCAGGTAGTTCATCATGCCCAAGAAGCGCTGTAGGCTTGGCACGTTGACCGGAGCTGGCATCTCTGAGACCGCAGCTGTCTTCTGTGGGTCTGGTTTCAGACCTCAGCCGTAAAAACGTGGCCCACGTAGGTGACCTCCGGGACGCGGAAGCGGCACTTCTTGGGGTTCAGTTTGAGGTTGATCTCCCGAGCCCGATCCAGGACCAGGCGGAGGTGGAGGTCGTGCTCAGCGACGTCCCTCCCGTACACCAAGATGTCATCGACGATGATAGCACACGGCAGACCTGCAAATAGCTGTTCCAAGGTGCGCTGGAAAACCTCGCTGGCAGAATTGATCCCGAAAGGCATGCGGAGGAAACGGAACCTGCCGAAAGGTGTACCAAACGTGGTCAGTAAAGATGAACGTTCATCCAGCGGAATCTGCCAGAAAGAGTTCTTGGCATCGAGGACAGAGAATACAGTGGCTGGGCCAACCTTTGCAGCGACATCCTCCACCGTTCGCATGGGGTAGTGCGGGCGCTTGATGGCAAGGTTTAGGTCCTTGGGGTTGATACAGATCCGAATCTCACTCTTGTCCTTCTTAGCAGCAACGACCATGGTGGAGACCCACCGGGTGGCATCACTCACCTCCTTGATGATGCCCATGGCCACCATCTGGCGTAGAGTGGACTCCACCTTGTCCTTCATAGCAAAGAGACGCGGTGAGGCGGGCGGACTACCGGATGGACCTCCGGGTCCACCTCGATTTCGTACTTGCAGGGTAGTTTGCCCAATACACCGTCAAAACGGTCGGGGTACTCGCACATGGGATCCATGGGGGTCTGCACTGGGTGGATGTCGTGGTGGAAGGACACCAAACCGAGGTCCTGGCATGCACGGGCGCCCAACAGAGTAACATTCTCAGAATCCAGCAGATGGAAAGAGAGGGGCCGAGAGGCCTTCAGAACTGAGCAGATAAGGGTGGCCTTGCCGACTGGGAATAGCATGCTCCCCCCATATGCACGGAGGCGGGAGTGATCAGCGGTAATGTTCTCACCAGCTCTTATCTGCTGAAAAAGGCTTAACGACATAACATTCGTAAACGCCCCCGTGTCTACTTAGCAGAGAAGGTCTTCCCATTCACAGTAACTCGAACTGATGGATCAGCTATCAAAGCATGTGCACCCAGGACTGAAAAAACAAGTGATTCATCATGGGAGGAGCTGTTATCAGAATCAGGGAGTTCGACTGGAAGGTATTCAGAGCCATAAACACTATCAGTAGCAGTCAGGTTGTGTAGACTCTTTCTCTGAGCAGAAACAGGCTGGCCCCTGGAACGGCACACTGCGGAGAAGTGATTAAGCTTCCTACACAAATTACAAGTCTTACCCAGAGCAGGGCAAACATCAAATTGATGATTGACAAAGTTGCAGTTTGGGCATCGGCGAGGGTTGACCCTCGCAGGCGCGGGAGTGCTACGCTGGCGTGGCGGGCCATCGCGCCGCGGGCGTCCAGCAGCACCGGCATAGTTAATGTCCTCAGCTTCAGGGGGAGATACGGCGTCGACAGCAGCAGACATGCGAGAGGCATGCAAAGCGTCGTTTAAAGTGAGGTCCGGCTTTCTCAGAAGCTCAGCCCGTAGCTTCGCGTCCTGTAGACCGTGAACTAGGACATCTCTGACCATCTGGTCGGGGGTCAACGTCTCCAGGTGGCAACGCCGGGCCAGGTGACGCAACGATGCCACAAAGGTGTCGATGTGCTCCCGGGTTTCTGGCGCCTGCTGAAAAACTTGAACCGCTCTATAATGCAATTGTGGGAATGTCACACAGCGCGGCAAATTTATTGATGAGACATACGGGGTCCTCTGCATGCTCACCATCGGCGTACTCAAAAGATTCAAAACATTCCATGGCCTCCGGGCCAGCCAGGTTGAGGAGCAGATGTGCTGTAACCGCATGGGTAATATTGGGATGAGCGATGGCGACATAGTGCTGGAAGTCGCGCCGGAAAATAGTCCACCGGTGGACGATGTCGGAGTCAAACACCAGAACGTCAGGCTTTCGACACGAGCTGGCCATAGTACATAAATGGTTGGAAGGAAAATAAACACTTGGAGAAAAGAAAACAAACCCGATGAACAGGAGACGCAGGGTTAACTTCTTGACACCATGTAAAGACTGTTCAAACACATAGTGTCTTCACTCTAGTTTATTGCATACATTGTATTCGTATACACACATATTGCCCTAGCTGTTCGTGGTCCGTTACCGGAGCTAGAGAGCGAGCTAGGGGTGGGAAGGTTACATTTATACTGAAGCTAATGGGGAGTGGTTAGTAGTAGTGAGGTCATTATGTTAAAGGAACATGCACGGCTCTACAAGAGGGCAGGGGTTGTGGGGGGAGGGGTGTGTGGGCAGGGGGTTATGGGGAGGGGTGTGGGTGAAGGGGGGGTGTGGGGGCAGGGGAGTTTGTGGGGGCGTGGGTTGTGGGGGCGGGGGGTTTGTGGGGGCGGGGTGGTTGTGGGGGGAGGGGTGCAGGGGAGGGGGAGTTGTGTGGGAGGGGTGTGTGGGCGGGGGAAGTTGTGGGGGGAGAGGGGTGTGGGGAGGAGTTGTGGGGGGAGAGGGGTGCGTGGGTGGGAGGGGGGAGTGAGCGCAGAGAAAAGACGGGGAAGAGCCATGGGCGAGAGGGGGGTTTCACGGGGAGGGGGAGGAGCTAGCGAGGGGTACCAGAGGGATAGTGGCTGGAATTGGCGGTGCAATGGGGACTCACAGCGGGCGCTGGTCTTTCACCTCTGTCGGGGTCAGAGTCTCCGCTTTCCGTTTGGCGACATCAGCGACATCTCCGACGCTGGGCTGGGCTGGGTCTCCCACGCTGGGCTGAGCTGGGCAGGGTCTCCGACTCTGGGCTGGGTCGGGTCTCCGATGCTGGGCTGGGTCTCTGACGCTGGACCTCTGATGCTGGGCTGGGTATCCGATGCTGGGTCTCCGACGCTGGGCTGCTTGGGGTCCCTCCGAAAATTATGTCCAGTTGGAAAACTCCGCCGTCCATCCTCAGCTCCAGTAAAGAAGCGATGGCGCAGGAAGGGGCGGACCGTCCCGGTGAGTGACAGGGGAAGAGACTAATCCTCGTGGCGCTGAACTGCAGGAGAAGAGATCGGTCGGCGCATGCGCTATCATGAACCGTTTTTGCACAAATAGAAAGACCGCACAAACTGGAAGATAACAAGATCAGAGTTTGGGTTATGTATAGATAGATTGGAGGGGAAAATGTTTTATACGGAGAGTGGTTGATATCTGGAACATTAGTGCAGATGTCAAGGATGCCATGGACATTGCCGCTCAGGTCCCTTTCAAATCTTTCCTACCTCACTTTAAAGCTATGCACTCTAGTTTTAGACTTGTCTACCCTGAGGAAATTACTGTGACTATTCACCTTATCTATTCTCCTCGTAATTTTAGATATCTCTATAAAATCACCCCCTCCCTAACCTCATACACTTCAACATAAAAAAGACCCAGCCTATCCAGCTTCTATCAGAAATATCAAAAAAAAAGAGCAGAGAGAATCATCAGAGACACACTAGATCCAGCTCACTCCCTGCTCAAACACAAAAACTGCACATACAACCTCAGGCACAGACGAGCGGACAGCATCGTCACAAACAGAACACGCTTTTTCAAGAGTTTCTTCCCTGCCACAATGAGACTCTTGGCCAAAACAAAATGAACTGATGCCCTGATCCACCTCATAACATATAGGGTTTTAAGCACTTTCTTTTATATTTCTAGAGAAGTATATGTTTTAATAGGTTATGTGTTTTTCTGTGTGTCTTTTTAACTCGACTTGACTTGACTCTCTGACCAACCGCACAAGAGTTCCTATGTGTGTGAGCACAAATGGCAAATAAAGTTTTTGATTTTGATTTGATTTGAAATATTCACTTCATCCTGTCCAGTCCCCCCACCCTGTCTGCAACTGAAACTCTATTTTTCCCATTTTTGATGAACGTGATCTCTTCTCTTTCCACAGGTGCTGTCTGACCAGTTGAGTGTTTCTTCCATTTTCTGTTTTTATTTTAGAACTCTGGCATATGCAGTTTAAAAGAAATAGATTCTCTAGACCAAAAATAAATCTCTTCTAAATCTTCTTGAACTTTGTATTTTCAGGTGTTGGTTTTGAGCCCACATTTTTTTAAGTATGTTTATGACAACTGGAATGAACATCACGGGAGATACTCATCAACTGGAATGCTGGTCACAGTTTTTGCCCTTCATGTCTGCGATGAGGTAAATGTGGTTTCTGATGTAAAATGAAGAAAGTTTGTTAACTTTCAAAGACATAATGCAGAGTCCATCTTGTTAACTAATACGAGTAACAACCATGGGCTTTGCTTGCATCTGCACATATTCAGTTAAGATTTCTTTAGTTGATTACTCTTGTTGGAATGAGTATGAATGTCATATAAGTTCAAAAAAAGGACATTGCCTTCCACCTCTTTTCCCAAAGCTTGATACATTATTGATGCTAATATCTGGAAGGCAGTCTCATCCTAAAAATCAGTTGTTTAGCAGGAGTTACTGCAAGCATTATGCATTAGAGAACAAAGGAAAACATAGGATGATATCGATTAAAAAGTTAATCTGCAAGTTGAATCGGTAGTAAAAGCAAATGCAATGCTAGCATTTATTTCAAGAGGGCTTGTATACAAAAACGGATGCAATGCTGAGGCACTATAAGGTGCTGGTCAGGCCTTATTGTGAGCAATTTTGGGCACCATATCTGAGAAATGATGTGCTGGCTCTGGAGAGGGTCCAGAGGAGGTTTACAAGAATGATGCCAGAAATGAGTAGGTTAACATATGAAGAACATTTGACGGCACTAGGCTTCTACTCGCTGGAGTTTAGAAGAATGAGGATGGACCTCATTAAACAGTACAGAATAGTGAAAGGCTTGCATAGAGTGGATGTGGAGAGGATGTTTTCACTAGTGGCGGAGCCTAGGATTAGAGGTCATAGACTCAGAATCAAAGGACGTTCCTTTAGTAAGAAGACGAGGAGGAATTTCTTTTGTCAGAGGTTGGTGATTCTGTGGAATTCTTTGCTACAGAAGGCTGTGGAAGCAAAGTCATATTTAAGGCAGAGATAGATTCTTGATTAGTACGGGTGGCAGCGGTTATGGGGAGAAGGCAGGAGAACGGGGTTAGGAGGGAGAGATAGATAGAAACATAGAGATAGAAACATAGAAAATAGGTGCAGGAGTAGGCCATTCGGCTCTTCAAGCCAGAACCGCCATTCAATATGATCGTGGCTAATCAGCCATGATTGAATGGTGGCGTGGACTTGATGGGCCGAATGGCCTAATTCTGCTCCTATCATGTTATCTTATGATACTTCTTGGTTACATTATTATTCTAACATCTGTGACCTCTGTGGATTGCAGGTGGATGTTTATGGATTTGGTGCCAACAAATTGGGGCACTGGCATCATTACTGGGAGAAGAATGCTGGTGCAGGAGCTTTCCGAATGACAGGAGTTCATGATGGAGACTTTGAAGCCAATGTTACCAAGACACTTGCCAAAGTTAACAAACTTAATTTTTTTAAAGGTGTTTAACCCTGCAAGACTGTGACTTGCAGGCAAACACTACATACTATAAAATATCTATTATCATTTAGGTGTTGGGAGGAGAACACTACTTTAAACTCAGGACAGCAAATGTAAAAGTAAATTATTCCCTTCTAGTAATGTGCCTCAAGTCTATCCTTAGATGACCATTCCCTTCTATTTTGAGTTAGGTAGATATGAGCATTTGTGTAGCACCTTATTATCTCAAAGTGTTTTAAAGCATACAGTGAGGTACTTTTGAAACATCGTCACTTTTAAGATGTCGGAAATAGAGCAAACATTTTGCATGTTATATAAATAACTTTCCCAAGGTGTGACCAGGATGGATTATTCTCCTCCACTGTAAAATACACTACCATGGAATATTTTCCATTCAGATGAGACATTCCATTCAGGACATTGGTTTAACATCTCATTCAACATTTCAACATTGATACTAAAAGTTTGGTGTAGTTTAGTTTAGTTGAGAGATACAACATGGAAACAGGCTCTTCAGCCCACTGAGTCCACGCCGACTGCCAATCTCCCAGTCACACTAATTCTATCCCACTTTCCCATCCACTCCTTCCACACGAGTGGCAATTTACAGAGGCCAATTAACCTACATTCATATATGTTCAAGAATGCTGATTGATTTGAATTAGTCTAACTTGTTGCTTTCATTCAAGCAGCATGATAGTGACTGATTTACTTAACCAAGTGTGTTGCTGGGTAAATGTAACACTCAAAAGGACAGTAAATTTTAATTGTATGTCTCGAAAGGTTCCCGATTCTTTGCTGGTTTGTGCATATTTAACCAATCTATGCAGGATAACTAGTTAGAATGTCCCAGAAGGCAGGAGAGAAACTCTCCTCTTGCTTTAGTCCTGAAATAACTTTTGAATTACCTTGGCAATAATATGTGTACACACAGGCATTGGATGAGGATAGCATTATGACTTTTACTGTGATTCCAGCACATTTTTAATAGCCTGTTGTTGCTCATAGACAAGATTTGAACTATGGTAACATTACCCTGTATTCTTAGCATCATGGAATAATATCCCCCGATTCCAACTTCTGAAGTTATAAAAACTTCCACTAGTATTTTGATTTATATCTGATGGAAATAATGCCACTAAGTGTCAAAGTAAACCAGAAGAAACATAAGAGACTGCAGGCACTGTAATCTTCAGCAAAAACCAAACTGGTGGAGGAACTCAATGGCTCAGGCAGCACCAGTGAAAGGAAATGGACAGACATTTTGTATCAGGAAAAGACAGAAAGTGCTGGAGCATCAGCGGGTCACACATCATTTCTGGAGAACATGGACAGCTTATGTGTCTTTTGTAAACCAGCATCTACAATTTCTTGTTTCTGCATTTCGGATCAGGACTTTCTTCAGACCAGAAGGCAAGCCATGAATTTGCTAGAACTGAAACAGTCTTGGGAGAATATCCAAATCCACCTGAATTAAAGTTAAAATCACTACCTCTTGAACAGAAAACTGCACATCCATAAAGAACAAATCTAAATGCTGCACATTTTAAGAGACAAAATTGCCATAGAAAGGCTGTAAAAGAAAATGAAGTTGTTGTGTGATACAGTATAGATAATCAAAGAGGAGAAAATATCTCCCACGCATTTAACTTTGAATAGCTGGGCTAAATATGTAAATACATGCTTCAGTGGTTAAATTCAATTTGATGCATATTAATAATTTGGATGGCTGTTTATGCATTTTTGTCATGTCCATGTCAAATTAAAAGCGCAAGTTCAGATTTTATTAGTGTTATCTCAGGAATATTATGGGGTATTATAACAATTTTCAGTTAAAATGAATTGACATCAAATTATTACCTATGCTCAATTCATTTGTGCATAGATTATTACGTAAATGATGAGCATTATTATTAACCTCTCACTGATATTTTGCAAAGGTGCCACAGTGGTGAAACAATATCCCAGAATGTGTAAGAGAACTGTAAGGCTATAAGATGAAAATTGCAAGACTCGCACATCAAGGGAGTTCAAATTGAAATGATGTTTACCCCATAAATATCCACTCAGATCGATGCTGACTCACTGGGTCTTTTGGGTTAAGTTAATCCTAAAACCAAAGAAGTAGGAAGTTGTTAACTAAACCTAACCAGATTTACTGTAACTGGAAGGATGTTGTCATTAATTTAGGTCCAAAGTAAATACTGCAGGACTCTGCTGGTGAACAAGAAATTTTCTAAAATAAAGTATGTTATTGGGAGTCAACCTGCCAAGAATTCATACCAGATTCAAAGGCTTTTAGATAATTATTTTTTAGTTGAAGCTTAATATGAGATTGAGTGAAAAATAGTAATGGCTAAGAATTCAGGTTTTGAGGTTGAAAAGGGGAGGATGAAGTGTTGTGTTCATTCTGAATTTTGATTTCCACCTTGCATTTTAAAACAGTCCTATATTATAGATTTCCTTTAATGTTCTGATAATTCTTTATATATAATTATTGATTACCTCTAAGCATTTACATTATCAGTGGACCACTTTGTTGTACCTTTGAATAATAACGATCTGTGAAATTACCTCATAAATTAAGACCTAAGTAATTAAATCACCCAGATAACTCAGTTTGCAAATAGGCTGTTTGATTTAGTCATATAACTCATGGCTGTTCTATTGTTTAGTGTGAAATAAAGATAATCTCTGGCATGTGATGGGGACATCACTGTTATCTTCAACTCACCATGCACAGCAGTTGGCTGAGGAAAACATGGAGATTAAGACCTCAAAGCTGGCATAATGCTCATGTGGCAGCAGTGGTCATTGACATTTGTACACTTTGGAGACATGGACTACCTACAGCAGGCTGTGCAATGGAGAGCTATCAAGTATGCTGACTCTGGAAAAGTTCTCCAAATCCACTGGCAGGATGAGTGAAGAAACATCAGCATTCTCTCCTGGACCAACATCTCCAGCATTGTGACCCTAATTATACTCAATCCTACCTCCAAGATCACATCGATTGCTTGCCCAAAACTAGACTCCAAATATAGACCATATTCCAAGATCTGTCACAGTACGGATTACTCCCCTGGTGGAGATACCCCTCCTCTATCTTAAGGTTAAGGTACAAGCTTTTACACTCAGTATAGAAGAGCACAAACATGTACGATGATAAGTCGTAGAAGTGAGAATGGGCCATTCAACCTCTTATCCCAGAGCCTTAATCCAAATCCATTGACTTCATAAAAATATCCAAATAATATTGATCTCTGGTATAAGAGGTTGAATGGCCCATTCTCACTTCAGCAACTGAGTCTCCATAACTCTTTTGGGTGGAGAATTGTCACATCAATTTTGAATGTCCAATATCTTAAGTTGCCTCTAGACACCCCAGCCAGTGCAAACATCAACTCTGCATCTACCCTAACAATTTCCATACGGTTTTGCATGTGTCAATGTGAACATCCCTTATTCTTCTAAATTCACAACAATATTGGCCAAGTCTGCTTAACATAGATGAGAATACATTGCAGAGAATGCCAGTTTGTAATTTATCAATAACAAACTTTCAGCCAAAGGGGAACCGCCAGGTTCATGTTTTTGAAACATGGGATAAGGAAATGTTAAAACCAGCTTGGATTACCAATCTCGGCAGTTGTCCAGTGATCTTCCGCTGTTTAGAAGCACAAGAATAATCTTAGCTTCAAGCTCATTGTGTATCTCTACAAGAAGTCCCTTCCTTTAATAAAGTGGGGTAGTACCAGGAAAAATGCAGGACTGACTGGATTAACATACAGCAAGAACAAGTTAACACCAGTGATGAATAATCTTTACCATTTTCAATCTATTTTGGAAAGTCATGAATTTAGTACCTATGAGTTCTGCCCCATAAATTTTAATAGGCTGCTTCACTAACCAAAGATGATAAATGATGTGTTGCTAGCTTATCATTGACATTCTGATTTCTTCAATGGAAGAGGGAGGAAAATATCTTTAATTTTCAAAACATTCCTATTTGAAAATACAATGCATGCTAAGGAGCTTGTATTTATTAGGATTATTGATTGTTATCAGACCAGAATTTCAAATCAAACTTCTTCCTTCAGACTTGATTAATGCCGATTAATAGTGCCAATAAAATTGATGAAAAGATGGTGCTTTTTTGTTTTTTCAAACTCACCTTTTTCTTTACTTCCTATATTATGTTATACCTTAGCATACAAAAACAGTGAAAGATTAACTTCATTCTTTGCAAAGTGTATTTATTTTTTTCAAGCCGAGTGAGTGAGCATGTCTTCAAACACAGGAAGGATGTGGAAGCTTAGGAGAGGACGCAGCTGAGGTATAGCAGGATGCCAACTGGATTTGTGGGTAATAGCCATAAGAAGAGATTGCACAAACTTGGATTGTTTCTTCTGGAGCGTCAGAGGCTTAAATATAACATATTTAAGTGTATACTAGACTAAGTGGGACCCATTGGGTCCCCTTCACATGGGAGGCCTGGTCCCCAAATGCAACCAGTTCCCCAACGCAATATTCCACCACTCACCCATTCCCCCAATGCAACCCGTCCCCCCAATGCAATATTGCAGCACTCATGCATAGCCCCAAACTGTGCAGGCACGGCTCATTTTCCCTCATCCCCCAGCACTCCCTCCCCCTCCTCTTCACCCTCCCTCTTCTTTCCCCTCTCCTCCCCAATCCGTCCCTCACCTCTCCCTCCCTCTCCTTTCCCCTCTCCTCCCCAATCCGTCCCTCTCCCTCCCTCTCCTTTCCCCTACCCTCAGTCACTCCCTCCCTCCCTCCATAGCCCCTCGCCCCTCCCTACCCCCTCCTTTCCCTCTATCCCCCACTCCTCACCCCCCCCTATCCCCCCTACTATCCTGACCTCAGAGAGAGATTATATATATATATATTTTTTAAATAGATATAGAGAGATAGAAAGAGAGATAGAGAGAGATATATTTCCACTACAATTCCACTATAAAACAGACCACTTAATATTTCCTCTTTTTTTAAATTATTTTAAAGTATTTACTAAATTTAAGTGTAATAATCTCCCAGTGCAAAATATATTGGATGTGACTTTGTCTTGTTTGGACGTGATTTGGTTGCACTGATCAGGAGTAGCTCTCCTAATTTTGTTGTATTTCTAAGTACAATGACAATAAAGGCTTAGTATTATTATTATTATTATTATTATTATGGAGATAGATAGAGAGAGCGAGAAAGAGATCATATTTAAGGTAGACATTCAGGACATTTTTCCCAGTGTGAAAATGTCAGATACTAGAGGGTACAATTTTAAGGTGAGAGGGGGAAAGTTTACAGGAGATGCGTAGGGCAAGGTTTTTTTACACAGAGAGTGGTAGATGTCTGGAATGCACTGCCAGGAGAGGATAATGGAAGCAACACAATAGTGGCATGTAAGGGCTTTTAGATAGGCACATTAATATGCTGGAATGGATATGGAGTATGAGCAAGGAGAAGAGTTTAGTTTAATTTAACATCATGTTCAGCACAGACATCTTGAGTTGAAGGTCATGTTCCTCTGATGTACTATACTGTGTTCTTATCAAGTCCACATCACAAGATTAGAAATTGTTCAGCCAGAGCTGAACACAGTCTTGCGCTTCTTGACCGCGGTGGTGGAGGAAAGATTGGTGGAAACAGGGCCACGACGTGAACACTCTTACCTTGACCCCGACTGTGTTCTAAAGTTACCAGATGGAGTGTAGCAATACATAGGGGGAGTGGGGAAGGTTGCCTTGGGCATGGTGACATATCTCATAAATTGAACTGCATGCAGAGCATCAATGCAAAGCACGGTTTCCTCTGATCTAACAACAGTGAGGAGACGCTTTAAAGTTGGCCTTCCTCACAAATCTATCACCATCTGCTGTATGCTCCACAATGACATGGAAGCTGTAACCTCGTCAATGGGTCCCACAACTAATCCCAGTGCAGAGTGGAGTCAAGGAGGTTTCTGCACCTCCAACATATACTCCTCCACCAAGGGACGAAAAAAATGGCATTCTTCGTGTCAATTCTAGAATAATGATTACACTGACTCAATGCAGAATATATGGTTTTACAAATAACACATCGTATATTCAGGTCTACATCCAAAGGCATGAATACTGAATTCTCCAATTTCAGGCAATCCACACGCCTCTGTCCCTTTCTCTCTATCTACCTTGGTCCTCTCAATAAACCCGTCATCCCAGAATAAAACCGTAACCACCCACCTAACCATCTGCATGAGCAATTGCTTATTCCTCGCTCAGGAGCTTCGACCGCCCCGACGTGGGAGCTTCAACCACCTCGTGAGAGAGCTTCGATCGGCCCGACGCAGGACTTCGACCGCTGGCTACGGGAGCTTTGATCATCCTGACTGCGGATGGTTCGACTGCCCCGACCGCAGGAGAAAAATGAGGAAGAAGATTAGACTTTATTGCCTTCCATCACAGTGAGGAATGTAGGGAATCCTGCATGTTTATGTTAAATTTATGTAGTTGTGTGTCTTGTAGCTTTTCTTTAGTATGGCTGTATGGTAATATGAATATCACTGTACCTTAATTGGCAGATGTGACAATAAAATACCTTTGAAACCGTTAAATATTTTCATAGGTGGAAACCTCCTTTGCTCATCCACCCTGTCAGGACTCCTCAAGATCTTATGTGTCCCCTCTCAATCCTGTAAACCCCAGCAGACAGGGGCGGAAAACCCGGGGGGGGGGGGGCCAGAGGGGACACGTCCCCTCCATGTTTTGAGAGGTGGGGGACATCCCCCCAAGTTTTTGTCATCCGGATTTTAAAACCCGGTGAAATCTCCGCTTTCCGCGAGACAGTGGGGGTGGGACTGCTGATCGAGGGCACCGATTGGAGGAGAGAGACGTCGGTCAGCAGGCAATGGGGGCGGGACATGATTTAGAGCGATGATTGGAGGAGGGAGGAGTGGGGGGTGGGACTGAGGTTAGAGCACAGTGATTGGAGGAGGGAGACGTGGCACAGACCTGCGCCTCATCCGCAGGCAGGATCGATCCCGGCTGGGTCTTCGGCGTTGTCCTGTCCCCACCCGAGTACCCCCTCCCCCAGAGAGGTCGGCAGCAAAGATCCTCCGCTATAGGATCTTTGGTCGATAGTCAGACGGGCCAGCACAGAGAAACAGCGCTAAACCCAGCTAACTCTGCCTGTCCCGCCAGGTGAGCCTAGAGCCTTCCTGGACTTGCGGGAAATATGGCCAGCGCGGAGAAGCAGCGCTGGTGTCCTGTCAGTCCAGTCAGAGCTGTAGTTAACCCGGTGAGACAGGCAGAGTTGAGATGCATTTAGCGCTGGATTGAGCCTCCGAAGCCTCGCGCGCGTGTATGTGAGTGTGCGCATGCGCGCGTGGCCGCCCAAAAAATTGTGTCCCCCCGTCCCCTCCATGTTTTGATAGCGAGTTCCGCTCTTGCCAGCAGATACAAACTACCTTCCTCCCTGACATAATCTGCCCAAATCATATATTAGTCCAGTAGTCCTTCTCTAAACTGTATCCAATTTATTTATGTTTAAGAAGGAACTGCAGTTGCTGGAAAATCGAAGGTAGACAAAAATGCTGGAGAAACTCAGCGGGTAAGGCAGCATTATTTAGATTTTTTCTTCAATAAAGAAACCAATATTGGCCAGAATATTCCAAATGAGACTTCATTGTGTTCTATAGCATTAATCATGATTTCTTTACAAATATCTCACAATAAATTATATAATTCTATTGGATTTCCCAATTAATTGTTGTACTTGAATTTTTAATCTTTTGCATTCACTCCCGGGACAAGTGCCAGAGCATAGCGACTCTTTGTTTGCTGATCCCAGAAATGGATCTACTATCCACTACAATAGCTCCACACATTTAAAATCGCTGTTGTACAGGTATTTTACTTCACTGTACTCATGTATAATATTTTTTGACTGGAAAGCATGTAAACATGATTCAAATCTCTCTGCATCTCAGACCTCTGCAATCTCACAATTTAGTGACCCTTTTCATAATTGTCATGCCAAAATGGACAATTTTATAGTTTCCCATTTTCTTTTATGTATGGTAGATCTTTGCCAAATTGTTTAATCATATATTTTCTTACTTAATAAAACACATTTGGACAGGTATATTGATAGGATAGGATTAGGGATATGGGCCAAACGTGAGCAGGGGTAAGTGTACAAGGGGCATCCTGGTTGGAAGGGGCAAGTTGTGCAAAGGGTCTGATTCTATGTTGTATGAATCTAGGTCATCAGCAGATTGAGCACCAGCACCCTACCCCTCTCCCCTTCCCACTCCCCTTCTGCAGAGGACAGGCGAGATCCTAGGGAGGTGAAGAGGGGGAGTGGTAGGTTTGAGGGAGAGGAGGGAGTAGGGAGGGAGAGTGGGGAATGGGGGTGAGGGGGTGAGGAGGGAGAGTGTAGGAATAGAGGGAGAGGAGTGGGAGGTGATAGGGAGTGGGGAATAGATGGACTCCCCAACACTCATCCCTCTCTCACCCCTCCCCCACCCCTCTCTCCTCCCCCTCTCCATCTTCCTCACCTCACCCCTCTCCATCTTCCTCTCCTCCCCCTCCTCCTCCCACCCCCTCTCTCACCTCCATCCCCCACCCCTCTTCCCCCCCATCTCCCACCCCTCTCCCCCCCACCCCTCACCCCATCCCCCACCCCTCTCTCCCCCACCCCCTTCCCTCTCTCCCCACCCCCTTCCCTCTCTCCCCCATCCCCCTACCCCTCTCTCCCTCTTCCACCACTCCCCCCTGCCCCTCACCCCTCCCTCCCCACTCTTCCACTTCTCTTCCCCTCCCCCCACCCTCTCCCTCTCCAACCCTCTCCCTTCCTCACTCTTACCCTACCCCCTCCCTCCCCACTCTTCCCCCCCTCTCCCCCTACCCCTCCCCCTCCCTCCCTACTCTACCCCCTCCCCCTACCACTCTCCCCCTCCCTGCACACTCTTCCCCCTCTCTCCCCCTACCCCTCTCCCCCCTCCACACTCTACCCCCTCCCCTTCCCCTCCCTCCTCCCTCCCTCCCCTTCCTCCTCCCCCTCCTCCTCCTCCCTCTCTCCCCTTCCCCCACCCTCTCTCACCCCTTCCCCCTCTCTCCCTCTCCTCCTCCCCTTCCGCCCTCTCCATCTCCCCCTCTCCTCAACCCTCTCCCTCCTCCCCTCCCACTCCCTCTCTCCCCCTCCCCACCCCTCTTCACCCCCATCTCCCCCCACAC